>JAOUZG010050968.1:8851089-8887838 GCA_026289955.1 Argiope argentata | reverse complement strand
TGTGTGTGTGTGTGTGTGTGTGTGTGTGTGTGTGTGTGTGTGTGTGTTGATGAATTTATATTGCCATAAATCTATGGGACATGCTTATTATTGTCATACATCTCCTTGTCATATTATTTATTGTGTGTTTGACAAGTGTAATGCGAACAGAATAGAAATTTCCTAATCTTTTCCTTGCATATTTTATGCCATCTACTAAATATGGAGATTTCTCATCTCTCCAAATCTCTTAGTCCTCTTGTTTTGATATTTAGATAACAGAACCTTTTACACCCAGTTTGATTTGTTAGGTTTTTTTTCTTCTTTTCAAACTAGATTTCCGCAATTTGCAACGAATGGCCCTTGAACTCTATTTCATATTGCATTGCACTATTTATATTTTTATGCTGCTATCCCCATATGATTTCCTTCTGTTGTTGAAACAAAATTATTCTATTATCGCTTGTGCTATTCACCTTAACCTGTTTTTACCAATTTGATTTTCTAGCAACATAAATAATTTTTTAAGAAAATTACTTTTATTTTAATGTCCTCATGTGTGAAGAGAGTAATATTTTTTTACAGGTATGTTAGTGATAAAGCCTGATTCCTGTTAAACTGACTTTCACATCCTACAACCAAACCCTTTTCATTTTTTTTTCTTTACTGTTTTTTTTTCATTGCTTTGCTCCCTATTTATTTATTTATTTATTGTGTTTTTGTTTGTATCTTTCATTTTGTATTTTTCAGTTTGAAAAATTAAATTCATATCTTTCTATTCAAATAAAAAATGAGCCTTTTGACTTTAAAAATGGGAATGTTGTTGGTGAAATATGAAGTATTTAAAATTGGTTTCGGTTTATTTACAGAGTTCTATACTAAACTCAATTAATTTTGAATTTCAGTTTGGGCATCACTGTTAATTAGTATATTTACTCAAGTCTTTTAATAAGTTTGTCTGTAATTCTCGTCAAATATTTTGATTGTGCAATTGTTACTTTTATGCCTGTGTAATATTGTTTTTTGAAATGGATTTGGAATTTTATTGAGTGAAAAATTTCAGTGGGTTTTTTTTTAATGCAGTGTAGGATTTTTTTTCTTTTCAAAATCTGATTTTTATCTTATTGTGCTTCCTTTTTTATCAATGTTTTAAAACTCTACTGAGTCATAGAAAAGTGTTAATGGAATGAAAACCAAGTTCATTTACCCTTTATTCAATTTTATGCAAATGATAATAATAACTATAACTGAAACTAGTTCCTAAAATATTATTTAGTATATGAAATGAGAGATTATTTGAATATAAATTTATTCACTTGGCTCTCAAATTATTTAATGTAATCTTTTGTTTCACTTTTTGCTTTCTTTCTTTTTTCCCCCTTCAAAGATCATTATTCTAGGAGAAGAAACAAAACCTTCCAATTTATGCTCCAAGTTAAAATTTTCCTTCCGATATAATCTATACGCAACAAAGTTTAGAAAGTAATAATAATAGTTTTTAAAACATCTTTTTTTTTTCTTTTTATTAGGCTCACACATTCATTTTTTCAATATGAACAATTGAAATTTATTTAGTTTATGATTATTAACTGAATTGAAATTCGAATATGACTTTTTTGTACAAAAAAATGTTCTATTATTTTAATTTTGTTTCTAATTTTAAAAAATTCCTTCTATTTTTTCTAATTTAAGGTTCATGGAGAATTGAAAAGTATGATCTCAGAAGTAATACTTGGAGTAATTATGGTGTGATGACATCAAGGCGGTTGCAGTTTGGCGCAGCTGTGATAGATGATAAATTATACGTTGTTGGAGGCCGAGATGGCCTAAAAACTTTAAATATAGTTGAATGCTATGATTTTAAAACTAAAACATGGACAGCAATGCCTTCTATGTCCACTCATAGACATGGGCTTGGTGAGTAATTTTTTTATATTAATTAAATTGCATGATTGGTAAAATAATATTTTGTACAGCTGTGTTTCAAATATTTACCGAGTGGCCGAATTATTATGACCACCTGACAATTTTATACAAAATATACTATGGTGGCATAATGTTGCCGCTAGAGGACGGAATAGCTGCAAAAAAAGGAGTGCAAGCCTAGTGAACCATCATTTACACTGTGTTATGCGTGGATATATGTGCAAAAAACGTGGCTTAAACGAGTTTGGATGATTGTAAGCTCTCGGAACATCGGAACAAGTACTGTTTGTCCACGACCAAAATACTTCCAGACAACCGTTTATGTTTACGACAGGCGTTATAGAAACAGGTTTCAATCGGGAAGATCTATTTTGAATGGGTGGAATCGGGCTTGAAGTCTGGGGGGTTGTTCCTTTTCTTGGGCATCATTTTGAAGCGATAAAAAAAAATCTTTTGCTCATTTGTTTTCTCACTTTAGCTGCAGTTGTAAGTGTCTTTATATTCGCTTATATTATTTCTTTTAAATTTTATTAATCTGTTCAAATGACTGGAGTGTCGGAATTTACTATTAGAAAAATAAAAAAATGAAGTTTCGACACTGGACGAAAACGGAAGTTTTGAGAACTCCTGGAAAGCACCGTAAAAGGCTTATTTAGAGAAATTGTGAAATTGGCGACTTAGGCAAATGTGTAATTCGTCAAAAAACAATTGAAGATTTTTGCGTCCAACAAAAGAAAATGCCTCTTTTAAGGATATTACTTCGTGTGTTGAAAGAGAAGTTAAATTTCATTGGAATAATGAATCTTTGAGGAAAGTTTTACATTCCATGAATTTTCGCTTTTAGAAATGAGCGGATAAAAGAAAATTTCTCATCGAAAGACCTGATATTGTATTTTGGAGGAATAACTATTTGCGAAAAATGAGGCAATACAGAGAAAGTAAATGCTGTATAGGTTTTACTGATGAAACGTTGGCCAAAAGTAATTTATGATTTACCAAATGCTGGCAAAGTGATATAGTTTCATGAGCCGAAATATATGTAAATTCTAAAAAATTGATTGATTGTTGAGCATGCTGACTTATTCCTGGCACTCAGTTAATTTACAAGGCGATAATCATGGTCAAATGAATTATGAAAAAAATAATAAAGGCATCATTTTATAAAAATTTTGAAAAAATTAAGATTATTATGTTATTGTTTTTATGTTAAATTAGACAGATTACCTCGCCTTTGGGGGGAAGAATTTGATATTAACTACTTACATAAAATTAAAACAAATGAAATTAGGACGATTGATTTTTTTGTCATCCATGATTTTACTTCTTAATTATTATTTTTCCTTCTTCTTGGGCAATCCTTAAACATACAAGTAATTATACGGTTTTTCTATTTGATTTTCATTGTTTTTTTGTATAAATATGACAGGAATATCAGATATTTTTAATATTCCAAATACTCAGATGATTTTCTGCTTAATGATTTTTTTTAAATTTATTTTCAAAAATTAAAGGCAATTATGCCGCTTTATGCAATATATTGGTGTTAAACGTGCCAACGTAAGAAACTTGAATGAATTTTTATCGCTGCGAAATGAATTCTTCCTACAGTAACTTGTTTCTGTCACGCTCGCCATAAACATAGTAGCACGAAGGTATTCTCGTCGTGGAAGAATAGTATCAGCAAAATGGTTGCTCTTATGAAGTGTTTATGAGAGGCAGTTATTAATGTGTATAGAGAGTGGATTACCAAGCAGAAAACCGGATCTCAACGTCAGGATTGTGGACTTCACAGACTACTGAATGCTCGAGCTGAAAGGGGCCTTGCTGGAGTTGTCCACTCCAACAGAAGAGCGACAGTGCGTCAAACTGAATCTTAATGACGGTGCAACTGCGAACGTCTCAGAATGTCACATTTCACCTTATAGATTTTGGAAATCTCGAAATCACCTGTTCGAAAATCTCTGTTATCAGCCTTGAACCATAGCAGATGTCACCAGTTTATAAATGCGCATAAGGATTAGACAGTAAATGGCTCGAAAAGGGTAATATGATCTGATGAATAACGTTTTCAACTATACTATACAAATGGCGAAAACAGCACGAAAGCATGAACTCCAACTGCATTACCACAACACTCCAAGTTGGTGGAGGCAATATTATGGTTTGGGGGACATTTTCTTGTCATTGCATGGATCCTTTGTTAACAGAAGAACAATGTCTGAATGCCCAAGGGAATTTTAGTGTTCTCGCAGATCAAGTACATCTTGTTATGCTAATGGCGTACCCCGCCAGGGGTGGATACTTTCAACAAAACAATGCTCCTTGTCATACAGCTGACATTGTCATTAGATGGTTCGAAAAACATGATACTGACTTTACCTGCCTTCTTTGACCTCCACAACCACCAGATCTTATTCCAATTGAGAATTTATGGGATAAAATCGGACGGGGCATAAGACAGCTGGATCCAGTTCCACCCAATCTAAAGAAACTGGAAATTTCAGTTCGTCGGATAAATATCTCCTACCCCCTAGTTAGGGGTTAAATATCTCCTACTACCAACCAACATCTCACATAGTCTATGTCAAGAAGAAGGCGAGCAGTATTATGGGCTGAAGGTGGCCCAACACTGTATTGAGTCATAATAATTTGGCCACTCTGTGCATGGCTTAGTTTCTACTATAAAATTAAATCAATATCATACATAAAGTTTACCATAAATAAAAATTGAAAATTAATTCAAAATGTCTAATTTGCTCAGTAGTAAATTAGCTTTGTTCATCTGTAAAATCGCATCTATTTTGTTTTATTAAATGTTATTAATTTCTTTTGTGAAAGTAGTTGTAAATGCTTTCTGGTGATTTGTAAATTAATATTATTAAAACAATGATATACTAAATTAATTCAGTTTTATTTTTACTATTTATAATATTAATGAATACTTATTGCATTAAATAAGTTGGAAGTAATATAGGGAAATACTGATATATTAATGCTGTTTACCAGTACAAAAATAAATTATAATAAAGATTTTTTAATCCTTTTTGTTTTTTACCTTGAAAGGTGTTGGAGTATTAGGAGGTCCTATGTATGCTGTTGGAGGTCATGATGGCTGGACTTACTTAAGTGCTGTTGAGAGATGGGATTCCACTACTCGTCTGTGGAGCTATGTAGCTCCTCTAAACACTCAGCGTAGTACAGCAGGTGTTGCTGTTCTTAATGACAGGTTTATAACTTTCTAATTTTTAAAAATATGATAAAAAAAATTATGAAATTAAATATGCAACCGTCAAAAAAGTATCTGGATTTTTGTTATTTCTCATAATCTATAAAAGTTTAATTCAAGGAGAAAAATGAATAACAACATTAAAACTATGTAAATGGCATTCTTACAAGGGACCATCTGGATATTTATATTTGGCTTATTTTCAAATTTTCAGTGTTTGACTCCTAATTTAGTTAAAATAAAGAGGAAGATTTAGTTTAAAAATTAATAGTAGGTAGTATTTTTAGTTTATAATGCTTAACATAATTAAACATTTTGGGTAATCTTAGCAATTAATATTAAAATGATAAGCTTAACTTAAAAGTTTTTGGACTAGCTGAAAAATAAAAATCAAACTTATTTCCTAGAGCATTCATTTATAATTTAAACATGAATAGCATAATGTTTTTGATTTGCATGTTCCAAATTCCACTATATGATAAATAATTTTTTAGGTTTTTTTTTAGTTTTATCTTTTTTTACCATGAAGTGTATTAATAAAAAGTAATGACTAAAACATTTAAAACTATGTTTCTTGTTTTAAAAAATGTTGTTTTGTGAAAATCGAGTGATATTGTATAATCCATCGTCAAGAAAATGTTTTCATATGTAATTAAATAATGATTTATTTATTCATGTTATTCACACTGTATAAATATATATCCTATTTGTCCCAAACGAATCTTTGCTTGTAATATAATGGGAGTAGAATGTTACAGCTGTCAAATTTAACTTAATATTTACTTTGGAAAAAAATATCTTAATCTAAAGAACTTTTGAAAGGCATGTTTTGTTTTTTGGCTTCATTTTAACAATTTGTTATTCTTGCGAGAAAACTTTTTTTGGATTTAAGAACCCCCCCCCCCTAAAAAAAGACGAAAATCATGCTGTTTTGAAAGCTTTTATTTATTACTACAAGCCTTTAAAACACTATTTGACAGAAATGAGCAAAATTTGGTACAGTCATGATTTAGATCTTGCTTTTTTAATTGGTATCAAATTTTTAGTTTCTATGCAAAATTAAAAGAAGTTAGTTAAAAATTTTAAATATACTGTTATATTTTTAAAAATGCATACATTTTGTGTTATTTAGAGTACTCTGAAGTATAAAAAGTATAGCTCATCAATGGGTTACCTATGTTACAAAATGCTCGAACTATTTTAATCCTAATAGTTCAAATATGTACTTCAAATTGGGTGTTATTATTTTTTAAGAAAATGTGTAAATCTAAATGTGGAGACGACTTTTTACATGGTAAAATAATGCAAATATTTATATTACACATATTTCTACAGTTATGGACGTTCATAATTTCCTTGTGTGATAATTAGTTTTGGAACGAAGAACAGTGGCTGAATACTTTATTTATAGACTGTAGGAAGAGAGTTTTAAGTAGCATACAATTTTTAACTGATATAACTTTTCAAAATTTCACTACATGTTATTACAAATGCATATTGTGAGTGGTGGTGTAAAAGAAAATTGTTTGTTGTTACACCTATTTTTTTGTTCAATGTGTCTCCCAAATCATTATATTGAACTAAAATTATGTATATTTTTTAATTTTTTATTTATGTTATGCAAATGCAACACAATATAGATATTGTCTTCAACATTTCATGCTGTCTTAACCTTCTGGAGCATTTGCCAAGTTTTGGTTAAGAGGACATTTTTTATTTTGTTGCATTGTTACATTATCTCGGAAAGTTCTCGCTTTGAAAAAAGAACTTTATTTCCTATCATCAGAAAGTTATTTCAGTTCAACATTGTTATTAAATCAAATTTACTCAATAAATCTGTGTAATGAATCTCATTAACAAAAGGTTCGTTAAACTAACTGGCTCATATTTTATAATATTTAATATATTTGTGGTAGGTTTTATAACTGTTAACTTTGATTTTAAAAAATCATATTTTTAAGGGGTTTTTGAAATATATTTCATTTATCATTTTTAATAAAGTGTTTTAATTGAAATAAAGTTCTGAACATATACACATTTTTTTATCTTCTTGATTTCTACTCTTTAACCTCTGTTCTTTAACTGCTGTAAAATATTTTTTCAAAGTGCAGTGATGTTGCAGTTAAACTGAATCAAAATTTCGTATAATCAGGTGTTAACTTTAGGTCACGAACTGAAAGAATATACCATTTGTTTTCATCTTCAAATGTATCACCAAGAAAAAAATTTTGTTCCTCGTAATAACAATCTTTTTTAAAAAATTTTAATATCTTCTTTATTGCCAAGCTAATCATGAAACTTTTGCTTCAAATACTTGTCTTGTCTTATTCTATTTCAATAAAGAATTTAAATAAAAACCATTAACCATCAATTAAATCTCTTCAAATATTAAAAAAAATTCGTTTTTAGCGACCACTTGGTTTGCTTGGATTAATGATTGCTAATGACTTCAATTAAATATTTTTTGTAGCTTTATCTTAATTGCTTTTTCGGCAAAACGTTTTTAAATTTCAATTTTTGGAAGATATATACCCTTACACTGTTTTGTTTTCTATGCCACGTATTGACTAATTTTCGATCAACTTCTTAATGCATCTAATTATATTTAATAAAAAGCGGGTGAAATTAAAAATATTTTTATAATTATATTATTGAGGACTGGTATATCATATATAATTGTATAGAATGTCCATTATTAATATGGCCCATTAACTAATTTCCTAACTGCTAGAGACAGTCTTGTAATTCCAATTGGAAAGACGCTTCAAATGACGGGTAAATTGTATTTTGCTTAGTTCAACAAATGCATTTCTGGAATAAGTTATGAAATCTAACCTTTTATACGGTCTCTCTGCCCTATCAATCATTTTCAGTAAGAAATTATCAATACTCTAAAACGTATGATATAAAATATCTCATCAGTTTATGACTAAAATTGATCGAATTATAATTATTTAATCTAACTAGAGACCGTATGCTGATTTATCTAAAGGAAAAATTTGAAAAAGTAACACTATGATGAATAATTTCGATTTGCAAACGATCTTTTAAGATCTGTCTCTAGCCACGAATTTATCCGCAAAATTTGTCTAGGATCGTGATTTTCAACATTTCTAGAAGTCGTTAATTGTTTAAGTGGCAAGAACCTTTTAACTAAATATGATTGATAGTTCGAAGAGACTGAATAAAAAGTTAGAATTCTTTATTTTTGAGAAATAGGTTTAAATAAACAAAACAAAATATAATTATTCCTGCAATTTAAAGCCTTTTTCTTATTGAAACTATATGTATATTGCGATTGTGAAATTAACTATTGGTTCAAGAGAAGAGTTGGCGCACGGTATAATATATTAAATTTTCTACCGATTCTTTTATTTGGTGACATATTTCTTGATTCTTGCAAGGTAATTCTTATTGCTTTTGTCTCAGAATTTTTTCAAATTCATCAGGCTCAATAATCTCTCTCTCTCTCTCTCTCTCTCTCTCTCTCTCTCTCTCTCTCTCTCTCTCTCTCTCTCTCTCTCTCTCTCTCTCTCTCTCTCTCTCTCTCTCTCTCTCTGTCTCTGTCTCTGTCTCTCTCTCTCTCTCTCTCTCTCTCTCTCTCTCATTATTATTTATTTAAACCAAATACAAATTATTTATTAAGAAATGCATAGATGAAATCAGAACCAAGGGCCTTAGTCAGAGTCGTTTTAACTATTTGAAGATCCTCTGCTTCAGCAATATGGCACTGATTTTGAAATTATAGGCGTTTACCTCATGAGCAGCATTATTACAAATTAAATAATCATACTATTCTTTGCAAATAGAATATAGTATATAATATCCTTTAATACTGCATTTTATAAAATTAAAAAACTGTTTATGATTTACTACTAAGAAATTAAATGTCACTTTTCTATACCCTACTTTATAATTGATACTGTAGAAACTATTAATTCATAATTTAGGATCTTACTGAGATTTCCATATATTTATTGAATTGATATAAATTATTATGTAACGTTACAGCGATTGTCTTAAGTGCAAGCTTTAAATATATTGTTACTTTTCTCATTTTTAAAATTGTAATTAATTAAGTTTATTAATTAAGTATATTTTAACATTATTAATTAAGTATATTTTCTAGTTTTAAAATTAAAAGTAGCTGTAGTTAAATGTTTGTCATCTTTTGATAAGTGATACCATTGGGTTGCAGTCCCTTAACCCCTTTGAATTGGAAGACCTCGACTTAGGCTACAAGATGCGAGAAAGAATTGTATCCAAATAAAAGCGAAACCGAATTTATTATGTCTTGAATTATTTCTGGCTTTGTATTATTCCTTATGATAGTGAAATCAATTAGAGAATTTTATCTTTTTTTTAGTTTGAAAGTAATGTTTGTTACTGGATGATTAAAAAAGTATTAGATTGTTGCCGAAATTTGATTAAACATTTGAAAAAGCAGATATTTGAAGAAAGTATTTCAAACCCACATTACTTTCCTCTTTTTTATTAAAAAAATAAATTCATAAAACAGAATAACATTATCTATTTTTTAAAAGACTGATTTAACCGAAAATGATATATAGGATTATAGCAGGTATAAAAAATTGATAAATGACTATCATAAATATCATGTCATTTTATGTACGCAGCACTTATACTATAATTCCTTTTGCAAAATTATAATTGATATAACTGTTCATAATATTGGCCCTTTTTCAATTTTTCTACTTGTGTTTAGTGTCAAGTTATCAATTTATAGGTTGTATGCTGTTGGTGGGCGAGATGGAAGTGCCTGCTTACGTTCTGTAGAATGTTTTGATCCTCATCGAAATAAATGGACGTATTGTGCTCCAATGTCTATCAGAAGAGGTGGGGCTGGAGTAGGTGTAATCAACAATTATTTATTTGCTCTTGGTGGCCATGATGCTCCAATTTTAAACCCAGGGGTTTCCAGATTTGAATGTGTTGAAAGGTAATTTCAAAATTTTATGTAAAAAATTTGAATTTTCTTCCTGTTTTGAGTATTAACAATTGAAATTTTAGTTTAATTTATATTTGTCAAATTTTTTTATTGGATAATGCATCTTTATTACTGTATCAAAAGCTTAAATAATGCTAATTAATAGGACTTTATTAATATTATATATTGTTATGGAAATTCTTCCAAGTCTGTAAAGTCAATGGATTCGCTTATACTGATTGTATGATGTAAAACAACCAGCAGGCCTCAATAACAAATAACGATTTTTATTGACAAGAAGACGCAGCCGAGACATACACAAGCAATACACGACAGTACACTAGAACAAAAAGCAACCACTTAGTAATGGATTGTAATAAACAGTCACAGCACACAAAGCAGCCAGACAGAATTTTGCAGGAAAATGAATTCACGTAACTATTCACTAAAATCTCTCCAAATTCTCTCTATTATCCACTGTCTCCTCACTTTAGCTGTACTGTATTGCCGTCTCACTACAGTACGGCTGGCTACTCCTCACACGACTCGATGCTGCTTCAATACTTTTTCTCCAAAACTTGGCGTACCAATTCTTAATCCACTCAACCCTTGCACTTCGATGAACTGTTCCCACTAATTCGTCGTCGACTCACTATACGACTCCAAGCGACTATATAAGTGATTACCGTTTGGATTGCCGGACTTTTAGGGTTTCCAGAGCAAGGAAGAGAAGGTTCTCGAAGAAGCAAGTATAACTTATCCCTTATTGGCCCCACCGCCAAAATTCTCGAAGATTCTTCTACTATCCATTTTGTCACCAAGTGTTCGCCAGACCCGTGATGCATTGACAAAGCATCCATTGAACTTGATCGTAAAACGGTCTTCCCTGGGATGGAATTAACTGTGCGGAGAAGCAACATTACAGATTCGTAGCAATATACTTGAGTGTATGATTTAATTTTATGGATCAGTCTGGTTATAAATGTTATTTTGTTGGATAAAACATTCTTAATATGTTCTAGATTAAATGATTAAAATTCTTTTATCCATTTATTAATGAATTAAATTTGAATGCAGTTCCATTTATATGTATATGAACGTTATTTTGAAAGCAAGTTAATTATTTTATTAGTTAGCTATATAACAGTATGAATTATGGAAAATCATGTTTAGTAAAAATTAGTTTGTAGAAATTCTACTCCCTTTCTAGAGCAATAGTAACTTAGTTTACAGGGTCTTGACTTTGAGGCTGAAATATTGATCTAAATTTGTGTTAAAATCTTCAAATTCAAGTGGCATTGAAATTTGGAATATAGAACGTTGGCTAATATATTGTCTTTGTTATATGGTCTTAATTCAAAATTATGTTATTGGACTTTAAATAGGACATGTATGGTTTTATAATGGGACATTAACCTTTAGAAAAACTCTATAGATTTTTCTTATTATCATAAAATTATTTATGAAATGTGAAGACGATGATAATTATTAACTGGATGTAGAGTTGGTCATCACTGGTAATACGTGAGTTCATTATTTTGCTTTGCGTAATTAAAATGCAGCAGCCGTGATATATTCTTAAGGGAAAATTGTGGTGTTATAAATTTGATAACAGAAATATATATATTTCCATTCAAGAAGCCTGATTTATGATTACACAATTTACTTATACCATCGATTTTTATTGAAAGCATCATATGGTTAGACTGTAAAATTTCTTACAACATGAATATTGTAAAAGAGTTCGGTAATAATTATCTATGTTTTCATTTAATTTACTCTACCATATTTTAAGAAAAGAATGGTCATAATTCAATAAAGCATAACAAAGAAAACGTGCAAATTCATTCTGAAAAAGTAACAACTGGAATGATAAAATGTTACTTCTTTTCTAAAGTATTCAATAAAATCTGAGACAAGAGAAACAATCTTGATTGTTTTGCTAATAATTAAGTCCATTAATTATACGATTAATGCACAGTATAGATGTTTCAATTTTGCCAGTAATTCCACCAATTAGTTATCAGAATAATGGATGAAAGTAAAAATTCAATTTTTCTTCAATCTTGATCATATATTCACTGGAAAAAAAACTCTCAGCAAAAAGGCTGTTTCCTTTGCTTGTTATCATGTCGGTCCTTCTACTAAGTGTAACAATTTATACAATGAATAGATGAAAAATTATTCAAATATTTGACAATCTGTCGAACTTAATGTTTTCGACATCCATCACATTAATTTTTTAGTCTGTCAACCAAAATTAGTCACCAGATTGCAACATCTTATTCATTTGTTAATTTAATGACTATTTATCACCCTATTAGCTGTATCTTGTTAATGTAACCATTCCGTCGAATTAAATAGTTATTTGGATATTTTTACTATTTACAATACATTAGCTTTAAAATGAAGTTTGAGTTATCATGTTTATTAATACACTACACACCATATCGCCGTTCCAAAGCTGCAGACTTTTGCTAACAAAACTCACAATTTTTCGCCGACAACCCCTCCTCACTGTCGCCACCTCGAAGGAAAGTGCTAGAAAAAATCAAGCAATATTTGTCTAGTTAAAATGTCAAACGAACAATACTTTGTTATGTGTTAACTATGAAAATTGCCTAATAATCCTCTTAAATAATTCAAAAAGTGTATAAAAGGCTACTAGCGTTTAGACCCTAAGGGTTGATTAAATAATTCTGTTGATTTTCTAATATTTCTGCTAGCAATACGTAACTTTCATTTGCAATCTCTTTGGTCTGTATTGTTTTGCAAAAAAAAAAAAAAAAAAAAAAAAAAACCTATATAAGAAAATTTTGTATGAATAATTTCATTTTATATTCATGTGAAATATTCATTTTTATGAATATTATAAAAACCAGTATATACCCATCATCATACATTTAATATGAAAGATTTTTCTGTGCTGTAATTTAAAATTTATTTATTTATTAAAACTTTTGTAACTTTAGATATGATCCCAGAACTGATACATGGACCTTAGTTGCACCAATGCGAAGAGGAAGGGATGCTATTGGTGTTGGAATACTAGGGGATCGCTTGATAGCTGTTGGTGGTTATGATGGACAATCATATTTGAAAATTGTTGAAGCATATGATCCTCAAAACAATGAATGGGAAGAGGTAAATTCTCATCGATAGTAATCTTAAAATAATTATGAATGTATCAATATATTTATATTATCAGGATTTTGAATTTGTTTGTATAAACAACTTGATGACATTATTTAATATTTAACATCTGTCCGCTAATTTAATGACGGGCTTTAAGATTTATTGCAATGTTATAAAAATTGGATTTATATAGTTTTTAATAAATTATTTTCACTTAATATAAATTATGTGTAGATAGGATCTTAACAGTAGGTGACCGTAAGACATCCTAGATTTACTTTTGAATAGGAATGCGTTGAATATACTATGGCTGGCAACAAGTTTGTGATTTAACTATTCTAGAACAAACCATGATGTATTAGTCAATCTTCTTGTATCATTCATTCTCATATTATTACATCTTATCTAATAGTTGTTTCAAAAGGTGTGATGAGCTTCATAAATCCTATATGCTCAGATGATCTAGTCTTCTTTCCAATTTATGTTTCCTTTCATCTTCTGCATTTTGTAGCATGTTTGACAGCAAAGAAGGGACTCTCTATGAAAAGTTATTACTCTCTTTGTTTCTTGCCACGTATGGATAGCAAAATACTCTCGTATTGGCTTTATACGGAAACCTTTCAGACGACTTGTGCCCCTGTTTATCCCCAATGTGTCCTCTAGCGGTAACTAGCTCAATAATCAATCTGCAAGAAATCAAAGTCATTTTCAGAAGTTTATGTTGATCAGTGTTCCTGGATATGATTGTTTATACAGGACTTGGCTAGCATTAAGATAAATGTCGAGGCTGGAATTACCTTCCGCTAACTTCTTTCACTAGTAAAACTAGATGGTGATTGTAATTAGTTGCACTAAGACCTGAATTCTTATACTTTGTATAGGTAATCTAAAAGGGGAGAGCATAACATCTCTCCATGCCCCTGCAATTATAATCTTTACGATTATTTTTTAAAAAGGGTAACGGCTTTAATTTTGAACAACTTTTAATAAATGCCCGTGTGTTGACTGCTTCTGTTTATTCTGATCTGCTGTTAATCCTATCTGTTTACAATTCAAAAAATCATTGTTGTAATATGTAGAATACCTATATCTGTAAAGAAACTCAACTTGAGTGATCAACTGCTCGAACAAAATCCTTCTTTTACGCTCATATTTTATTCAATGCACCTGCTAAAATTGGGCTTCTTAATACTTTAAACTGATCCCTCTGTATCAATTTTAAAAAAAGGAACTTCGACTAGCGTCATGTCTGTAGAACCATATTTTTTAATGCAAACTTCACCTTTTATGCAGGGTGGTCCCGAATTCATGAAATAAATTTTAAGGATAGATACAGAACATAGTAACAATAATTTATTGTACAGGAATGTATGGGCGCAAGTGATGTGATTAGACGCAAACAGGGTAAATATATGAAAAGAGAAATGGAGTGGTCGGTTGATGCGTTACCGGTAGAGGGCAGTAAATGTTTAGCTGAAGTTCAATATGAGGCTTCTCAGTTGGGAAAGGTGCCTTTTGCAATCGTGCTGACTTCTACGATGAGAGACTTTACGTTTGCCGAAAAAGCAGACATGCATTAGATGTACGGCCGTGCAAATGGTAACGGCAGAACTACGCTACAAATGTATCACATACAATTTCCTGATCGACGAATGTCTGATCACAGAATTTTTCATTGGTTACATCGTCAACTTCGTGAAACAAGCTCGTTCCACGTCACCAGACATGAAACTGGTCGATAAAGAGTTGTACTCAGTCCAAACCTGGAAGGAAGCATTTTGAACGCTGTGGCGGATAAACACAGTCATGTACAAGAGCTTTTGCTCACCACATAAATGTTAATGACCTGACTGTTCGTCGAGTGTTAAACAAAAATCGCTTACACCTCTTTTATTTTCAGAGTGTACAAGCTTTAAATCCAACAGCCTATCATCCCCACCGGAACTTCTACCAGTGAGTGGTACAGTAATGTGCGCTGCAGCTGGACTTCATAGCTCATGTGTCTTTAATGCGCACAATTCCCACGTGTATTCAATCAAGAATCCACATACAACGCGACGACTTGCGTATTAACAACGATTCTGTGTGAATGTGTGGGCTGGTATTGTCAACGACCATAGATTCCTATACAATAAATGATTGTTACAATGTCCTGTACCTGCTCTAAAAGTTTATACGATGAATTCAGGACCACCCTTTATTGAGACAATATCGGTTTGTAAAAAAATGGGAGCAAATTAAAACGAAGTTTAATTTAGGCAAAAATTTATTAATTTTTTTTATATTTATCTCAAGGCTTCTTTATCTGTTTTGCCTTGCAACTACTTTTCCTATTGATGGCTTCGACTCAAACCATCGATCCTCTGAGAAAAATTTGGTTATGGCCCCGAAGTTTGAATATAATTAGAAAATAGACTTTTATAAGAATAATAATAAAAATGCTAATTTAAAAAGCAATGAATTTAAATTTGTAATAAATATTATTATTCACAATTATTTTTTGATTTATTTTTGTATACAGATATTAGATTCCGAAACAGTAGGAACTAATAATTTTTGAAACGATAACATTTTAAAGCACCCATGTGTGATTGAGACCCTTACATTAAGTCTGATCATATTTTTATTTAAAGTTATAATTAGTATTGCAAAAACATTTTAGTAGTCATATTTTTTAAAATATGCCAAAGCACTTAAAAAACGATCATTGGAGTTCTCTATTTTAATTCAAGTTTTAAACTGAAATTGTATTTAACACATTTAACATGTCATTGGAGAATATTTTTGTGTTCTCATTTTTGTTCACATGTATGTCATATATACTTACTAATATACTTCTCATAATTTTTAGATTAAAGAACTTGAAGATGGGAGAGCTGGAATGTGTGTTGTAGTTGTTAAGGGTTTCTAACTAAAGTAAATGGTTAATCTTCAAACATGAAAGTTAACAGTATTGTATATGATTGTTCTGTTTCACTTGTTCTCAACTGCTAGCAGCTGTGTTTTTAAAAAAATATCTTGGTATTCTCATAAATGTTTCGTACTTTCTTTAGAAATTGAGCTTTGTATAAATACTTTGTATCATTTCTGCCAGTTAACCTTTAAAAAATTTTCATGGCTATTTTATTTATCCCTTAATGATAGTATTATCTTTATAACTTCTATCATTTTTTAAATCCTTTATAAAAATCTATTATAAATTTTAATTCATTTACTTTTAATAGAATAAGTAATTTGTTTATGTGTGTTAATTGTCATTAAAATTGTGTACCATACAGTGATATATCAAAACAAGTATGTGTGATTTCACCATTCTGGATGTTATAAACTTTAGAAGATTTGAAAATCTGTTTAATTTTTATTTGTAAGATCTATTAAATATACAAAGAATAATTAATAGTTGCAATATTTTTAACAAATAGAACTTCTAATATTTGAAAAGAGAATATCGTTGATATGTTCAACAATTGATTTCACAATAAATTTTAATTGTTTAAATATGAAATATATGTTCACTAGTGCTATTTTTATAAGCAGGGCAATATCCCTCTAGAATCCAGAATGAGAAATCCAAAGTAATAACCTATATCTTTAAAAAATTATTATCTTATTATAAACATCAACAAATCCTTTTCTACAGTGTCTCTTGAAGACTTGAAAACAAGTGAGCTTAAACTAAATTTCAGTATGATAGATCACTCTTGGCAATGTCAGAAACTGTACTTTTCGATGAAAATATAAGATTATTTATATTAATTTTAAGTTTAAAAATACTTTTCGAATTTTGTTTGTATTTGTATAAAGACATAATTTTAAATCTTAAATCTATTTGGAATTAAAAATAATACATATTTATAAATTTCATTTTTGAAGTTGAAGATTTTGCATTCTAAGGTATGTGATAAAGGCACAATACAAAGTTAGATTCTTGATTAATTCAACATATTCATTTTGTTAACAATACTAATACTGTATTTTTTAAAATTTTATTAACTCTTTATCGTCATTAGAATTATTTACTATTTTTAACTCAAAGTCGTTGCTGTAACATGTGTATCATATTTTTTAAAAGAAAAACAACAACAACTTTGGATATTTTATTTCTTACATGTAACCAAGTTCTTTGTGTAAGGAAAAAAAAATTAATTTTTGAATTTTCTTTCCCATTAGACACTGTGAATCAATATTGGTACATTCTTTTTTAATAATTGATTATAAAATATCTATTTGTTTCTTTACTCCCTCCTTTATTTTCTGTTATTTATTGTTTTATTTATTTTGTTGCATTGCTGGTTAATTATTTCTCAATATCCCTTTCTTATTTCTCTCAGAAATGTTTTTGTTCGATTTCATATTATGTTTCTCTAATTCTGTTTAGTGCTCTGGGTTCAAAATCGGAAAATCTTTTATATCGGTTGGCAGAGAACTTTTTACAATAGTTTTGATTTTCTAATCTAATCTTTGTTAGAATGTTTGAGAAGAGCAGACTGACATTAAATTTTTGTTCTTAGAGTAATTATTTTTTTTAAAAAAAATTAAAGACTAAATTTTTATCCAATTATTTTTATCGAACTTGTATTTTCTCTTTGTAATAGTAGCTCTGTTTTTAAATCAGTTGTCTCAAAATTTGTATTTGTACAATAACATCTTTTAAATGGTTTTATTTTTTAAACCACATATTAATATTTCTCAAAGACTTTTTTTGAAAACCTCTCCAAAGAATATCTCTGAGAACTTCTCTGAATTCAGTAATAGTTAAAAGTTTTTCCCATTGGGCTCAAAAATTTGTCCTTTTCCCATTGGTGGTTCGTGTAGTGTAGTTATAAGGACACTACAATTTTTAAAACGCTACTGCACACTATTATTTATGCGTACCACTTACGTTTTTTAGCCTTTCTCATTTATTTTGTGTAGTTAAGTATTTATTTAATAACCTTGTACCATGTTTATACCAAATAATGTACTATTTTTACTAATTAATGTTAATTAACCTAGAAATTTATTTTTCAGTTCCTTTTCCTTAATTATGTTTATAAAGATTTTCGTTACTGCATATGAATAATAAAATTTCAGTTTAGCCAAAAAATTAATTTTCTTACCATTTAGCAAGAAAATTTTCGTAGTCTAATCAATATAAAAATTTGCTTGATCAAATGATATTTATTATTATTTTTGAAAATTACTTAAAAATTAAATCTTTTCTTAATTTACTTCCATAAAATATATGATAAACTTTTACAGCAACGCTTGCATGACTATTGAAGAACGATTATCTAGTGAACTTATTATCTCCAAATATCTTTAGTGTTGCTCTAAAAAGGAACCTTAATATTATTAACTCAACTAAACTCAGGTGACATCAAAGCAGTTATATATGTTCCATCCAAATTCATATGATGCATCTCAGAAAATATTTACTCATTTTTAATGTTAAATGGAAAGTTCATCTTAACAGGAGATACAAAAAAAAAATGAAAAGAAAAACTATTATAATTATTTTTTTTGCATCGATCTGAAATTGCCCTTTGATATATTTAAGCAGGAAGGCATTAAGTATTTTTTTAATCTATTTCTTGAAATTTTACCTTATTTTATTTGGAAGTGAGGCTTTTAAAACGGTGAATTACGATATCAAATGAGGTCCTATACTAAAATACTAGGATCGCTGAAATTTAAAAATCTGTCTTTCAGGTTAAGATTTGTATCAAAATATCACGGGAATTGCAAGAAATGCCATTGAAAGTTATTGCTATAAAAATTATTTTGAACTATATATTTACTTATTATAATTTATGTTTAATTTTGAAATAAGTGTTTCAATTTTTTTTTTTTTAAATTTTCCACTGCTAAAAAAACGTTTGAAACGCTTTTTTATAAGCGTCACTTTTTTTAAGCTCTACAACACTTTTCTCACCTTATAAACCAAATAACGAAAGCCTACTTTCTGTAATTGCGTATGAGCACTAGCCGAATTCATTATCTGAAGTAATCATAGTTTTCTCAAGCTGTTAATTTTCATTTTGCGTCGAGAGTTATTATCTGATATCTGAGGAAACCTAGAGATGGGGAACTTTATTTTCTGCCTACATTTTCTCTCGCTGTCCCCTTGAAAATCATAAGCGTTTAAAGTAAAATTGAGTTATATCTTTGATGAATTTAAATATTAAATACAAAATAAGTTAAGGATTAAATTTACATTATGATCAAAAAGTGAGTATGTTACAGTACCACATTATATTTACACAAACTGTCCTTGCATTTCTCATTTTTGTTTGGTTGTGGATGTGAAAAGAAAGTAACAATAAGTTTAAATTTCAACGACTTTTTAGAATTTAAATTAAATGCTAACAGGCCGAAATTTACTACTATAATTGAAAAATCCTTTTATTTACATAAGATATTTCAGTTATAGTATTAGATATTGACTGACAAAAATGTTACTACAGAAATGCTAAATGGCACTGTCTTTGTTTTCATTATTTTATTCATTTCGAAGAACGTCCCTTTTAGAATTCTTAATTGTTTTCATAATCGATTGATCCTAATTAAAAGTGAATATATTCACCTCTTCATTAAATTATTTCGTCGTTAGATTTTGCAATTTAAATTATGTATTGAATATCTTCTCCAGTATTGAATCTCAGTTTAATAGAAGGAAACAAAGAATCTGATAAACAATTAAGTTTGAATCACTTTTTTTCTCCTTTTATAGAGGCACCCTCAAAAAGTGAAAGTACAATTTACTGGCATATGTATAGCTAATATTTATAATTTCAACTAATATTTATTTTATTCAAGTAATCAATAGCACTTCCAAAAAGTGTAGGTGACATCAAACACTTTTAATTCACTGAAAAGAAATTATATTGCTATCACATTTGGGGGCTCGTTGTATGGCAGTATGTATTTACAAAGGTGAGAAAGCACTGGTTAATGTTTAATTGTTAAATGTTTGCTTTACCTTATAACATGCAAGTGAAACTGAAGAAAAAATTATCTAAATTATCTATCTTTGATACAGTGGTTTTCAAAAAGACTAAATGTTTTGCATATCAAAATGTACTTAATAGGTTTTCTGCTTTTACAACATATTAATGGCCCTAATGAGACAGTTTTGTTTATTGATTCATAATTTTATTAATTCTGTAGTTTATAAGTGATAGATTCATTAATTTTATTTCGTATTAGTGTAAATTAGTTGTGCTGACTTTTCACTATTATCACTGAACAATAACATTTTAATGGGACATGGAATGTATATTTGCATTTTAATAGTTATTTGCACTAAATATGTTTGATTACTTTCATTTCAGTTTAACTGATTGAGGACCACTGTATGATAGTTGTTATAGATTTTAATGTTTATATTTGTAAGATACATTAGCGGTGATGTAGAAATTTATTTATTAGTTAAATATTTGGTTTCATGTAATTGGTGAAATGCTATTTATAACCTTTTACTGGTAAAACTTTAAACATTTGTACAATTTTACTTTGTAAATCTTTGACATGTTGCTTTCTTGCTCACAAGTAATCACAAAATATTCATCGAGCTTCATGTGAGCAAGTAAAACGAACTTATTTTTCCTGAAATTCGTCATGTCATACTCAGTACATTTGTGTGAGATTTGATCTCGTATTCGTCATGTCTGAAATGACGTGAGATATTAGCTTTATCTCGGTCAAGTCCTCTCTGTCATTATTCTCTGTAAGTTCTAATATACTTAGGTGTACTCTCTTTAAATCATACTTCTATTAAGAGTTTTCAATTTTTTTAAATTTATCAAACTGTGATTTAAAAAATGTAGTTATTGATGTTGTTGTGTTTTCTTTGTTGTGTTATAAAATGTATTAAAGAGAATCGTTTTTAATCAAACGAAATGAGCATTCAATGCTTCGTTTCATTTGATGTTTCCTATTCATTTTATCTTGTTGTATATATTACTATCAGGACATTTACTACAGATATTTGTGCAAACATCTGCTTTTATTATTTTGTAGTTCATAAAATGAGATGTTTGTAAATTTTAAAAAATAACCATTTTACTCTCTGAGAAAAAGTTTTTAAAACTAGATTGTGATAAAATTTTTAAGATTATATATATCCTTTTGTGTAAGTAATGTAGCATAAACTTTGTGTGATTTTTTAATAGTTTTGTTAATACTTACTGTCTCTTATAAAGCGTATCAAGAGTCAACTACATTCCTATAATATGTATATCAGTATTATCCGGTACATTGATACATTGATGCATTCATTTTCTTTACCGCTCATGTGAAAATTGTTTTACACTCTAATGCAGAAGTTTAAACAATGAAGGCGGTAGTTTTTCAAAAAACAAAAAAAGTGGTAGTTTTATTTCTATGCTTGTGTACTAAACTTTACATTATTTTCTATACTTTGCTTCGACTAAAAAAAGAGGAAAATATCTCTTTAATTTGCTATAATCTGCAAGGATTTTTTTTTGTTAAGGGGAAGGGACTAATAAATATTAAATTAAAAAAAAAATTTTTTA
Organism: Argiope argentata; assembly: GCA_026289955.1. Taxonomy (NCBI): domain Eukaryota; kingdom Metazoa; phylum Arthropoda; class Arachnida; order Araneae; family Araneidae; genus Argiope; species Argiope argentata. The sequence goes on along the minus strand of JAOUZG010050968.1, from coordinate 8,866,108 downwards.
AAAAAACATTTGAATAATTGCCGAAATATACAGTGAATGACTAACACAGTCATTGGAATATTAAAATTTCTATTTTTAAGAGAAAATTGCTGTTCGACATTATATTAATAAATATGAAAATATGGCAGTTAAAATACAAAAGAGTTTTATTCTATATTTAAAATATGTCAAAATATTCAGTATTTAAAAAAAAAAAATTATATAAATATTATGTTGAAAATGTTGCCACCTGATAAAATTAGTGCAGATTTGAAAATGCATACATTCCTTTAAAATAGAACTATAAACTTTAAGCTAAATAAGCTCAAAATTAAGAATTAAGCTAAAATTACTTGAATTAAGCAAATAAGTTAAAAAAACTGCTATAGACAAAAATCTGTGTAATATACATACAGAACAAAAATTCCTAACAATTAAGGAAAAGTGCCTCTGGAAGCTAGGAAAATCTTTTTTAAAATTAATATGATATTTAATTATGAAGATCAAAAGGTTATATGCTTGCTCTGTACAGCAATCGAGGCCCAGGTATTCTTATGTCAATATTAAAAATTGTTCTGTTGGCATGCTACTAAATCAGCACTAATTAAGATCTAGAATAGATCCAGAAAATCGATAATGTACTGGAACCCATCGTTTGAGTGTATCTTATACAGGTTTAACCCAATTGAAATCTGAATAGAAAGCTAGCTATTACAAATGGGTGGTGTCTTCTGAGGCATTCATCCTCTGAACTCTATGAAGATGGAAGTTTTCAGCTATTAATGCAAAATCCGCTTCCATTATACTTCTTAATGTATGAAAATGTTACAGAATATTATGCGATAAATGTGGATTTTTATGGTTATATACTGGTTGAAGAGCTGTTTAAGAAACCAAAATAATGCCATCCCAAACCAACAATTCTGTGCCACTGTAGCAATGCTATTTAGTGACATTTTCTTGATTGCAGCATCTATGGGCATTATACTTTCTGCATATGTTTTGAATCAGATTAAAAGAAAAAAAACGAATTCTTCTAAAAAATAACGCACAAGCCACTACTTTGATGTTCTCTGAACCAATTTAAATAACACTTGTCTGCCATGAGTGGAATACACAACACATGGTGTGAACTTATAGACTATATCCTCCGAACTATTTGCTCACGATTTTCTTGAAACTGTGATATCTATGAATTCCGACACCTTGTTGAGCATTCCTGCTACAGTACTGTGCCAGTTGATTTTGATGGATAAGTACTTCTAAATACCAATTAGTTTACAGCATTTTTGCCTGGTCTCCTGAGTCAATGGAAGTCCCAACGCCACCCCTTTCCCCTCTCTAACTTTATGTCCCAGATTTTTCTTTTTTCGATTTAATATTTTTGTAAAAGTCATTTGTAGCAAATTCGAATCAATTATGAAGAAATTAAATTATGGGTTCCTTCCGAGATAGTTTGAATAATTCGTATATAAAGAAAAATTCAGCATTCAAATTTAAATTAATAGTAAAGAAAAATACTTATGAATGAAGTTTAAATATTATTTAATTTTAAAATTTGATATTTTTAAATTATAAAGCATCATACTTTTTATTGTTTTTGAACAACATAAAAGTTGTAAGATATTTATGTAAGAATATTTAAATAATGTTGATTTGATTTTTTCGGTGAATGGCCCTTGAAAATTAAATGAAGGTACAAAATTATTGTACTCAGAAAATATGGCAAAAAGGACATCGAATTGCGTGGTCCCAAGGTTTGGTAATTTGGCTCTGATCGTATAGTATATTTACACGCAGGTTACTTAAATGCATTCTTTTTGAGCCGGAGAGTTAATGCTTGTCTAAGCTTCTGCATTTAAATAATTATGATTGGCTTAATTAAGTACAATGCATCAGAATTCCAGCAGTGTGCTAATAGAATTTTTATCCTTAACATTCCATACAGTTGTGTGTGTATGTATTCTATAATTCTCCGTCGTTGCTCTGATTTTTTGTGTATGTCAGTGGTTGTTTTTTTAAATATTTTTAAAGGTTTTTTTTTCGATTATTGAAAAGAACATTTTATAAAAGAAAATTGTATTGCCTTTGTGTATTCATTATTGCATTCATTTTATTTCCTGCTATAAAACGTTTCTCTTATTCTGATCATTCAAATTAAGTATAAATGTTTAAAGATTTGTGATTAGCATTTAAATTTCGCTTGAGAAGTATATATGTATTATAGTTTCTTTTTTAAAACATATTAGAAATTCTATATAAGCCTAGTTTTTGCAAAAACTTTAATATACAAAATGTCTGGGCTAAAAGTCTAGAAGTGATAGTTTATACAAAAAAAGCAATACATGATAAGTTATGAAAATGTTACCCTTTATGTAGTCTCTCTTTATCCAAATTTTCTTTCGCAGACGTACTGTGTTCAACTGTTCTGGTATTCTTTCCACTGTAATTATTTATTGTCTTTCTTTCATTATGTGGACAATGTAACATTAGGATTAGCTCTTGGCTTCCTACCCCCACTCTTTCTTTTCTTGAATTTAAATAGGCAAACTGAATGAAATGTGGAGCTTACCTTATCGTAAATCCGATCAATATGTTATAAGTAGAAGAGATCTTTGATTTTTTTTTTCAACATCTGCAGAATCACTAATAATATTTGCATAGAATTTAATTGCATGAGCGTTCACTTTTGGATTGCTTTAACCTAGACATTCTATTTTTAATCACTTAATTTCAAATGTTTAACGTATGAAATTGTGATGCATTAAAATTGATTTTTTATTCGGAAATAATAATAATAAAGATTTTTATTCAAAATAATAACTTGTCTTGACTTTTTATGTGAATTTTCAATTTTAATTTCATTTTCTGATTGCAAAAAACTGATAAATACGTAATTTGTTGAATTTGTCTGTAAAGTAAAAATAAAAATATATTTTAATCCCTTGTTTTATAAATGGAATTAACATTGTGGTGTTGTATTTTCCCAGCATCAAAAGAAGTCTACTGTAAGCAACTCTTATATAGCCATAATCATAAAATGTGACAATAGATCGAAACATACTGACTGTTAATGATGAATGCTTATGCACTTTTAAACACTCATCTATGTGCGATAGTGAAACAATTCTATTGAGTTTCCATTTTTAGACTTTAAAATACCTTAATTAATTATTGTAAGACTCTTGTAAAAGTAATTAACTTACAAATTATTTTATTATCTTTTAGAAATTATATTTATAACAAATACTTTCTGATTTAATATTTCAAATATTGGCTCTGCAAGGAGTCATACTAAATAGTTACCTTTTGTGCATTGTACGTTGGCCCATTACTTTGGATTAAAAAATTTATACTTCTATAGAAATGCTCATTATGGAAAACAAATCAGTCATTTTTATACCTAAAGCTGTAAAAATTAAACAATAATTGTGTAAAAAAAATAAATCTTTTATTAGGATTTGGGTTTTTCTGGTTTTGAGTTTGACTATGGTCTGTAATTTATTTTCAGTAATACAGGGTGGGGCATAATGATCTCCCTAATTTGCCGCTTTCGCTGCGGCGACTCTAGTTTAGAGGGCGTGTCCGAAGTAGCGCTGCTATATTTCCCTGGTTATGCTATTTCAGATACATTAAGTTACCCCCATACAAAATGATATTGGTACGTGAAATGAGAGAATGCAGTTAGCCAAAACAACAACAACAAAAAGATTGCGATTTTTTAAAAAAATATTTCGCTCAATGATGGTTTTCTGTCGAGTGACGAAGCTCATTTCCATGTGAAAATTTCCATTACTGGGCTGAAAGCAATCCACGCTAAAAGCATGAGCGACCTTTGCATAGCGAACATGTTACTGTTTGGTGCGCTGCATCACATGTGGATGTGATAGGCCCGTACTTCTTTGAGGAGAATATCGAGACAGGTACATTAAATACCCAACGTTACGTACACATGTCGGAATTGTTATTTCAGCAGGATGGTGCCACAACACATACTTCCAAATTATCCATGGATGTGCTAACACAAATGTTTCCAAGCCGCCTAATCTGTATTTGAGGTGACATTCCAAGGACAGCACGCTCACTGGATCTTGCTGCATGTGACTTTTTTCAGGGGTATTACCTCAAGGCTAATGTTTACACACATAAACCTAAATCACTCAACGAACTAAAGTATTCTATTTGATTCGAAATTGCAGCAATTTCACCAGCATTGGTGGAAAAGATTATGATGAATTTCCGGGAGAGACTTCACAAGTGTATAGGGAACAAAGGAAAACATTCAGACGATATCCTTTTTCGTACAACAAAACCTCGAAATTAGTTAATTGCAAAAATTGTTACAGATTGTAAAAATTATATTAAACATTGTTCTTTCCGGATATGAACATAATTTTTTTTCAATGTCCTGTATATTTTTATTGACCTCTTAAAATGGGGTGATCTTTATGCCTCACCCTGTACTTTTAAAAGGAAATAATTATGTTTTTAAAAACTCATATTTACCATTTAAAATTCTTAAAGAGAAAACATTCTAGACCCTGAATCAAACTGGAACTTTTGAATTCCGATTTTGTTGAGTATCAAGATCAATTTTTTATGATTTATTTTAGAATTTTTTTAATTAGAATAGAATTAATTTGTATATTAGTGAGAATCAGAAAAAATAGTATTCAATTCTTGTCTAAGTCGAAATATGTAAGCTTTTTTTTTCACAATTCTTTCATTTTTGTCATCATGTCTTTTACAATTTACATCACAAAGCGCGCATACGAACAATAAAAGCTTAATATTTTCAATTTTCAGGCTCAAATGGACAGGGTTGTGATGAAACTTAAAAGAGACTTAAGCCCTTATACAGTTGTAAGTCCCTCCTTCATCTTCTAAAATGAGATATTTGTATTGATTTTAATTTATTCGTGATGTAAATCATATTTAAATAAAAAATATCTGGAGAAACTAAAGCAATAAAATGTTTAATTACAGATCACCTTCAAGATAGGTGATTTTATCGTCTCGCCTATGAAAATAATACAATAATAAAATTCAATGATATTTTTATAGAGAATAATAGAAGAAAATTTCAAAGCTGTTTTAACACAATCTAAGTAATCTAACTCCTTGATTGACTGTTTTTTTTTAATTATCAAACAATATTAATTTTTTAGAAATACAAAATAGCAAAACAGACAAAAACTAATTAGGAAAAATCATTCAAAAAATCTCAGAAATTAATTTTCGTCTTTTATTTTAAAGTTAAATTCTTTTAAAATATCTTGGAAAATCAATGCTTCCTATATATTTCATATTTTCACAAGAAGGTCGAAAACATAATTTCATTAGCTTTAGTTTTAAAAACAATGTTCACCACTAACATTAGTGATCATATAAGAATAAAAATCCGTATAAGATACAAAAAAAATTTATTATTTCTGTATTTTTGCTCTGAAATTCGACTTAAACAGAATTCCCGTTCTATACTTTTACAATCAAATCCTTTGATTGGAAAAATTTCTACATTTAAAAAGTCTTTTTTCGTATTTTATCGTTAATTTATGTTCATCCATTGGAAATTTGAACGTCAGAAGACAGTTGGAAGAGGGATTCGTCGGTAAAGACTATACGTCCCCAGTCGGCATCATTCCAACTTGATTGAGCCATGTACCACTGTAATCTGGCTCGGCAGTGTGCAGGAGTGAGTGGCATTTGGTGTAACGGTCGGCGCGAGCGTAGATTTCGCTGTCTCAACCGTCTGTGAATGGTCATGATGGACTATGGTGTTTGGGTTGAACGTCTGAGGGTTGATAGAGATGAAGAAGGCGCTGAAACAGCTGATCGGACAATCACTCTGTTCTCAAGATCTGTTGTGGCCCTATGTTGACCGCTACCATCCTTACGCTGAGCTCTGCCATTTTCCACATATCCTTACCAACATCTTCAAATCGCCGCATCGCTTCGACTCAATTGACGAGCGATTCTCCAATTTGTCCAACTGGTCTCTTTCAATCCAATGATACGACTTCTGTCAAACTGACAGTTGCTCGTAACGAGCATGTGCCCTGCGGCGAGGCATTTTTCAAGTTGTTGAAAGGCAATCTGAATCGCAATCAAACCGAAAGTTTTAACAGCCGTTGAAGAACTGCTCCTTATATACATCTGCTGGATGCGCTGGAGATCAAAATATTCATTCATTGGGCACCAGAACTTAATCATTTGCATATCTGGTCAAAGCACTCATGCATACGAAATTTCAAATCAATCGTATTATTGCATCTCGGTGCGTCGAATTTTTTGTTATAGAGTGTATACCGTATTGATGACTATGAATCATTTAGAAAAGAAAGAAAAATGGTCAAATTATACCTTTACTAGAAACAGTTGCCAATGCAGTCACTTTTAGAGAATAGAATAATTTCGGAGTATAAACAGGGGGGGGGTCTCAGTTTCCGAAATTCACCAGTTTTGCTTATTGAACGATTTCCTGAAGATGGAAATGTGCTTCATCTGAAAGTCATATGAAATTCTCATCCATATTGCCACTGTCAATCATGTCCAGAAATTTATTCACTAATGTCCGTTTTCACAAGTCCTTTTTCTTTATGGATACGGTATGAAATTGTTACTGTGTTTGAATTTTGTTTCCTCAGTGTCCTGTATATTTTCTGTCGTCCAACAGTTCCGACTTTCTCATTTGTAACACCCTCTGTCTATTTGTTGGTTTGTTGTATTCGGCTGTGGACCCTTAGCAATTTTGAATTTGCACTGAAAGATTCTTCTTGTTCCAGTAATTTTTGTCCCGCAATCGGTGGAATTCTAAAAAAAGAAAAATACGCAATTTTCCAAACTTCTCAGCAGAATCTTCAGTTCATCTCTCTATTGCTTATCCAGTTATAGAGTTCTCATTTTAAAGTCGGAACAATAACCTTTTCTGAGGTTGCATATTTTGATGACTTGCATGCTGTCTTAATAAAAGGGGCTTACAGCGCTATCTGTCGACAACTTTTTGAATTCAAACCAAAAAACTGTTGCAGGAAAAATTTATGCCCCGTCACATGAATTTGCTGCTAGAATTGATTTTCAAGCTTAATTGTTTTCACCTGTCTTATAATGGTAACCATTCCAGAAAGCTTAGTTCTAAGCTTTATAAGACTGCAGTTAAAATGTCTAATTATGGCGAGTTAGTGCAAGTGGAAATTTACACTTCCCATTCCAGCCATGTCAAATCTTATTTGTTGTTGAATATATAAAAATCAAATACAAAATGTTTGGGCTTGCTATGCTTCTACGTCAATGTCGATATTTTCGGAAGCAATGTATCCATCTTAAGATGGTAGTTTGCTGATTAAGAAATATCAGAACAGATCAAATGTCTTTATTGTTAATGTCATAAAAGTTGACATTTTTTAATTTTTATGATCCCTTTTTCATTTTCGTCAAAACTAAAAAGATATTTTATTTATTTATTTATTATTATTTTACAGTAAAAGTTTGTGTAAATATTGTGAAAATATAGAAATAAAATTAGAGAATGCGCATCTAAAACTAATTTTTAAAAATTTCAATAAAAATTAAACATTATTGAAATACAGAAATTATCCTATGTTTAGAAAATATGCATGCTTTTATATGTGTATATATGCTGCTCCGTGTCCTGACATAGGGATAGCGTTTCTTCCCTGTGATCTAGGCATCCCGGTTCGAGTTTGATTGTTCTTCTGTGTTCTATCTGTAAGATGTGTGTGTGTGTACCCCCTGTAAAAAGGGGATATGCAAGCGAATGTGATGAGTGTGTAGCTAAAGTCGTATTCTTGGCCCTAGTTGGTGCTACTTCAAATAAGAGGTGCATATTCCGGCTTAAATCCGCTATTGCATTTGTGGGCTTGTCCATGTTAAGCACCATTAGTAACAACAACAACGGTTTATAATTTGTGAGGTTAATATCTAACTTAGGGTGTTGGTAAGCTTGTGAAAGGTCTTCCAAGTAGCAAAGACACCTTGCCAGGTAGAAAATGAATACTAATTAGAATTAAAATGTTTATTTACAGCTACATTTAAATTCCCACTCAAATTTAAAGAATTCATTTTTGTGCATCAAAACTATGGGTTCTGTCTTGCACGTTGAACTATTTGCTGAATATTGTTATTTACTAATCTTTTAATTTCATCTGACACAGAATTTTTTAAAACATATAAAACATACCTGGATTTGCAAAAGAATGGCCAACAACTATCTTTCGTTTTCGCAACAGCCTTATAAATTCTTAAATGTCTGATTTACTGGAAAAATATTTGTGTACTTTTTGCCAAGGGCTTCAAGATTTTTCCAACATTTCAAGAAAAAATCTTATACCGGTTTAACTTGAATACTGATAACCACCTTTTACTGTAATTAGTGGTAACATGAAATTGATTGTTGCACGGATCTTATATGAGAACTCTTCTACCGTTGAGATCGTCTCTTCAATGAAGTTTTTCAATCTTGTTCATGATGGCATATTTTCAATTCCGTTTAAATTTTAGTTTATTCAGTTTTCTGATGTTATGAGAGAATTAGAAGCCTTATCAAGCTTTATATCTAACCATTTGCCAGTAACAACAAAAAAAAATTCAATATTGCATGCTTGAAATTTGATTCGTAGAGTGGGATGTCATAATAGCATTCTATGATTTTGATCTTTTTATAGATTTGCGTTTGTTTTTACTCTTACGACTGGTAATATAATATAGGTACTGGTATATAATATAGGTCCAGTTTTTGAGCATGCATGGTATTTCTCAGATTTATATTTTGCATTTAGTTGGGTGATAAGCAGCTCCACATTAGAAACATTTAGAAAATTTCTTTTTCTTTGTATTTGGGGATTTGTATTTGGACAGATGATAACTTATCTTTATATAAGTGGAAGTCTTTGTTCACAGCATATAGACACGTTTTCTGGTTTGGAACCTTATTTTCAGATATTTAAATGATGGTAGATGTTTCCACCACATCTGACAACTTTAGTACTTTGTTTTGCCAGGAATCACTTTTAGAATTTTTCCTTATCCAAATCACAAAAAGAATAATTTGGAATTGTAGCATCTTCAAAAGCACCAATATTGCTCTTAGATATCTGTCTTAGACACCTCAAACATTGTGTTTTGGTCGATGAAAACAAAAGGGCTTAATGAGAATTATTGGAGCAGGTTTGATAAGAAGAAAGAAAGAGTTATTTATATCATATTCTTCGAATCGTATAATAAGCGGCACATGCATTGTATTCTAAGAATTAGCTGCTCAGTGGATAAAACGGACTTGCTAAGTGCAACAACCTGGTTTAAATCCACGGTAAATGTTAAACAAAAATAAAAACACACACACAATAGATTAAAAAATGATTAAGATTGTAGTAATATGGTCATGGGGAAAAAATACTTTCCCTTTTGGGGTACATGAAAAAAATTAATATACCAGGGAATAAAAAAGCTACATTTGAACGAACCCTTCATATTTCTGATTCTTCTGTTGTAACTGGTTCAAATTCATTCATTTGAACATTTGAAATGGGAAATAACGAACTGAAGATTGTACTTGACTATCCTTCAAAATATCAGTAATATTCATTCATGTCATTTCACTAGAAAAGAAATAAAGATTTAAAAATGCGTCTTAGATTTATAGAAAATCATCACTTGTGCCAACTATTCCAACTTTCCAACAGCTTTCAATCTCCATTGCAAATAGTGGTGTGTTCGCACCCTAACGATTATAATTTTTTGTTATAATAACTCATAAAGATAAATAAATTTTTTTCGCATAATAATTGTCGTCTTATATTAGCTTTAAAAAATGAATGTGAGGTGGTCATACTAAAACAAAGTTACTAGGTAAGCCTTGTAATGATGTTAAGCTGTCAGAATTTTATGGCCCTATCACACTGCTAAATACCGTCAGCACTTTCGTCGACAGTTGTCGATTTATGCTCGCAGGCAACCGGTCAAGCAAGATTTTCGTCATCGTCAGATTTTTTTAAACCAGCTTGAAAATGTCGACGAAATGTGACAGAAATATCGTTTGCAAACGAAATTCAACTAATCATGTGAAACTGTGGCAGTAACGTAGTGTGCCAAGAATGGCGTGATTGACGCTACTATAATAGTATTTACTAATATTACTAAATACTAAAAATAGTTTCGGCAGAATGAAAAAAGCGAAAGGAAACTTCGGTATCTTTTCCCCATTCTGTGGTGCAACTTATTTCCCCCACTTTAAAAAAACTGGCACTACCGTATGGGGAATAGTTCTCTAGAAGGATCTTCGAACTTGTGATGGAATTTTCAGAGATTTAACAGGATATTTTTAAGTAAATAACGAAATATTAATGCTGATGGGAATTGTTTTCTTTTTGTGAAATATATTTGACCATATTCAGTCTTTAATTTATTCAAATAATAGTATAAAGTTTTGATAATTGTAATTCCTTAAATAGTTTATTAACAACTTCTATATAATTTAAAAATTTTAACTCCTATGTTAGAGTGAAAAATATAATAGTGATTTTAAATTTTAATACTTAGATGTTCCTGCAATGTTGCAGAAATATAAAACATATTTGGTTTTGACAAAAATATAAAAAAGATCATACTTTTATCATTAGTAAAAAACTAAATCACCTTTTGTATGATAGACAATAAAATTTAGGCCTCTTTTTCCACATTTTTTCTTTTAAATTTAACAAATTAACAGTTAATTTAGAATAATATGTTATTTCTGATTATACATTCGCATTGAAAAAGATGCATAGAATGGCCACACATTTGGAAATCGTCAGATTTTTTAAAAAAGTGTTTTATTGCTTCTTATTTCTGATGTAACGTGGAGGGCTTTTTTTTAATGTTTGGCAATTTGAAAATTTAAGAAAAACCTGTTTTTTAATATCTATGTAAAAATAAATGAAGTTTTAATACTTTAGCTTTGAAAAAACTAAGAAAAATGTAATAACATATTTTGGAAAATTATTTTTAATTATTATTATTAAATGAAAATTATTTAATGATTCCTATTTTTCTCAAATACTGGAAATGATTCCATAAAGATTTTTAAAAAAAACAGCTCTGTAGTTGCAAATAAAATGAAAACAAAACAAAACATTTAACACATTTTTTAAAGAGTAATTTTAGAAGGAAGTGGGACTAAATAGAGTAATGCCTTAGAATTAACAATATTTATCAAGTGAAGTATCCAATTCGATGAATTGTTTTATAATTTTGAACTAGAGGGGGAAAACAAAAATTATTTAAAGGAAAGATAGATACAAATCGAGTCCAAGATATATTCTCAAAAATTATTTTTAAAAAATAAAAAGGAGGGAAAAACATTCAATCAACTTTAAAAGAGTAAAAAATACTTCTTATTCAATGATATGGTGGTAATGTATTTAAATCCTGTTTTTATTTTTAATTTATTCCAAAAAATATGTTCTTAGTGAATTTTTTATGTCCCAGAATCAATTTCTTGCCATATTTCAAATTTCTAACTTTAATTATTTGCACTGCATGTCTAGATACAGTAGTTTTTTTATATACACAAAACCAAAAATTTGTCGAGATGGATACAACAAATATCAGTTTTCATATAGACAAAAATCATTAGATTTCAAATGTTATTTAATTTTATTTTAAATGTATTGGCATTTCCTCTTCTGTTTTATTTATCAATTTTTGTTTTATTTGCACTTTTAAGGTACTTAAAAATGATTTTAAAATTTCAGCACTATTTATGATGGTATGCACCTTTTAAGCTTAATTGAATGCACACCCACAAATCATTTTTCTTTTCAATATATTTTTGTTTTAAATTTAATATTGATAAGATAAATTTATAGGAATTTATAAAATACAAACACAGAAGCAGCATATGTTTTTTTTGCTTGTCATTATTACTACTAAAATAATTACAAAACTGTTAATAAGAATAATTAAAAAAAAATATTACGATTTTACAGAATTCCTTGATACTAATTTTGATAAAAACATTACAATTAGTTGAATGGTACGATAAATATTTACAATAAATGACAATAAGATTGATACTAATAGAAATGAAAAAGACATTCAAAGGAAAAAATTCCCAGAAAAACATTTTCAAATTCGATAAATGTACAACTTGTCTCATTTTACAATCCTTATTATATTCATTGTATTAAGCACTCAACAAATTTAATTTAAAGCAGAAGTGATTCAATTCCAATTAATTCAATAATGTGTCAATAGAATCACAATTTATTAAAGCAATGGAATTTCCTTGCACTGGCTTCGTAATTTACATATCTACAAATTCCAAGATAGTTTGAATTAAACAAAATTACAACTATTATTACTACCATGGGCTTTTGCATTCATTGAAAGCTAATGGGATCACTTAAAAAATTATCCCGGATTTAATTACAAATTCAAGCAACGTCTTGCCTAAAATCCTACGAATTATGAAGTGAGAAAACTGTAGATATTCACTAAATAGTAGAAACGAATAAAGAGCGATAAATACACCATAATGTAAACCTAAGTGTTTAGGTTTATCTGACAGCAAATCCTTAAGTGACCTCACTTTCGTTGTCGTTTGCCGACGAAAGTGCTGACGATATTTTGCCGTGTAATAGGGCTTTTAATGAAAAGTTCATCAATTAGATTAAAAGTTTTTTCTAGAGGTGAACACTATTAATAATATATTTTGAACACTTTGTTTAGATGTCATGAATATTATGGTTGGCAATGTGATAAAGATAAAAAAAGGCTTCGTTTGTTAAAATTTCGTGGGTTTCAGAATTTATCGAAAATAATTTAGAAAGTCCACAATTAGAATATTTATTTTATCTTTTTGCTTTAAGCTGATTTTCTTTAAAATATTATTTTAATTGAAAAGAACCTAAATAAATTAACAATTAAAATAATTTTCCTTCTACTATTTTTTTCTTCTTCTTTCTTCTTCAAAGTGTATTAAGGGTACATAAAAAAGAACTGATATCATTAGACTCAAAAATATAATCTCATAATTTTTCAAAAACGCCATTTCAAGATAATATCAGTTATGTATACCGAGTCTCGTTCAATCTAAACTTAATATTTTAACCCCTTGACATTCGAAATTGTTTTACTTAAATTGTCATTTTAATTAGATGACACATACTATCTTAGATATATATTTTTATCTTGATTGTTATAATAAAATAACAAGCATTTGTGATTTTAAAGTAATTCTGGGTGATTTTTGCATTTTTAAATGCTTAATTCTGTTCACATAGTTGCAGGCTTATAAGTGAAAATTCAATAATTCGATGCGCGTCTTAGAGAAGACATTGTTTGGGAAGGGATTAAAAAAAATCGAATTTAAATTTCTGAAAGTAAAGGAAGATAAATTGCCGAATGCAACCAGTCTTTCGATTATCACTCATGCACACGCTATATTCTATTGTGTACATATTACTTTTAGTGAAATTATATTTTATCTTTTCAGAAAAAGTTTTAATAAAAGAAAGGCATAGAAACTATTTAAAAAAATCATAAATTTCCTTAATTATAAAATATTGATTATCAAAACTAAACTACTTTAAAATTAACATTCTTATCCATTCAAATAAATTTTGCTTTTTTAAGAAATCTCTATTATAACATTTTTTGCCGTGTTTCATAGAAAACGTTTAAAAAAATCGATATCGCGTAGGAAAGATATAGATAAATGCATGTTTGTGTCTCTCAAAAACTATATACTTTTAGGAATTATAAAAAAAACTAATATTTTTTGCAAATGGAATGGTTTGAAATATTTTTTTATTTACAATTGCGTTTCTAAATAAGAGAGGAGAAAAAAATTCGCCTGAAATTTACTAATATCTTCTCAACGCGAAATTAAAAATAATGGGCATTGCTACTCTAAAAAAAGGGAAGGTAATCGATTTTGTTGGCTCTCAAGTCCTAACTATTATATATTCTAAATTTTAACTATTATCAATTCTTTAACTATTATCAATAAGACTATTTCATTCTGAGAATTTGTTATTGATTTAGAGCATTTGGGAAAAATTAAGAGATTTAGCACAAAAATTGCCAAGTTTTCTCCAGTATTGTATAAAATGTATGTATGAATCGAAAATACTAATTTAAATATGTAATGCCTTTTGTTCTGGCACTCATGTAGGTATGTGTAATTCTCAGCTATCTTACAGTTACAAACATTTCCGCACTAAATTATTATTTTCAAAAGAAATTGTCTTGAAGAAAAACTAAAATCAATTTTTAAATTAAATGAACTTCATTTTTGGAGAGTTGATGCCTTGTTAAATGATATGGACGAAAATAAAAATTTAAAATCAATTTTCTTCAAAACATGTCAATTTTTTCTATAAGAATTAAGATTTAAAATTTGAAGGCATTAGAAAAGTATTATTTAAAATAAAATTTCATTCAGATGCCTTTCCATCTGTTTTACAAAGTGTATTAAATTTGAAACAAAGCAATATTGTTGCTTGGGTAAAAGGTTTACTGAAAATTAGCAAATGTTTTGTGCTTGGAAGATCTGTCCTTCATTCAGCCTCTTCGTGGGTTTACTCCTCATTTACCTCCTTTTATGACTCCATTCCTGGGAAAAACTATCTGAAAAAGAGGATCCATAACTTTCTTTTAAATATGTAATTACCTAACACATACGGAGATTTGAATAGGTTTTTTCTATATCAATCTTTCTGATATTTGCGGTTTCATTTTGTTTTCGGCTTATTGCATCTTTAAAGGCTATAGTTTTAAATAAAGAAAGAAACAATTGTTATGAGAATAATTTTATTTTATTATTTACTAAATTTGAAATTTATAATTTTTAAGAATCTGTTTTTAGACCGCTGGCGAATACATTTGATTCCTTAATCTTGATTGTGATTATTGTAAATTTCAATTCAAAATGTTCTCAAAATATAATTTAGCTGATTTAATGTTAAAAAAATGAATAAAGTTAAAATACAAAATCTCTGGAGACTATGCGATTTTACTCAAAAAAGAAAGTTAAAAATGT
>JAOUZG010050968.1:8815273-8835820 GCA_026289955.1 Argiope argentata | reverse complement strand
AAATGATATGAATATGGAAGTTGTACTACCAGAAAATAATTCTTATAGGAAACAAGTTAAACTTGGAAATTCAACTTCTGAAATAAATATTGCTTATCAAGGTACAGAAGAAATGGGAAAAGGCATCCAAGAGCATGAAAACAAAACGCAGAAAATAAAAAAATCAAAAAAGAGAAGGAGAGGCCGACAGACTACTAATTCAGCCAAAAAGGGAGACAACTCCCTAAAAACGCCTATTGATGATGTTTCTTTACAATTAAATGTGGGTAAATCTACTCAAAAGGAAAAAGAAAAAACTGAATCAAACATAGATGGAGATAGCCAGCAAAAAAATTCAGTTTCTTTACAGTCAGATGAAGCAGATCAAAAAGAAAAAATGAAAACTAATTCTATTAAAGATAGAGATAACGAACAAAATTTTTTTGTTGATATTGGCTCTCAGTCTAATGCTTTTGAAATTGATCTAAAGGAAAAAAAGAACATTAATTTGGTAAATGATGCAAATAATACACAAGAATATCCAGTTTTTGATGTTTTTTCTACATCCAATTTAGTTCAAACTGATGAAAAGGAAAAAAAGAAAGATAATTTTATCATAGATGGAGATGACATGCACAAAAATCTTGTTGATGTTGCTTCTCAGTTATTTGAAACCGATCAAAAGGAAAAAGAGAAAACTAATGCAAATTTAGATGGAAATAAGCTTGAAAAAATCGGATTCCAAGATAAGAGTAATTCAATTATAGGTGGTGATATCCAAGACAAAACTCCTGATATTGATTTTGTCTCTCTGTCAACTGCTGTTCAGAATGAAAATCAATCAAATGACATGAATATGGAAGCTGTTCTACCAGAAAATAATTCTTATAAGAAACAAGTTAAACTTGGACATTCAACTTCTGAAATAAATACTGCTTATCAAGATACAGAAGAAATGGGAAAAAGCAGCCAAGAACATGAAAACGAAAGTCAGAAAACAAAAAAAATTAAGAAGAGAAAGAGATGCCAACAAAAAACTAATTCAGCCACAAATGGAGATAATTCTCTAAAAACTCCTGTTAGTGAGATTTCTTCTCAAATAAATGTGACTGAAGCTACTCAAAAGGAAAAAGAAAAAACTGATTCATACATAGATGGAGATAGCCAGGAAAAAAATTCAGTTCCTTTACAGCCAGATGAAGCAGATGAAAAAGAAAAAATGAAAGCTAATTCTATTGGGCATAGAGATACCGAACAAAAATATCTTGTTGATTTTGACTTGCAGTCTAATGCTTTTGAAATTGATCTAAAGGAAAAAAAGAACATTAATTTGGTCATTGATGTAAATAATACACAAGAATCTCCAGTTTTTGATGTTTCTTCTATATCCAATTTAGTTCAAACTGAGGAAAAAGAAAAAAAGAAAGCTAATTTAATCATAGGTGGAGATGACATGCAGAAAAATCTTGTTGCTGAGGTTGCTTCTCAGTCGTTTAAAACTGATCAAAAGGAAAAAGAGAAAACTAATGCAAATATGGATAGAAATAGGCTGAAAAAAAATATGCAGTTGTTGATACTACTTTTTAGACTAACACATGCCAAATTAAAGAAGAGAAAAAGGGTCTTGTTTGCAAAATTACTATATTTTTGTCTGGTTTTCTTGAAAAAAATGCAGTTTCTATTGCCTTCTATATAAAGAAGCATCATCCAATATATATATAAAATTTGTTATTAAAATTTCCTCATCTGTTTGAAGAATCCTTAGCAAATTGGACCACATAAGAAAGTAAATAGGCTTGTATAAATATCAGCCAGAAAATATTGACAGAATTGGTTAACAAATGATAAATATATCTCCAAAAGTAATTTGTTGTTCATCTAAATTTTTCAAAGATGTTTTAGTGATTAAAAAGTATGTTTTTTTTTAAATTGAAACTAAGCAACTAAAATTAAATCTAGATGATTAATTTCAGAATATTTTATGGTTCACTGATGAACAGCTGATAAAAGTATCATTAAAACTACTATTTTAATCTTTAAAGTAAATATTTGTGTATTTGAAGTGGAATTTTAATTTTATTAGTATCACTCCTTTTTATTAAAATTGGATGGTGCAAAAACAAAAAATCAATGCCTCAGTTTCGGAGCTTGAGAATTTACTGTGCATTGATTTGTTATTCATATATAAGTTCTGTTTGTAAAGTAACTTGCTTTTTGAGGCATCAGTGCAAGTATAATTTCTCCTTGCCATTTGTAACATCTTGTTTCTCAAGCAATGTTTTTAGTATATCTTTGCAATTCCAGTACTCTAATCTTTATTTTTACATTGTGTGTTATCAACTATTACTCTTAGCTAATTATATTATAAATTTTGTTGTATCTAAAGAAAATGTTCTTACTTGGTTATTACAAGTTGAGTAGCTCAACAGTCTTGAAAAAGAAACTGAATAATTGGATCTACTAAGATGAGGTAAATATATTTTATCCTTTCTAACAATAATGCCCTTTCATAATTAAAATATGATTTACAATATCTGATTGAAATTTTGGATTTTTCAGTTTGCCTCTGATGAGCATTTGATATTTTGCAACAATTTTTAATCTTACTTTTTAAAATTCTGGCTTTTTAGTGAAATGCTTGTTTTTGTAATTTCTCTCTTGTGTTTCTAATAGCTAATTTAATTACACCTATAACATTACCTTACTAAAATGGGTTGAGCATTATTTAGAAGCTATAAAAATCTATATATGATTTAGTTATAATGAAATAAAATCTAAGTCAGTTCTGTTTCAATATTTATTTATTTATTCTCTACACATTCTTTCTAAAAAGGAGGAAAAATCTGGTTTTAATGGAAATTGGCAGGAATATATATGTCTTGAACATTTCTCATTCTTTCAACCATGTTGTTTACTGACAAATATTTTTGAAATAATATTATTAGATTAGGAGACATTATGGACACTGCAGTAAAATTAGATTCATTCTTTAATTTACTTTCTTTTGAATTTCTATGAATAAATACAAATTTACAGAAAAGAACTTGTAAGTAGACCATTTATAATAGATATTATCATCACGTATAAATATGTACTCATAATTTAGCTTAATGTACCATATGAAAAATTTATTTTATGGTTGTCTTTCTGTCTTTCAGCTGTTTTGACCAAATAATACCTTGAAATTTTTTTCTGATTTTTTTTAAATTATTGATTATAAATATATTTAATGAATGAATTATTTATAATGAAATGAATTTGTTTTTTTTATCATGTTATTTATCACACAAACTATATTCTTTTCCATTTATTTTTTCAGTATTAACTATATGTTATTTAATGTATTTTATAAATGATAAAAAAATTACAAAACTATTTGTAATTTGTTCTGCAGTTATTAATTTTTCAAAAGTTGTCAATTTCTTGCTTAATTAAATTTATTCATAATTCTCATTTTCTCCAAATAAATTATTACTTGGTCAGTTTTAGACATAAAGTAATACATCTTTTATTGCTTATATTTGGATGGGAAATTATTATCATTTTTAAAAATAAATAATAAGACTGTAGGAATGTATAAAAATGTAAGCATCATAATTTTTTTCAGCATTTGAACAGCATACCAAAATAACTCTTTCAATTATTTAGTTTTTTTTCTCCCCCTCTTGAAGTTATGTCTAATGGTTTAGAAAAGCATTTGGCTCACATTCAGGAAAGACTTCCTGTATTTTTTTACCATTGTTATCAGGAATATTCTCATATCTCCTAGAATTTTAAAACTGTACTCGATATTCATAAAAGCTAATTTAGTTTTTTTCCAAAAGTAACATATATAAAGAACAAGGAAACTTCATACTATATATAAAATTCAAAAAATAAAACAAAATGCAATGTAAAAAACTTATTAAACTTATTTTAAAAATAATGCAAATTTAAAATTAGATTATATTTTTATACATTGATCATTTAGATATGAAAAAGTACCTGTCTCTTAACAGATATAAAATATATCAAATATTAATTTTTCAAGTTCAACTGCACCAGTGGTTCATATTTTTTCTTTGTCTGCCAAAGAATTTTTTTAGTCACAAAATTGAATTTTATATTTTGTAGCATTAATTTTTATGGGTTTAAAATTTGATTTAATAATTTTTTATTAGTTTTATAGTGAATTTATGAAAAGAATATTTTATTACACAAATTTATCAAATGACAATTTTAATTGAAAAAATTACATGTCTCTTAGTTATGACATTAAGGAGAAAAGTTGTAATTGTGGTTTATTTGCAGATTTGTTTATAAATCATGATGCTTTACAAGCTGTAGTTTTGGTTCCAGATAGGATTTATTTAAAGAGATAGGCGTTAGAGGAAACTTTTTCATGGTATTTTTTCTCCCCAAGGATATTGTTTAAACCAGAGTAACTGAAGAAATTATTGTAGTTTAAAAGATTTTATTAAATTTTGGTAAGCAGCTGTTTCAATTTAAAAAAATTCTGATATCATTAAGTAATGCTTAATTTTATTGTTTACAGTTTTTTGGTTATAGTAAAATTTTTTTGGAGACAAAAGGATTTTAAAAAATTTCCCCTCGATAAGAGATCACTAGTAGTAAAAGTTTTTAGAAGTCTTGATATTAAATTTCTGGTAAATATTTATATAGAAAATGCTATAATTAAAAAAAATGTGAAGAGGGAAAATTTAGCATTATCCATTTCCCACAGTGATAATTTACACATGAGGACTCAGAATTGCAACCTTAATAAAAATAACTATTAAAGAAAATATTATTCCTTCTTTCTATTTATCTGTCTATCATTTTAAAATTTTGTGAATGTATGTTGATGTTTTCTTTCTGAGTTTTAAGTGGTAATATAAATTTAAAATAAAAAGATATTCTTTAATCCCAATGTATTTTGGTTTTATTTATAATAATCATGTGTTCTCTTTGAAAATTGATACCATATTAAAAGAACACTTTTTCATGAATTCAGTGAATAAATTGGTTTGTATAGCTGAACAGGCAACTTGTAATCATAGAATAATTAGGAAAGAACTTTTTCATACCATTTTTTTATGATGATCTAATGGTAATAATTAGTTTGATTTTGACTGGATGTTCTTGAATTTATAATATGGTGATAACAATGTTTGACAAATATATTAAATTGATGCATTTGATTTGTAAAAGCAATCTAGAGAACAGCTATCTCCACATTAGAATGTCTTATTGGTAATTATTAAATTAATACAGGTATTGCCAAAAAACACATTCATTTTTAAGATATAATTTGTCTTTTAAAAATTCTTTCACGTGAGAAATATTGTTGGTACAAATATAATACATTTTATGTAAACTAACACATTTTATTTAATTTATAACAACAATGTATAACTTAATTATACTTTAGAAATACTATAATTAGAAGCATATATAATGCATAGCAAACATGTTAAAGGATTAAATAGTTAACATATTTTATATTTTAAAAATTTTGATGTCATAATTTGTTTAAATACTTGTTTTCATTAATTAGGTTGTCATAGATATGCAATTCTTGTGATTTTATTTATAAGATAATTAATAAATACTTTTTCTCATGAACACATATGCCGCTACAATTAAGTTTGCAATTTGTAGCTGCCGTAACAAATACTAGCACACCATTAAATATTATCTGATTATGCCACTTCACATATTAACATAAATTGGTAGTTATTAAGAGAATTGAGCATGGGTATTTGTCTAACATTGTTTGATTTTTTGTTAGCATCAAATGATGTTTAAATTTTCAAATGATGTTCTTTAATGATGTTAATGTGGATCATTAAATAAACCTACCTGAAATCTTAGTGATTGAACTAAAATTCCAAAATTGTTACATAATTGGTAAAAGAAAGGTGGGAAATGAGGTTAGTATAATATCAATGCCAAAATAAAATTGTGCTTTTTTTTTTCTTTAATAAAATTTGGAGAATACTTATGGTTTTGCCATTGCAGTGTTTTGGTTTTACTACAGGTTATGGAGAAGGATGAAATGCATTATCTTACTTTGAAAGTATTTTTAATCTGAAATGTTAAAAAATAAATCTTTAAATACCAAATAATATTGAACGATGTACTTATGGAAGTTCATATACTGCATATTTTTAAAAAGCAAGAATTAATAACTGTCACACTGTTTTATGCTTTGAACTTAAGGTATATTCTAATAAAGTTAACTTACTAAGCAAAAGTGATGTTTGAGAACATCACTGAACATGCTTTAACCAAATGCATATTGTTCGGGTTGATATGTTAAGCTGTAAAATGCATTTTGACCTTTTAAAAAGTTGAATGTGGAAAAAGTATTTTACTACAGTGAAACACAAATTAGAAAAACGGATTTATACCAGGTAAAATTATGTTATTTCCCATATTATTATATTAGTTTTAGGTAACATCTCATTAAAAAACACAATTTCTGAAAACTGTGTTGAAATTAATAAAATTAAAAAAAATAATAATATAAATCATAATAATATCAAAAATAATTTAGTTATTAATTTAAAAATAATAATAATATCAAATATTGCTACAAAATAAAGATTACCAGTTGAAGTGATATTTGGTAAAATGATTAAAATGTTTGTTTTGTTCATAAAAGTTATTGGATTTTAAAATTTGCTGTTTCATTTTTTTTTACGTCTGTAGTTTTTGGATTTCTCCATATGTACAATGGTAGCCAATGAAAAATGCACCATTTTAGATTTTGTCATATTTTATGTATGAACCTGTATAATCTCTTAAAGAATGATACAATCATAAATTCCTATTCATAATTCAATACTATCATATTCCTATATTCCATTCAAATTTACCCCCTTTTCAATAATATTTAAATTTATAGTACCATATTTATTTTTTAAAAAGTGGTGCATTTTCATTGACTTTATTATATTTTTATGAAATTTTAATTTTTATTTTTAAATACTTTGATCTTTTCCCATTCCAACTCTTGGCCTTCCAGTATTTAAAGATTCCTTAATACCATGTCAACTTGACAGCAGTATATTTCATGAATTTTTTTTATATTGTCATGAAAGTATTTTTTTTAGTCAATATAAATTTTATGGTGAATTTACATTTTTTGTTTGTTTATGTGTGCTTTTTGGATGTTAATAATAGAAACTGAATAATTTTAATTAATTGAACCATGATCTTATGAGTAATTTTTATGAAATTTGACTACTGTTAATTTATAAAAATGTAAATATCTATATGTTTACAGTTAATGCAATCCTTATATCCTGTGCAAAAGAAACTATCATACTTGTATATTATCATTTCATATTTATGTTAAGATGAATTTCATTTTATATTTGCATAATTCAATTTTTATTTATTGTTGCATCAAAGTATTTGCCATAATATTTCTTATCTATTCAAACATATACTAAATACTTCATTTAATTCATTTTTAATAATTGTCATAACCATTATTTGATAATGAATATTTGTATATTAATAAAGAAAATATCAGTATTTTACTTCTTTTTATCTTTATTTTGATATATGCTTTTCGTTTCTTCTGTTAAGTATATTAAATTTATCAGGGATTTTAGGTTTATATTTCAAATATGAATTTGTTCTTTTACCCTTTCTTATGCTACAGGAAAATATACATTCCAAAATCACATACAAATGAGTAAAATAATAAAATCCTTCCTCCTTGCCTTCTTGATTTACATAACCCTAATAATTCCACCCCACATTTTTTGTCTTTTAAAAAGTTGTTACCATAGTGGATAGTTTTCTCAAAATTTATCCTTTTTCTGTTATCTTTCCATATGCATTTTAATGACTCTCACCAATTAAAATTTTGTTAAAATGTCAACAACTCCTAGATTTTTATCATTTGACAACTCCTAGAAAACTAAAAGTCTGGAGTCATAATCACCGTCTTAATCAGTCTTTCTAGATACATAATGAAAAGTTTGTTTTTTATTTTTTTGACTGGGTTTGGGCATACGAAAATTATACTGACTTCTTCTATTCAATACACCAAACTAATTATGTAAAAGTTATTATTGCTGGTCAAATATAACGAGGAAAAGTTTTTGGAGATTGAGAAGCTAGTGTTTCTTATGTAAAATATCAGTAGAGTATTTTTAAAAAAATTGTTTGGTGTTTTTAGACACAGTAAATCAAAGTTTAAACCTCTTCGAACTCAATGCAATCTTCGAATAATTATGGATAACTATTGTTTTCATGTGTTTGTTTTTATTTCTTTTTCACAATTTTCAAAATTTTATTTTTATATAAGTTGTAATTTAGCTGTTCATTCTTTTATTTCGTTCTCTTTGTGTATTTCTTTATGTTTTTGTGTAAGTTAAGAAATAGTTATTATTTATTATCAAACAAAAAAAATCTTTACTTGAACAGTGGAGAATGGGAGCTAGGACAAAGATTTAATAGAACATTTATAGTTACCTAAACTTTTTGTGAATTGTTTTTCAAGGAATATATATATTTCTTTGCTTTCATTTATAGTACCATTGGAGAATAGGTAGCAGGATTTTCTTTTGGAAAACTACTACTTAAATATTCATTTTGCCTAAATGCCTTTTTACACAAATCAGGAATAAGAATGTTTGGCATATTTTTGATAAATTTTGCAAATACATGAATAATCTTGATTATTTTTCTTTTTACCAAATAAGCACCGTCAACTGTAAAAATACATCGAGGATGAGAATATTTATAAATTTAAACATGAAAATTTTTTTCACTTTAATGTAAAATTACAATTTTCCTATGATTAATGTTATATATTTACAAAGAAAAGTCTGTTATTTTTTATACGATATTACGTATTCAATATTTTGGTAAGAAATTTATAATTATTACTCATTGGTTAATCCATATATCTTGGGTAAGGATGAAATGTTGCTAAAATTTTTTTAAAAGGTTGTTCTCATCATCTCGGTCATTCTCCGTTGTATACATCCACGCCCACACACACAAAAAAAAAGTGCTTAAGTTATTTTTTGTGTTAACTGAGTACGACACGTTCTTTTAGAAGTTAAATTAACATTATTCTAATCTTGTTCAGAAGGTATGCATAAACAAAAGATTGTTTATCTATTTGCTCACCTGTATATGCTCTTAGATAAAAGATAAAATTTTGAAATTAATGAATGACGTTTATAAAAAATATTATCAAATTGTGCGTCTTTCGTTAAACGTCTTCCTAGTGGTGTGGCGTATAAGTTTGGAAAAGAGATGTCTATTCATATTTCATTCTCACCAGCTGAACGTAGACTAGCATTACAGCATTCATTTCAAATTAACTGTAGTTCAAACAAAAACAAAACACCAGCATATGTCATCTAGATTTTAGAACTGTTGTATTGCATTAATCCCCCCCTATGAGATGTAATTTGTATGTAAACGTAAAATCATGTAATGAAAACTTTGGATTTGTTATTTGGTTATCACACACACAAAAAAAAAGCCTTTTAAAAAATTGTTCTTTTTTACATATTAAGTTTTACAACTCAAGGTGTATAACTGAATGAGAAGTGTTGAATATTTGCATTACAATTATATCAAAAGAACACTTTTACTAGAAAAATGTATTACTACTTAAATAAATGATTCTTTCAAAGGAATTTTGCTTTAAATCTATATGAAAAAAGATGTTATAGTTTTTATTTTTTTTAAAAAAAATTCTTAATTGCATTCTAAAGCATAACTTCTCAAAAGGAGGGGGGGACACACACCTTGAAACAATCTTAAATAATAAAAATAATAATAATTTTTTTATTAAGAGTGGCAGATCTATGACTGCGAGGAAGAACTAACGATATTATTTAAAGCTCCTATTCAGAGAACATGATCAATTTCCTTGAGAGGAGGCATTAAAACAAAAATTTATAACTGACTCAGAAATAAAATTATAATATTTGTGCGGTGTATGCGTTATAGAATCACAATTGCGAGTGGACTGTATAAGCGTTTATTTTTTGCGTGTTAGCGAGACAGTTTCAGAAACTGTTCTGTTTGTATTATATGGTTGCCAGGTTGAAGTGGTTACAGAATTCGCCAAGGGGAGATGTCCCAGCGCCAAAGGCATGATTTTACAAGTACGGAACATCCCGCCCGGCGTTGAAATATGCATATGTTTCAATAAAAAAATGTACATAAAGTTACATCACAAATTTGACACATAAGTATAAAGAAAACAAATAAGACAATAATAAATTGCACAATAAAAACAATCAGAATAATAATTAAAAAAAACAAATAAACATTTCAATTTAAATCAAAATTATCTACAATAGGTAAAATGCAAATTTTAGAAATAGGTCTTTTAAAATTTCCTTTTGCAGTACGTATCTCTGCTACTCTGACATTGCCATCTGAGCCTGCAATTGCATTAATGATTCGACCTAATGACCACTGGTAAGTTGGAAGTTGAATGTCCTTTATTAGAACTAGCATGCCAGGAGTTAAATTTTGTTTTTTAAGCAGCCACTTTGAGCGCTGTTGTAAATGGCTCAAATAATTATTTTGCCAATGTCTCCAAATAGTTTGAACTAACTTTTGAGTTCGTTGCCATCGACTGAGAAGATTGTCTCTTTTGTCTATGAGGTTAGGTTCTGGGATAGAATTGATAGGTTTTCCTATGAGGAAATGGCCTGGAGTTAATACTTGCATTTCATCAGTATCAGTTGGGAGAGGAGAGAGGGGTCGCGAATTGAGGATGCCCTCAATCTGAGTAATTACTGTTAAAAACTCTTCGAGTGTTAGTCTTGCAGGACCTACTACTCTCTTAAAATGATATTTGAAGGATTTCACGCCTGCTTCCCAAAGACCTCCGAAATTGGGAGCCCTAGGCGGCAAAAATTTCCACTTTATACCTTCGGAGGAAAGCATATTTGAAATGTCTTCGCTACCTACCATTAGTTGGTATAATTTTTTAATTTCTGTGGAAGCACCTATAAAATTAGTGGCATTATCGCTAAAAATTATGGAGCTTTTCCCACGTCGCGCAAAAAATCTTTTTAGCGTTGCGATTAGAGCTTCAGAAGTTAGATCTGTGACAAATTCTATGTGTACAGCCTTGGTTGCCATACATACAAATAAAACAACATATATTTTCTGTAGATTACCCTTTCTTTGACCCTTAAATTTTATTTCGAAAGGACCGCATAAATCGATTCCTACATTTAAAAATGCTGAACTTGGAGTAACTCTTTCTGCTGGAAGGTCTCCCATAATTTGGTTCGAGATAACGGGCTTGTTTCTAAAGCATCGAACACACTCGTGAACGACCTTGCGTGCTGCATTTCTACCTCCTATAGGCCAATATTTTAAACGAACAGTATTTAGAAGGGCTTGAGGGCCTACATGAAAGTCTCGTTTATGGTAATGCTGAAAAATTAGCGTAACTAGCTTATTTCCCATTGGCAGAACAACTGGATGTTTCTGATTAAAATTTAAATTAGAATGCGCAAGTCTGCCTCCTACCCTAATTAGTCCATCGGATGGATCTATGAAGGGATTGAGAAATTTCAACTTACTCGAAGATGGAACTGACATTCCTTTTTCTAAAGCGGAGATTTCAGTAGAAAAATGTTTTACCAGTACCAATTTTAAGAGAACCCTTTCAGCGTTCAGATATTCCTCTTGTTTGAGAAATCCTTTTTCCTTTTCAGGAAATCTGCAATTTTGAACAAACCTAAAAATAAATGCTACAATTCTGATTAATTTATGAAATTCATTTGTGATAGCAAGTAAATCATCTAAAAATTTAGAGTCATTAGTTAAAGTCAAGGTTAATTTAGTGACAGGCTTGAGCTCATCCATATAAAGTTTGTCGGTTGAACCAGTAGAAATTTGTACAGTTTGATAAGTAGGTAAGTTTAATTTTGAAAAGTCTGGTCCTTTAAACCACAGTTCACTGGTTGCAAGGGCCTTAGCATCAAGTCCTCTGGAAAGCAAGTCAGCAGGGTTAAGCTCTGATGGAATATGCTGCCACTGGAAATCGTTTGATAGTTCCTGAATTTGAGACACTCGGTTGCTCACAAATGTCTTGAGCAGGTTAGAAGGAGTCTTTATCCAGGCGAGGGCTATTGTTGAATCTGAATGTAATATAACAGAGTCTATTTGGAGCCTCAATGCAGATATGACTTTCTGCGTAAGTTTTGAAAGAAGTAGACAAGAGCAAAGTTCAAGTCTGGGAATTGTGGTGGTTTTGGTTGGTGCTACCCTTGACTTACTACAAAGAAGTTGGGTAGTTACTTCATTGGCGTTAGACACAACTTTTACGTAAATTGCAGCACCATAAGCTTTAGAAGAGGCGTCTGCAAATCCAAGTATCACAACGTACTTAGAGACAACTTGAAAAAAGCATCTGGGAACACGAATGGATTTAATATTCTCCGATAAGATCTTAAGGAAGTTGTCCCACTGTCTGGAAATATCTGTTGGTAATGCCTCGTCCCAGTCCAATTTTAGTAACCACAGCTGTTGCATGAAAATCTTTGCTTTGGAGATGACCGGTCCCAACAGCCCGAGGGGATCATAGATGCGAGCTATTTGTGAAAGCACTTCTCGTTTGGTGTAGTTGCAATCTGGACTGGAATTGGAGCAGACTTTAAACGTAAAGGAATCACTTAAACTGTTCCAGAACATTCCTAAAGTTTTGACGGTAATTTCTTCAGCATTGCGGTCAAGCGTAAATTCTTTAAGTTCAGTTGATGAAGCCTTGTTGGAACACCACTTATGCAAAGTCATGCCTCCTCGTTGAAGCAACTGTGTCAGTTCTGATTTGAGTTTTTCAAACTCTCTAAGTTCTGAAGCACCGGAGAGGCAATCATCCTTGTAAAAATCCTGGAGTACTGCCTTTGAAGCCAATGGAAAGTTATCTTTCTCCTCTACAGCAAGTTGTTGCAAAACTTTTGTTGCTAAGTATGGTGCGGAAGCGGTTCCATATGTCACCGTGTGTAATTCATACACTTCGGTTGGTGCGTTTTTATCGATCTTCCATAGAATTTTTAGAAGCTTTGTTTGCAAAGGATTTATCTCAATCATTCTAAACATTTGCTTGATATCTGCAGTTAATGCGTAAATGTGTTTTCTAAATCTGATTAGAATTGAGAAAAGATCTTCCTGAATTACTCCTCCCTTGCACAACAAGTCATTTAATGAATGTCCACTGGACGTTTTAGCACTTGCGTTGAAAACTACACGAAGCTTAGTAGTTTTGCTTGATGGGCGTAATACACCGTGATGCGGGAGATAGTATCCATTTTCGATATTTGAATTTTCCTTTACCTCTTTCATGTGTTTTAGTAATTCATACTCGCTGAGGAATTCTGAATAAAGCGTTTGCATAGCGGGATCACGTTCTAAGCGTGTCCATAACTGGTCTAGTCTTTTAGACGCGACTGCCTTAGAATTTCCTAACATTTCTGCGGAAAATTCAGGTTTGAATGGCATTTCTACTACAAATCTACCATCCGGTTTCCTATAATGCGTTTTTGCAAAATGTTCGTTACAATATTTTAATTCCTTGTCGCAAATTTCAGTTGTTTCTATTTCTTCAATTTCCCAAAAGCGTTTAAGAGTTTCATTAAGATTATCTGCGTTTTTAGTTAAAAAACAATTTTTAGGAGCATTGTAAAGAATATTTCCTGAAATAGCCCCTGAAACAAGATAGCCGAAACAACTAGATTGTAAGAATAAATTGTCTGCTAATTTTATTTTATCCTCTTTCAATAATGAGAAAAATAATTCTGCACCCAAAAGAATATCTATTTTTTGAGGAATAAAAAATGAAGGATCCGCTAGTTTAACTTCCTTGGGAATGTTTAAGTTCGAAATATTTAATTTTTTAGAAGGTGTGAAACTAGTTATATTAGGAACAATTAATAAATCTATTTCCCAATGCGAATCATTACTTTCATTTGATAAAAAGGCGGTTACTTTTTTCTTGATACTTAATGGTGTATCATTTAAACCGCATATCGGAATGTTTATCCTTTCTTTTTTCAATCCCAATAAATCTGCCGCGGAAGACGAAAGGAAAGAAGATTCACTGGCAGAGTCGAGAACGCCTCTTAAGGGTTTAAATTCCCCCCATGCATCTCTGGCGTATATGATGGCGGTGTTTATCAAAATACTCTTACTACCGTTACAGAAAAGGGAGAGACGAGGGTTTTCTGACATCTGCGTTTCAATGGTCTGTGAATTATTAGTTTGAGGGTTCCTTCCCTGACAGGGTGTGGATGACGAGAGCCAGGTTTCACTCTCTGGAATGCTGTAAGTGTTTGGCGCGATTGGCGGCGTAGAATATTTATGAAGCAATGTATGGTGATCTAGTTTCTTTTTACAAACGAAACAAGAACTTTTTGAGTTACACTTAGAGAAAGGGTGAAATTCACTTAAACAGTTTTTACAAAGCCGATTTTTTTGAACTAAATCTAACCTATCGGATAATTTCATTTCTTTAAATGCATTGCAATGATACAGTGCATGTGTTTGTACTTTACAAGCGATACACAATTTAGCAGATTTATCTGCTTTGACAAAAAAGGATTTCGATCTCTCAGGGTTATATTTAGTAGGAATGCTAGTTTGAATATTGTTTAAAATTTGGCATCTCCTTTCTAAGAATTCTAGAAAATAATCGAATTCAGGCACTTCGTTGTCTTTTAATGTTAATTCAAATTGTTTGCGGGTGTCGCGATCTAATTTTTCAAGAATAATGTTTAATAACAAAGCGTTGGATAATTTGTCTCTCGCGAAATCTAAGATGTTCAATGATCTAAGATTCTTTAAAATGACATCCAATATATTTCGTAGATCTTTGCCAGATTCATGCTTTAATGGACGAATATTTAGAATGTTATTTATATGACAGTTAACAATAACTCTTTTGTTTTCATAGCGTTGCTCTAAAGCTTTAAACAGAGAAGTAAAGTTATCATCAGCAGTTTCTATGCATTTAGCTTCTCCTTTAAGAGAACCGCGTAAATAATGCAGTTTTTCATTTTCAGAAAGTTCAGGATTTTCACTTATTAGGCTATCAAATTGAGTTTTGAATAAATTCCATTCTTCGAATTTTCCGCTGAACAACGGAAGTGGAATTTTTGGAAGTTTGATGAATGCCTTTTTAGGCTGATCATTAATATTAGAATCATCAAGACTTTGATTATGCACAGAGTCGGTTTTTATGGTTTTTAATTTATAAATAGAGGTTTTAAGGCTTACCTCTAACTTTTGTATGAAATCATCCACTTCGAATAGAGAGGTTTCGATTTTCTGGAAATCTTCTTCTTTGACGATTTTGTAGTAATCATCCTTCAATTCTTCGAATTTGCGTTCGATATTTAGCACCATATCCAGTTGCGCTTGAAGTTCGGGAATGTCCATTTGGTTTTGTCCTTCAGTCAGGGCATTGTCCAATTTCGTAAGCTGGCTTTTGATGCTGCCACGCTTGCGATTAAGCGAGGTGATATCTGCCATCTTTAGCGTAAAGAATTTATCAAATTCAATGATAAGAATTAATCCATAAGATCTGGTTGACCTCCGGTTCGCTTAGGACCAAAATGTGCGGTGTATGCGTTATAGAATCACAATTGCGAGTGGACTGTATAAGCGTTTATTTTTTGCGTGTTAGCGAGACAGTTTCAGAAACTGTTCTGTTTGTATTATATGGTTGCCAGGTTGAAGTGGTTACAGAATTCGCCAAGGGGAGATGTCCCAGCGCCAAAGGCATGATTTTACAAGTACGGAACAATATTAAAAGTTGTAATTTAATCAACTTATTCTGAAGATGGAATAAATTTATGTTCAGAAGAAAATTATATTAGATGTTTTGAGACGTTTGCTAAATACGGCACATGCTCTTTAAATACAACAAAGAAAGTAAAAGAAAATAATACTTGAATTTTAAAATATAAAAATTTGACCGAAAAAACGATGAGGTGAGGACGATTTCATTTCCTGAAACATATTTCCATATTCAATATTTTCTAATATTAATCCCATTATTTCTTTGAAAAAATGAAAATTTTCTCTATTATCCGCTTTTATATGGTTTTCGATATATTTCGAATGATATTCACAAATTGGTTGAAGACAATCTTTAACGTTACAATGATTTAAATACGATTTTGTCAAACGATATTGTAAGTATAATAAAAGATTATTCTAATTGAAAGATTTTTGATAACTTGTTTCAGTTATTTCAAAATTATTTTTGTTTTAAATCCTGATTTCTACTCGCTTGAAATTTTAGGAAATTTTTTTAACCCTAAATAAATCAGAGTTCGGTAGAAAGTTATGAACAACTTAATCAAAAAATTTCTATGGATTACAATAGCGCTTTATACGCTCTTCTAAACTAGCTGAAGTAAATTTAAACTTCCCCATGAATTATAATTTGTTATTCCAAATAATTGCTTATAATTTGTATATTTATTTATAATTTTACAAGCCATAACCACTTATCTCATTTATGTGACAAGATTTCTTTCTCCTTCAAACCTCCTCAGTATTTTTCCCCCCTTAAACAATTTTCCGTAGATATTTAGCACCCTAAACAAATTTCATTCATGATATCCCTTAAATGGATATAAATATCATAATTGTTGCTATTACTTATACTTTATCATGACGGAAACGATTTGATTTTGATATTTGGTTCACTAAATTACCCGAGCCCGGTTAGCGTTAAAATTCTGATCCCACAGTAAAAACATGAAAATAAAATGGGATCGTTCTTTCTTTTAAAGAAATTTGAGGAAAAGCACACGTAGTGCTGATAAATTACCAACAATAAAAGAATAACCATTAATGGTAGTTTGCGAATTTGGGGAATATGATTCAAAAAGTTAATTTCGCTTTGTAAATTCAGTAAAATGCTTCATCTTCACTCATTTAACACATAGCAAAAAGCAGAAATACTTATTGTGAATATTTTTTAAACAGATGTATGGCTTATTTTTTTAAGAATATTTTAAAATAAAGGTGATATTTTAAAGGAATGCTCGTCATAAATTTTTCATTCAATTTTAAATGTATTTTAGTTGATGCACAGAATTTCATCGTGGATTTCTGATGTCAGGAAAAAAAATTATATTGGCATTAAAATGATTTATTTTAATTAATTTTTTTCGATTAGCTTTTTTTTATTTCCTGAAAGGAAAATAAATAAATCGCTACTTTTAGATAATGCTTTCTTCAGCGTTTTCCTCCCTTGAAGGTGTGCGTGACCTATATTAAAGAAAAATTAATTTTATAGACTTGAAAATATAATATAAATTTCAAAGAAATTATTTCAAGAAAATGCCAGTGATGTTTGCTAAATCTAAAGCTGGAGAATAAAAAAAAATTCAAAAAAGAACGAAATTCCTGAAAATAAAGGGTACGAATCGTTGAAAAAAAAAAGGTTTTAACCCGCCTTTCTATTGTCAGTCATATTTCAGTATGTAGTGTCTGTCTTCGAATTATTTTTACTGAATTTTATTTTATTTTTTCAAAGGAAGTTTTAGTAAGTTCATAGTGATATCATTTATAAGTGAGGCATATCTAAATGCGAATTTCTAGCTCTCAAAATTGCATAGTTTTAAGAGTTAGGAAACTCAGCACTAAAGTTAATATAAGAGAAAATTACTTACAGAATGTTAAGAATTTATATTTAAAAATAAATCTCCTGCTTCAAGATACTGCTCAGCAAAATCCTGAAATGTTTTTAAGAATGTAATTTGTAATTGTATCCCCCACCCTTTGTATACTATACTTTTTACAAGATAAAAATCCCCCATGAATTTCAGTCCATTTACATTCTTTTCGAAAAAATATGTCTTTTGTTGCTAAACGGTTCAGTCACACAATTTACAAATAAAAACGTTTTATAAGGTATTCGTACAAACGATACTATCAGTGGTTTATTTTATTTGTTAAGACTGTAAAAACTTAGCTAAGCCTGTAAGATACTTGTATATAATCACTATAGCACTTAAAATTAGTTTACTCAAATTTAATATAAATACACTCATGTTCATAAATTTTGAATAATGTTAGTTCAAGAAAAGAAAGAGTCAGAAACAAAACAAATGTGACTTATTGTGAAGCCTATTTTCTAAATGAGAGGTAAGGAATATGTCAGAACTATGCACTGAAAGGCTTATAAAGCGCTTTCGAACATTTTCACTTCTTTGACTATATTTCTTATGCACCACTCTCTTACATTCTCGTCATTGTAACGTACTATCGGTGTCATCTGGTGGGTTAGTGCAATTTTCATATGAATTTTATGTGTAGCCAATTTACGGGTGATATATGTATTTTAGAGTTCGATTTCGTGTGACTCTGAATTATCTTTAATTTATGGACATGAGTACAAGTCATAGATTTTGTCCTCGCATTATATTAAGAAAACTTTAATAAATCCGTGGAGTTAAACATAATACTGTCTACATCATTTATTGTTCCTATACATGTTGCTAAAAATAATATAAATTGTGTGTGTGTGATGTTAAATATTCAAATTATTTGATGAAAGCAGATAGCAGTGTCGTGGCCGAAATCATTTTGGATCATTTTTTCTGTACAATTTTAGCAGCTGAATTTAAATTATTGAAGGCAGTCAATTTAATATTATTATTTTATTCTCAAATAGGAAGAAATCTGGCTTTACAAGATTAAATCAAAATAAGGCAATGGATTATTAAATATGATATCAATATTGTTTTGATTTAACCCAATTGAAATTTCAATATAATTATGATTTCCAATATAATATTTGAACTCAAAATAATAAACATAAGATTTTTCAAAGTTCAAATAAAATCTGGGACATGAAAATAATATTTTCAAGATTCAATAATATCAAAGGAAAACTTGGAAGTAATGATTTCTTATAACACTCTTGGACATGTAAACATATGCAAGATTCAAAAATTTCATGCAAAACAGTTACAAATGAATGTAACAAACACAAGATCAAAATACTCTCTTAATATTAGGAAAATAAAATCATATGTAATTTGACACAATGATAATAGCAGTAGCTTAATGACTGTCAGAGGTGTTTATATTTTCCCTGAGGCATTTACTACAATGCTCTTATTATCTTGTGTAATTATATAGTATAAAAGAACCTTGGTCGGTTACTTTCTTTTCATTCACAAGCATGCATAGTAAACCCTGAGTTAGAAAAATTTAATTTAATTGGGGAAATCATTTTTCATTATTTAATTGCATATAAATAAATTCCAAATGAAACACACTTTAATGTTATAAATAAATTTGTTTCAAAAAATAGATTTCAATGGAAGACTAAATAATTCAATTTTTTAAAAATAATAATGTAAAAAATATAATTTGTAATAATTCACAACTTTAAATACGAAAAATCAAAAGAAAAAATAAATAAATCTTGACAGTTGATATGAGGCTTATTATTTTTTTAACACTAATCACTTGTTGAACAATCACTAGAGGCACTTTTTGAAGAATCACAATGCAAATTTTAAGCACTGGACACACACAAATCACTTTTCTGAATTGAATGACTCCTGGCATGTAAGGAGTTGGAACTCGAAGATAGAAGGAACATGCAAACGAGGAAATGGAGCACAAACACAACGATAATGGACTGCAGAAAAGGCAATTACTTCTTGAAGAAATGATAAGGGAATGGAACACCACAGTAGGAATCAGGCGTTTTGGAGGAAGCAAACGTTGCACAATATTGGAGATAATAACTGGAGAACAAAGCTCGGAAGGGAGTTCCGACTCGGAATTCAGTGCCCGAATCAGGAAGCCAGCGGCGAGCGATGACGGACCCATCTTCGGAGCGGAGTACGGCGATGCCTGAACCGCGGAGGTAAAGCAGCGGCAAAGGATCCCATTGATTTAGTTTTACTTCATTTGGGGCTTTTTTCATAGAACTATCCTGTCGACTTTTATAATAAAAAATATTTAAATGATTTGTTGAGAGCAAATAGCAGAGTCGTGGCCGAAATCATGGAGAGGACAGGGTGAATTTTAAAGTTTTTTTTTAATTCCATCACGGGAGCAGGCATTATTTACAAGCGAAAGTGGCGTGTATAACAAAGAACGACACAACACGGAATTGACCAAAAAGCTAAGTGTAAAAAAGGGGACGGGAAATCATTATCCCTGGACGGGAAATCATTATACCAAGACTTTGATAGGGAAAGTATTTTTTATAGAGCTTATAAAATCAGATTTCGATGGGGATTTCCATGACACACGAATAAGAGGCAAGGGAAACACATGGGTCTTTTTATATGTATTTTGTTTAGGTCAGCAATTTTCATCTCTCCCACGGAGGGTGAGAAAGTATCCGGCGTTTAGCTATTTAAGCAATTTTACACAGCTTATGTTGAATTGATTAATTAGAACAAGTGGAATGAATCAGGAAATAAGAGAATATTTTAGAATGATATTACTATGGGCTAAATTAAGATAAAGTTTGAAAATTAATTAGAATTAAAATTAAGAGTTATATATATATATATATATATATATATATATATATATATA
>JAOUZG010050968.1:8800652-8814873 GCA_026289955.1 Argiope argentata | reverse complement strand
CAAGCTACTTTCAATATTTCACGTGCGGCATTCAGCTACGATGTTTCAATTGACTACAGTTCCTACCAATGCGTTGCTATTGGATCTATGAACTTAGTTTGCTCACATTGTAAGGCATTGAAATACAAGAATGAAGCAAATGGATTGTGTTGCGCAAATGGCAAAGTGAAATTAGTGCCATTGGTTCGGCCACCAGAGCCATTGTACTCATTGGTTTCAGGAATTGGTACGAATTCCATACACTTCCTTAAGGTTTTCCCAAACGTCACTCAAAATTACAGAGATCTTTTTTGGTTGAGTGAACGAGCAATCTTAGCTGCCAAAAATACAGATGTAAATGAAATAAATTTCAAAATGAAATTGTGGGCGAATTAAGAACATATAAATCAATTGATTGCGCAACTAACCAAGATGATGTTGTTAATTATCCACCAGAACTTTTAAATTCATTGGATTTTCCAGGATTGCCGCCTCATAATCTTCAATTAATAGAAGGATCGGTGGTCATTATGTTGCGAAATATCAACCCACCACGTCTTTGTAATGGCACACGGCTAGCAGTAAAAACATTACTGAACAATGTGATCGAAGCAACCATTCTAAACGGAAAATATAGGGGAGAAGATGTGTTGATACCTCGCATCCCAATTGTACCAACTGATGTACCGTTTGAATTTAAACGACTGCAATTTCCAGTGCGGCTTGCTTTCGCTATGACCATAAATAAATCTCAGGGTCAATCGTTGAATTTTTACGGCATTAATCTTGAAAACCCATGCTTCTCTCATGGACAGTTGTATGTTGCCTGCTCCCGCGTTGGAAAACCGTCAAATTTATTTGTTTACGCGCCAAATAATCAAACAAAAAATATCATGTACTATAAAGCCTTACAATGAAAATATAATTACATTATTATTTAAGTTTTTCAATGTACGAAATAGATAACTTATTTTTGTAAGTAATCGTTGTTTAGTATTAAGGCATAACTCAACTTTTTCAAACGTGTGTGAATATCATTTTGTTCATTTTTATTTCATGTTGTTCATTTTTTCATGTTTATATTGATTGTGTTCTGATAAAAAAATATTTTTATTGTTGTTGTTCTTAGGGATAAAAATTCTTTTTCATACATTGATGCGGCATTAAGAGCTCTTAATGTGTTTATTTTATTCTTGAAAGGATTTATGTATTAAACGATTCTTTTTATTTCCTAAGTGTTATGAAACACGTACGTACGTTATTAGGCTACAAAAGCCCAATAACTTGAGACAGTACGAAGTCTGTCGGGGCAGCTAGTATATATATATATATATATATATATATATATATATATATATATATATATATATATATATGGATAGATAGACAGCCATGAAGATCCAGGTATTCCGAATGAAGATAAGATGCAATAGCTTATTCAAGTTGTTGAAGATGGTTCGAAAGCAGAACGACTTTTGTAGAGTTTTCCACAAATAGCATCGAATTATCCCAAAGCTATGCAGCAATTGCAGGAGCGATTTGGGAGATATAATTTATTAGTACAAATCTATGTACGAGATCTCTTATCAATGGTAATGAAGAACACTACAACTGGACGGATGAGGATAAGTTTGCCTATCCTATACGATGAGCTGGAAGGAAAGTTAAGAGCCCTGGAAAGCCTGGGGAAGGCACTGGAGAAATACGGTGATTTCTTAACACCACTGGTGGAGAGCTGCTTGCCGGAGGAAGCGCTGATTGCATGGGAGAGAAATAGGAGTAACGAAAACGAAGCGAAAAGTTCAAGATCTCTAAACGACTTAATGGCTTTTCTTCAGAAGGAAGTAAGAAGCGAAGAAATGATGCTTCTAGCACGAAGTGGATTTGAAAGTAAACAGTGTCGAAGGAAAGACGTTACCAGTGTCTGCAATAGCTTATTCAAGTTGTTGAAGAACAGGGAAAAACAAATTGGTCCCTCCACTGCTGCTGCATTGGTGAGTTTAAGCAGTCCAGGTAAGAGAAATTCGAGCTGTATTTTTTATAATGGAAGGTACCCTAGTTTTAAATGTTTTGATGAAAGAAAATGACTAGTCAAGAAAAACTATATATTTTGTCAAAGAAAGGTTCACGTTTTGTTTGTTTAAATAAGTCTGGTCATATTTCGAAATTTTATGATAAAAAATCTTGCATAAAATGTAAATTGTGTTCTGACCCCCATTATGAAATTATGTGTAAAATGTCTAATTCTAAAAATGTTCAGAATAATATGGATGTTATTAATCATAATTCTAGTTCAGAGGTGGCTCTTTCAAACGCAGGCAGAAGTAGGACGTTTTGTTTACAAACCTTTGAAGTCATTACACGATGCCAGGGTCGTGAAAAGAGTATTCGTCTCGTTTTTGATTCAGGTTCAATGAGTAGTCATATTAGTGACAGGATAATTAAGGAATTGGGTTTAAAGCCACACTGGATTGAGGCTATTATTAATACTTTATTTGGGGGGAGTAAAACCAAGCCGAGGGTAGAAGGTCTGTATGCTATTGAAATAAAGGCTTTAGACTAAAGTTTTTTAGTCTACTTAGAAGAAATTTCGGAGGAAAAGATATGTGGGCTCGTACCTAAGATAAATGATCGAATTATTTTAAAAGAATTGAAAAATCGAAAAATTGAAATTACAGATTTTGTTTCTGGAGAATGTGAAATTGATCTTTTAATTGGCTCAAATCTTTTGGGAAGTCTTTTGACTGGAAAAATTATAGAATTAGATTGTGGTTTTTTCTGCAGTTCATACCAAACTAGGTTGGGCTATCATGAATAAGTAGAAGGGAACAAGCTCGAAGGGAAACGTCATGACAGCCCTTTCAATGCATTGTAGAAGTGTCAATTTGACGGAAATGTGGGATTTAGAATGCTTGGGAAAAATGGATCCAACTCAATCACTTTGCGGGAAGAAAGCGCAAAGTGAACATTTAAATAATTTTCTTGAGAAATTAGCTATTCTACCATGTGGAAGATATGAGGTTCGATTACTTTGGAAATTTGATTCTAGTAATCTCTCAGATAGTAAAGAGTTGAGTTGGGCGTGTCATGAGAAAATGCTTAAGCGCACGAAAGCTCGAGGATTCCGTTGCGAGTACCAAAAGGTTTCTGACGATTGGTAGAGACTGAAAATAATCGAACGTGTCCCGGAAAACGAATTAAGAAATGAAAAATGTCATTATTTGTCGCATCGTCCCATGATAAAAATGCAAAGCGAAAACACCAAGATACGCCCAGTTTTTGACGCTTCTGCCAGCGAGAAAGGGAAACCTTCTTTAAATCATTGCTTGTTTAAAGGAAGTAATCTTATAGAACTTATCCCTGATGTTATTGATAGATTTAGAGCATATCCTATTGATTTAAGTGGAGGCATCGAGAAAGCCTTTTTAATGTTGTCTGTTGCTAATCAAGATAGAGAATTTTTAAGATTTTTTTTACCCATTTGATGAAGAATTAGTATATAGGCACTTTAGGGTAGTTTCTGGGGTATCTTGCAGCCCTTTTCTTTTGAATGCTTCAATTTTATATCTTTTGGATAATTCCCCTCCTGAATTTCTTGATATAGTGGAGAAGTTAAAGGGTTCCTTTTATGTTAATAATTTTCTCGTAATGTTGCAAATGATCCTTGTGATCAAACATCTTTCACTGAGAAGACACAGACGTTGATGTCAAGGGGAGGTTTCAATCTGAGAAGCTGGGTGAGTAATGTGGCCTGCGAATTAATCTCGAAACATTCTGGCGATGCTTCTGTTTTGGGCCTTTTGTGGAATTTGGATAGTGATAAATTAGGATGCAACATTAATTGTGAAGTTCCATCTAGTGAAGCTGTAATTTATAAGAGATTAATACTATCTTTAGTAAAAGATTTTTGATCCTCTAGGAATATTGTGTGCTATTACTTTGTCATCCAAAATACTGTTACAGGACACTTGGAAATCAAAATTGGGATGGGATGTTGAATTAA
This sequence comes from Argiope argentata, assembly GCA_026289955.1. Classification (NCBI taxonomy): domain Eukaryota; kingdom Metazoa; phylum Arthropoda; class Arachnida; order Araneae; family Araneidae; genus Argiope; species Argiope argentata. The sequence goes on along the minus strand of JAOUZG010050968.1, from coordinate 8,810,891 downwards.
CACCTGATGAAGCTAAGAAATTTTTTAAATGGGCGAATGAATTGTATTTATTGTAAGAAGTGTGTCTGCCCCGATTCATGTCTTTTAATGACTGTTCTGAATTGCATGTTTTGGTTGATTCAAGCCGGGTTGCTTATTCTGCATGTGTTTTTGTCAGAACTGTGCTTGAACCAGAAACTAGCGTCTCTCTCGTTCGTGCAAAGACTATAATAGCACCTCTAACACCTTTGACCATTCCGTGGTTAGAGTTGATGGCCTTCTGCATAGGTGCAAAACTGGCCAATACAATTCGTGTTACACTTAATCTGCCGAATATAAAGGCCCTATCACACGGCGAAACTTTCGAAGATAGTTGTCGATTTGTGCCCTCTGGTAACCGGTCAAGCAAGTTTTCCGTCATCGTCAACTTTTTCTAACCTGCTTGAAAATGTCCACGATAGTGATGGAAATATTGTTTACAAACGAAATTCAACCAATCATGTGAAACTTTTCTGTGACGTAGTGTGCCAAGAAAGGCATCGGTTGGCGCTACAATAATATTGAAAAAGCATGCATTTAATGTTACATATTGCTAAATACTAAAAATAGTTTCGACAGAATGAAAAAAGCGAAGTAAAACTACGGTATCTTTTCTCCATTCTGTGGAACAACTTATTGCCCCCACTTTAAAAAAACTGGCACTACCGTATGGGGTATAGTTATCTAGAAGGATTGTGAAATTGTGATGGAATTTTCAGATATTCAACAGGATATTTTTAAGTAAAAAAAAAATATTAATTCTGATGTGAATTGTTTTCTTTATGTGAAATATATTTGACCATAGTCAGTCTTTATTTATTCAAATAATAATATAATCTTTTGATTATAGTAATTCCTTAAATAGTTTGTTAACAGCTTCTATATAATTAAAAAATTTTAACTCAATGTTAGAGTTAAAAATGTAATAGTGATTTTAAATTTTAATACTTAGATGTTCCTACAATGTTGCAGAAATATAAAACATACTATTTGGTTTTGACAAAAATATAAAAATGATCATACTTTTATCATTAGCAAAAAACGAAATCACCTTTTGTATGATAGACAATAAAATGCAGGCTTCTTTTTCCATATTTTTTTCTTTTAAATTTAACAAACTAACAGTTAATTTAGAATGATATTTCTGATGCTACATTTGCATTGAGAAAGATGCGTAGAAGGGCCACACATTTGGAAATGGGCACACTAAAAAACAAATGTTTTATTGCTTCTCATTCCTGATGTAATGTAGAAGGTTTTTTTTTAATAATATTCTTTTCTTCTTCTTTTTTTTTGGCAATTTAAAAATTTAAGAAAAACCTGTTTTTAATTATCTATGTAAAAAAATTAGGTTTTAATACTTTAGCTTTGAAAAAACTAAGAAAAATGCAATAACATAGTTTGGAAAATTATTTTTGATTATTATTATTGAATGAAAATTATTTAATAATTCCTATTTTTCGCAAATACTGGTAATAAATGCACAAAGATTTTTTTAAAAAACAGCTCTGTAGTTTCAAATAAAATGAAAACAAAACATTTAACGTTTTTTTAAAGAGCAATTTTAGAAATGAGTGAGACTAAATAGTGAAGAAATATAAAACATATTTGGTTTTGACAAAAATATAAAAAGATAATATTTTTATCATTAGCAAAAAACTACTATAGATACCATTATAAATAGTTTTGGAATGGAATTGTTTTATAATTTTGAACTGGTGTGGGGAAATAAAAATTATTTAAAGGAATGATAAATACAAATTGAGTCCAATATACATTCTCAAAAATTATTTTTTAATAGATGATAGACAATAAAATTCAGGCTTCTTTTTCCACATTTTTTCTTTAAATTTAACAAATTAACTGTTAATTTAGAATGATATTTCTGATTATACATTTGCATTGAGAAAGATGCATAGAATAACTACACACTTGGAAATGGTCAGATTAAAAAACAAGTGTTTTATTGCTTCTCATTCCTGATGTAATGTGGAGGTTATTATTTTATTTAAATGCTTGGCTATTTGAAATTTTACGACAAACCTGTTTTTTAATATCCATGTAAAGATAAATGAAGTTTTAATACTTTAGCTTTGAAAAAAACTAAGGAAAATGCAATAACATATTTTAGAAAATTATTTTTTGATTATTATTATTGAATGAAAATTATTTAATGATTCCTATTTATCACAAATACTGGTAATAAATCCACAAAGATTTTTTTTAAAAAAACAAGCTCTGTAGTTGCAAATAAAATGAAAACAAAACATTTAACAAATTTTTTTTAAAGAGCAATTTTAGAAATGAGCGAGTCTAAATAGTGTAATGCCTTAGAATTTACCAATATTTATCAAATGAAGAATCCTATTCAATTAATTGTTTTATAATTTTGAACTTCTTTGGGAAAATAAAAATTAATTAAAAGAATGATAAATACAAATTGAGTTAAATATACTTTCTCAAAAATTAATTTAAAAAAATAAAAAAGAGGGAAAAAACATTCAATCAAATTTAAAAGAGTAAAAAATACTTCTTAATCAATGATATGGTGGTCATGTTTTTAAATATTGTTTTTATTTTTAATTAAAATCCAAAAAAATATGTTCTTAGTAAATTTTTTATGTCCTAGAATCAATTTCTTGCCATATTTCAAATTCCTAACTTTAATTATTTGCACTGCACATCTAGACACAGTAGTTTTTATTTTTATGTACACAAAACCTAAAATTTGTCGAGATGGATCCAACAAATATCAGTTTTCATATAGACAAAAATCATTTGATTTCAAAAGTTATTTAATTTTATTTTAAATGTATTGGCAACCATCTTCTGTTTTATTTATCAACTTTTGTTTTATTTGCTCTTTTCTAGAAAAATAAGCACTTTAAAGGTACTTAAAAATGATTTTAAAATTTCAGCACTATCGATGATGGTATGCACCTTTTAAGCTTAATTGAATGCACAACCACAAATCATTTTTCTTTTCAATATATTTTTGTTTTAAATTTAATATTGATTAGTTAAATTTATAGTAATTTATAAAATACAAACACAAAATCAGCATTTTTTTCTTGTCATTATTACTACAAAAATAATTACAAAACTGTTACTAAGAAAAATTAAAAAGTGTCATTATTTTACAGAATTTATTGTTACTAATTTTGATAAATTAGAAACAATTGCCATTATTACTACAAAAACTACTACTAACTAGTCATTATTACTACAAAAATAATTACAAAACTGTTAATAAGAATAATTAAAAAGTTTTATTATTTTTCACATTTCATTGTTATTGATTTTGATGAAAACATTACAATTAGTTGAATGGTACGATAAATATTTACAATAACTGACATTAAGATTGATACTATTAGAAATGAAAAAGACATTCAAAAGAAAAAATGGCCAGAAAAACATTTTTAAATTCGATAAATGTGCAACTTGTCTCATTTAACAATTCTTATTATTTTCATTGTATTAAGCACTCAAAAAATTAAATTAGAAGCAAAAGTGATTCAATTCCAATAAATTCAATAATGCATCAATATAATTGCAATTTATTAAAGCAATGGAATTTTATTGCATTGGCTTCGTAATTTACATATCTACAAATTCCAAGATAGTTTGAGTTTTTTAAAAAAATTACAACTATTATTGCTACCATGGGCTTTTATATTCATTGAAAGCTAATCGGATCACTTTAAGAAATTATCCAAGATTTAATTATAAATTTAAGCACCGTCTTGACTAGAATCCCACGAATTATGAAATAAGAAAACTGCCGATATTCACTAAGTAGGAGAAACGGATAAAGAGCGATAAATGCACTATAACGTAAACCTAAGTTTTTAGGTTTACCAGACAGCAAATCCTGAAGTGACGTCACTTTCGTCGTCGTTTGGTGGCGAAAGTGCCGACGATATTTTGCCGTGTGATAGGGCCTTAAAGGTGACATTTTGGTCGGATTCAGAAGTTGCACTATGGTGGATCAAAGAACATGGTGACTGATCGGTTTTTGTAACTAATCGTGTTCAAGAAAGCAGGCAGTTAACACAGTCACAATTATGGCGGTATGTTCCTGGTGTTCTAAACCCAGCTGATCGTCTCTCTAGGGGGTTCAGATCTGCATGTAAATAGCTTTATATTTAAGAATTCTTGTTTAACAAAACATATTTATTTCCAACTTAACAATAATAAAACAATCACCATTACTAAACCGAGCACAATGCAGACTACCTTTTTCTCCCTCTCGGCGGAGGGTTACAAAGTTCTTCTCTCTCTGATTGGCTGATACCAGGAGCAGAGAAGTGGGGGTTGCCACAGGGGTGTTCTGCTCGCAATTTGTTGAATTCCAGGTTGTGGGAAGGTCCCACATTGTTAAAAGATGTACCTGAAAATTGGCCAAAAAGTAAAATTTGTCGTGAACCTCTGGATGCTCATACTGAAAGTAAAAAAATCTAAATTGGTTATTTTGAATGTAGATAATGATTGTTTTCCTTGGAATTGTTTAAAGATGTCTAATTATAACAGATTGATTAATCTGTTTGTTTATATTTACGCTTTGTAAACAACTGTAAGAAGAACTGTACTCCTATTAGTAGTTCTATACTTTCTTTTGAAGAAATAGATAAAGCTGAAAAATGTTTGATAAAATTACTACAATGTCAGTTTTTTAAGATTGTTAGTGAATTAAAATTTATGTCTGTATTTAAAGATGATAATGGTATACTAAGAGTTAAAACTAAAATCACTTACCGGAAAGATGATGAGTTTTTTTACTCCTATTTTGTTACCTGGTAAATGTCTTTTTACTAGATAGTTAATGAAATCTGTTCACATTAAAAACTATTATGCAGGTATACAATTGATACAAATTATTTTACGTGAGAAATTTTGGATTTTAAGAGCTCGCAAGTCTATACAAAGTGTTTTGTATGAATGTATCAAATGTAAACACTTTAGCTCCAAACCTGTCTCAAACGAACCGACACCTCTGCCACCAGATCGCGTAAGGGATTGTGCTGTTTTTGAAATTGTAGGTATTTATTTGGCAAGCCCTTTGTTTTTGAAAAATGAAGAGAAAGTGTGGATTGCTCTTTTTACTTTACCGGGCAATTCATCTCGAATTAGTAAGATCACTTTCCTCCGAATCTTTTAATCTAGCAATACGAGATTTCGTTTATAGGTGTGGCCGACCTAAAACTATCTATTCCGACAATGGGACAAATTTTAAGGTATCATATAATGAGCTTTCTTGGTTGGATTGGAATGAAATTCAGAAAGAAGCTTATTTAGAAAGAATTTCTTGCAAATTCAACCCCCAACTGCTAGTTGGTGGGGGAGGCTTGTTCATGTTATTAAGGAGTTATTGCGCCGGACTTTAGGAAATTCTGTATTGTCTTTTGAAGAACTTGAAACTGTTATTTGTGGTTGTGAATCTTGTAATTCTAGACCTTTGACACATTTCAGAAGAGTCACAGGAATTAGTTCCTTTCACTACTTCCATGTTTCTAATCGAAAATCGTTGTGCGGATGTTATGGATTTGAAGGCGATTGATCAAAATAATTTTCAAACAAGAATTAGGTTTCATTCAAAATTTTTGAATGATTTGAAGCAACGCTTTAGGCGTGAATATCTTAGCCAATTAATTAAATGGAACAAAGAAAAGAGCTGTGTTCTAGAACCTCGACTTGGAGAAATCGTTCTGGTTGGCTACGATACAAAGAAACGTTTATTGTGGCCTTTGGCTAAAATCACTGAACTGATTCAAAGTGCTGGAGCAGCTGGTAGATGCCAAGAATCTTTACCTAACATAACCATTTTAACTTGTAAAGGTTATCTCCAAAATCAGCGCAAGCTTTGAATGTGAAAACCATTCGTCAAGTGGAATGTTTGAAACTCTATTCAAAAACTATTTGACTGTTCTGTAGAGTTAGTAAAAATGGAGCGTTACACGATAGAACGATGTATCTTCATTTCTTTACAATATTTCAAAATAATGAACGTCTGACGGCCACGATTCCGAAATTTGAGAATTGGCTCCTAGATCTTGTGATTTAACCTCAATGGATTTATTTTTATGAAGCTATTTGAAGTCAAATGTCTATGACAACAATTCCACAAGCACACATGCATTGAAGAAGGAAATTATACGCTGCATGAACGAAAGAGTGCGTATGAGCCAGCAAAACGTAGAGGCCATTTGCCCAATGTGTTATGCATTACATTACCCTATCCTGTATACCATACGATTCAATAAAATATAACAATTTTAAGAACAAATTTGTGGGTTTTTTAAATTTAATTTAAAATTTGCGTTAACAAGTTGTTTTATCATGTAAAGTTGCATTTTTATCGTCTGAACTATGAGCTGTCAATCGTTTTTCAATAGGATTGTTAACACTTTACTGCACGAATAAAGGCAAATTCAGATTTTTCTTTGTTTTTGAGGCAACCTTTATATTCCATAAAGGTCTTTTGAAAAATGCCTACCTTTCCAAAGGAAACCATTTTAAAGTACAAAAATGAATCCCATCTTGAAAACACATTTTTGAAGAATTAGTCAAGTTTGAAAATAGTATGCAAACTAATTAATTCCATTACTGGAGAACGCTAATTAAACATTTATGTTGTTAAAGAATAAAATTTAATTATTCAATATTTGAAGAATAAAATATAGCAATTTTATATTTGAAGAATAAAATTCTTTCAATCCATTGTTGAGAAAATAATTGACATTCCATTGAAGTTTGAAGATAAAAAATTTTAAAAAAATTTCAAATGGATAAAATATAGGTAATTAAAGCCATATTTCAAAAGAAACATTTCTCCTTAAATAAACAATTTAAAGAACTCATTATTGAAGTAACAATGCAAAAATAGTTTGCTAATGAAATAAATAATTTGATAAAACAGAATGACGATTACATTTATATATTAATTTAAATCTATAACCCTAGAAGCACACAGATATTGTACAATATTGTTAAATATTGTGGAATATTGTTTAATATAATATAATATCACACAATATTGTTCAATATTATGCTACAGTATTATGTACAATATTATGCTATACTAAAATATAAATACTCTATATACTCTAAAAATCCAAAAGAATGCACAGCTATTTTTTAAAATTATTGTCTTCATTAATAGGTTTCTATTTCCGAGATTCAATTTGAATTGGATGAATCGAATAGATAATTTACTTTCTATCGTATTGCAAGAGTTTTTATCGAAATAAATCTCCCCTAACCTCATATCTGATTAAATCACTCTTTTTTGACAATAGTTTTTCTCATTGCTAGGCATGATTTTTTGATGTTGGTTATGGGATAGCACTTCGTCCTTTCTAGTACATACACGCGCAAAATTGCTATTTTGTTTCTTACTTTTTAAGTCATTTCAAATTCCATGAGACTCAAATCCAAGCTGAAATTGGAGGGTTCTCTTACAGGATTATGCTACAAGAAAAAGTGGCTTTGTCAATGAGTCTTTTAAGTCCTATCATGTAATTCCGCAGATTTGCGCATTTACTACTTCAACTGCTATTTCATTAATCCGAATCCGTAGAATCGGTTCGTTCCTGAAAATCATTTCTGTAGAAGAACGTGAAGCTGAATAACACTTTCAGTATGAATTAAATGTTATATATTCAAACTTTCTTGATAATATATAAGCCTAAAAGAAGGTACGTTATATATTCTTTGATTTCAAGCATTCTTTTAAATTACTATGTCAAAATCTTAAAATTTAAAAGCACCTGAACGTGAAAGGCATCTCCGAAATGGATCCATAAGTGTTCATTTCCGGATCCGAAGATGCAGAAAGACACATCATTGCTGACTGTGTGATATCTGTTCTTGTCTCTCTTGATTAGACACGGTAATATGATTTAATATTTAATGATATTTTAATTTGAATCAGTTTAATAAACCCATGAGAATCGAAGAGAAACAAGTCTTGTTTTTTTGTATGTTTTGTGTTTTAACCACTTAAACTTCCGATAACTAATCTTTGAACACTATTTTTTCCCGGTGTTTAAGTTTTGAAATTCTTGTTAATGTTGACGTTGTTATTTCTCTCTCACAGAAGCAGAAATCTTGTGTGTATTTTGAGCGAAATCGACTTGCAACTTTGCGATGTCTTTAAGAGATAAAGTTGAGGGACACGAACTCGATTTGAGTTTAAACGTTCTGACGGAAATACCTGTCAAGGAATTGGTAAGATTCTGATTTCATTTTAATATCGATGTTGTAAAAAGAATTTCATCATATTTTAACAACTTTTATTTGTTTTTAATATTTCTAGGCTGCTGCATCCAAAGCAACTCATTTGGATCTTTCATGTAACCAAATTCAATCAATACCTGTAAGTTAGTTTTTATAAATTCCGTATGTTTTCATTATTCTGATTTTAAATAAATTTCTTCATTTGAAAGAGAAGAGAGAATTATGCACTGTATTAGCATTCATACATTATTAAGATCATTATATATATATATATATATATATATATATATATATATATATATCAACTTACTCTTTAAATTATTGGTACAAAAGCTATAATATGAAAAATATGTTTCATTTAATAATTTCAAACAACATTTGGCAGTGAACTTTCATTAACATTAAGAGGAAAGAAAGAGTGATGACTTATCTCTGAAAGAAAAGTGATGTATCTCTGATGAGAGGTATCAGAGATATCAAAGTGATGCATTTTTATTGTTTTTAGACAATATTGGTTATGTAAATAAAATGAAGACAATTTTGGTAAAATGAAGAGATATATTAGGAAAATTTTTTCTTAATGTTTCATTTACCATTTAATAAAAACAAGTTGATAGTGATTTAAGTAGTTACTCTATCTTAATTGGAAGGGTACTTATGCTTCAAGTTTTTTTTATCATAATTTTTATTTCACTTTTTTTTTAGATTGTATAGTTATATTTGAAATATATTAACTATGAAATTTAAGAGACTTTAAAGTGTTAACTTAATCACTCATATCAGGATACTGGCTTTAATATTTTTGTGACAAATTTAAAAGAATTTTATTGCATTACAATACAAATATGTGCCTTTATGTATGGAAGAGTTTAGAGAAGTTGTCAATTGATAGATCAATTTATAAATAGTCTATTCGCTTCAAGAATGAGAAATCAATCAATTTAAAATTTTTGATTTATTTTGTGTTTGTATGTAAAATAATAATTCATTAAAAGAATTTTTAGAAGAAAAATTAATATAATTAAAATGGATGAGTATTTAAATTTGAAATATTCTTTGATCATCTTGTACTGTGCCTTTAAGATTTGGAAGTGCAGTTAAATACATCCCCCCTTTTAAAATTAATGATTCTTTTTTTAAAAAAATTCTGAATCAATTTTTTTACATACAACTTAATTTTTTACCATTGTTATTCATTTACTTTTGTTACATTAAATTATATGCTATAAAATTTATTTTATTTTATTTCTATGAATAAAATTTTTATTTTATTGCAGTGCTAAGCAAATTTGAATTAACATTTTAATGTAAACTGGGTATTATTGTAAATGAATAATATTCTATTAAATTGTTTATTTTTAAATGTTTAAATTTGTATTTTCTGGTCAAGTTTCTAAGATAATTAATAAGTAAAATCCAAACAGTGTGGGAAATATTTGTGCTATGAAAAAAGTGTATATAAATTATAGATTTTATTATATATATATATAATTAAACCCTAATTAATTTCGAATGCTTTATCTTATTTTATCCCATAGTACCATCATTCTAAAATATTCTCTTAATTCCTGATCCATTCCACTTGATATAGTTAATTAATTTAACAGAAGCTTTGTAAAATTGCTGAATCATCTAGGCACTGGCTACTCTCTCACATTCCAAGTGTATGGATAGAAATTGTCCACTTTAAGACATTCCATTAAAAGATCCCTATAATTCCCTTGCACGAGCTGCACATGTGATTGACATGCGTTAAAGATCCCTATTAACATCTAAAGGTATATATTCAGAGAGATAAAAGTTGAATCAGCTTTCTACATTCCATTTTGTGTTCTGTGTTGTGCTTGTCGCTTTTGCTTGTACAAAATGCCTGCTTCCCATGGTGGAATAAAACAAACTTAAAAATTCAACCTGTCTTCTCCATGATTTTGACCACCACTCTGGTTTCTGCTTACAACAAATAATATATATATATATATATAT
>JAOUZG010050968.1:8754867-8798614 GCA_026289955.1 Argiope argentata | reverse complement strand
ATATATATATATATATATATATATATATATATATATATATATATATAATATTGCAATTTTAAACACTTTATTATTAAATTGTTTTTATAATATTTTTTGTATATTTCTTTTTTCTTTTTATATAGAATGACTTTGCTACACTAACACATTTAGTGAAGATTGATTTGAGCAAGAATAAAATTAAAGAGCTTCCAGCTAACTTTGGAAATCTCATTAACTTGCAATATTTAGATCTGTATGGAAATGAAATTACTAATCTGCCTGTTAGTTTTAGTAGACTAAAAAATTTGAAATGGTTAGATCTGAAAAACAATCCCTTGGATCCTAAACTGAAAAATGTGGCTGGTGATTGCCTGAATGAAAAAGAATGTCAAGCGTGTGCAAGAAAAGTAAGTATAATTGTGTTAACTTCTTATTCATTCATTTATAAGAGTTATTACTAATCTTAAATATTTTTAAATGCATTTCCTAAATGAAAAGGAATGTCAAGAGTGTGCAAGAAAAGTAAGTACAATTGTATTAGCTTCTTATTTATTTATTTTTAAGCATTAATACTAATCATAAATATTTTTAAATGCTGATTTAAACTTTTTTTTTCATTTAGAAGTCAGAAAAATAAAATTAAAAAATGTCATTTTTGTTTGGTTTTTGACTTGCATATTTGTTACTGTAAGGCTTGGTTTGTTTGATACCTATATGGCTTAATTTAAAAATATTTTAACAAATAGGGTGTTATAATTTAAGGTAGGAGGTTTTGGTTTTATTTATTTGATTCTGTATAATATATAATATTTTTTGTCTAACTTTATGATCTCTTTTTGTTGCTAAAGCTAAACTAGAATTAATTCTGTACTTTCATTACTCAGCAAAGCAATTGTCTAAGTTGTTTTAAATTAGTAATATATATGATCACTGCAGCTAATGTCTGCATTTTAATTATGTAATATAATATGAAGTTATGTCTTCAAGGAATGTTTCTGGATTTTCCAAATCAAATAATTCCTTAACAAATTTTACCTAACCACTACAAAGTAATTGCTGTAAAGGCTATAATTGAAAATAATATCCTTATTAAAATAAATAAGAACATAAAACAAAAGAACCTCAGATTTCTATCAAATATAAAGAATGTATTTATATATTTGATAAAATAAACGATTATTTTTTATATTTAAATTATGTCTTGTTACATATTTTAATAAGGGTTTTTTAGCCATTTTAATTAACCTGTTATTGTGCAATAAAACTTGTTAAGAAAATTTTTTGAGTAACAAATATAGAAACATTCTTTGGAAATCTAATTCTCTAATTGATATATTCATAAAATATCTAGATATGTTGCACTTGAACAATACAATTAGGTGCTTTAATATAAAGTATGTTATAAATGTCTGGAATCACTGTGCAATTCAAATCAAATCAGTTTGCAATTACAGTATTTTGTCTATTGGATGACTAGTTAATTGTCTTGGAAGAATAGGTTAGTGATAATTTAAAATTAGATTTTAGAGTTAGTAGTTTTATCTGAAGAATGATTAGAAAAATGTTTTTAGGACTTATTTTTTGATGACCATAAGGTGAAATATATTAATATTGTAGAATATTTAAAAATTTGATAAGTTAATCCCTCTTCATAATTTAATTCTTAAAATCTTTTTTAAAACTGTGTAAAATTATTGAATTCCAACTAAATAACATATTGCATATTTGCATGCATTAAATTCTATTATACAATTTTCAAGCTCATGTTTGCATCTTAAAACAAATTTTCATCCATCTTTCTAAATAATAATTTGATCGCTTATTATTTTGTTATTTTACTTTAAATCCTTTTAGGTTGTTGCTTATATGCAGTCGATTGAATCTGAATTAGAAAGAGAAAAACAGAAAAAGCTAAAAGCTTCTAGAGGTAAACTGCTAAAATATCAAACATTATTTAAATTTAGATGTTATTTTTTGATTGATGAATTGTATTTTTAGGTCTTCATAAAATGATCCCATATTGAATCTTCCATTTTTAAATATTGATAAAAAAAGAATTTAGTGTGAATATTAAGTGAAAGTTTATTCTGTGCTTTTAAAAACAATGTCTTTTATATAATTTTATACTGTTTGTAGTGCTTAAGATTGGTAAATGAAATGGAAAATTTTAAAGGAATTTTCATGGTTTGGCTGAAGCAGCAATAAATATTTCAGAATGTTTGTTTTTATTGAAATATGATGAGTGTATGAATTTAAAACTATTTTTTAGCTGTTGAATTATGTGAATGTGCAGTATTGCTTCTCTTATATTTTGAATAGTACAGCTCCAGAGCTTACAAAATTAATTGTATTAGGTTCTTATTGGAAATTTTTGAAGTTAGTAAATAATTGAATTGGTTATACTAAGAATTCTATAGCATGCAAAATAATACCAATACTCAAATAAACAGTAGTTTCATAAATAAGCAGTTACAATTAAACATACAAAGGGAGGAAAAAAGTATGTCAGCTTTTGAATTTCTGCAGTTTAAATTACTAGGATCTAGAATTACATTTCATTATCATTTTCATTGTTATCAATTAAATTAAATATTTTCTAATAATATGGAACTGTGACCTCTAAAAACATTTTGTAATATAGTGGCAGCTCAAAACAACAGATAAAAATTTTGAGCGCTAATATGTAAAACTTAAAAACGTTTTTTTTTTTTATTATGCCTCAGAATCAGTTTTTATTAATACATATATTGGAAAAAATTCCTGGGCATTTATTTAAAAATTAACTTATTGTTTTGAAAATTTAAATTTTTAATTTCTAATTAAACAAGCTGCATAATTAATTTTAGAAAGAATGTACTTGCTAATATATTTTTTTGTAACAATTGTACAGAAATAAAAATAAATTACAATTATTGAAAAATGATTTTCCATAATTTTTATTGAATGTCTTACATGTTCAATGAAATACCTTATGTGCTGCGGAGACTAAAGAAAAGTCTCATAGTTATATCATATAAGGTAAACACATTAAAGAAGTCTAACTGCTTTTAAATAAATAGCATCTAAGTTAAATCTTGTTGAATTGTGTTTATGTTTAAATAAAACTGCAGCTAATTTTTTTCTTCTTTATGATGCATTTAGAGAAAGAAGCTATTGAAAGGGCCAAAATTGAGCGAGAACTAGAAGAACAGAGGCGATTAAAAAAAATTGAAAAAGAAAAAAGAAAAGCTGAGTCAAAGGCCAAAAGAGAAGCTCGGGATTTGCAACAAAATAATATTCAGAGCAGTCATGAAAGAAATTCAAGTAAGATTTAACACTTTTTTTTATCAACTCCATATTTAAAGTTCATTAACTCTTCATAAATGAATGCATTTCAATAATATTTCAGTTCTGGTTTTCATCCATTTAATTGTAATTAAGTATATAGTTTTGTTATGACCCATGTGCAATAAGCATGCCCTAACTTAGTATAAATTTCTGTACCAGTTTTCTAATTCTGTATTAGTTTCCAATTGTAACTTAAATGCTTAATTTCAAGAATGTGGTTTCAACTAGAGATGGAAAATGTCGTTCAATGGAAAGATTCGATTAAAAGTCGTTTTTGACCACTGTGACCCGTTCCCGACCGACCGACCGACCGACTTTGCGAATGAAATCCTATTCTTTCGTTCTATGTATATATTTGCCAAAACGTGTGTGTGTTTGCATGTGTTCATTGCAAAATGGTATTTTCCGATTCTATGTTGTATAGATGGTAGACATAATCGTGGAAGAAATGCAATTATTTTTCTACATTCTTGGCAGTTCTTTGTTTGTTTTTGTGTGTGTATGGTATTTCACACAAATAAGTGAATATATACTCTGACCAATTTTACCTTCCCCCTCTATCCGCATCTTCTTTTTGGGTGACTGAGTGAAAACTGATTTGTGATCTTGATTGTTTTTCAATTATTCCGTTGCTCTAGATGTTGACGAAAAGTTTTTCCTTTTTGAGGCAAGGGATTTTTTTTTATTAATAAAATCTTATTGTTAACTCAATTTAAAAAATTAACAGACATTGCTTGATCATTGGTGATCTCAGATAAATATTTAGAGTGAGTTTTGTATAAAATTGTTTACTTATCGTCTGTTACTAATCATATAAATAATTATTTCCATAGATACTGAATTTCTATTTATAGTATTACTATTTGGCTGTAAATATGTTATAATTTCAAAGAAACTAAGAAATAATTTTGTACTTATTTATATTTTTATTTAATGCAATTTATAGAAGACTTGGCTATAGTTTTACTTTGTGCTATTGTTTATGTGAATTCCCCCCCCCCTCAAGTAGATGATAAGAATAGTATCTATGTGCTTAATCATTTTAACATCTTTGAGTGGGGTCCCCTTTTAAGTAGGTAGTGTAACCACTTATGTGTTAATTTTTAAGTATGATAAATATTTATCTTTATAAATAGTTTAACACGCTTATGTTTATAAATACTTTTCGGAATTTAAATTATATTTTTAATGAAACAAATTAATCATAATTTTTATATTTTACTCAAAGACTTCGGGGTATATTATTTCAGAAGTCTATCCTGTACCACTCTAAAATTCAAGTAATATTGTAAAACACCATAATTATTTTTATATCATGACATTATTTATCAAATAATATATCAAAAGCTCCATAATTTACAAATAAATTTTTTTAGTGATAAAACTACATACCAAATTTCATTCATCTAGCTCTACTTTTTTAGGTAGTTTTAATATGTGTAGAAAGAGAGTAGGAAATAATTCCGAAAATAATGTTTATTTATTTATTTTTTTTGCAGGGAAGGATTTGATAAGGTATAAAATGAAGAAATTTCTTAAATTCTTTAAAAGTTTTTTTAAAGTTTAATTGTCAAAAAAGTTGGTAAAATTAAATCTTTTTTGGCAAATGTTTTTTTTTCTTTCATAATTTGGTATTTAAGAAAATAATAACTATATCATTTTCTCTCTTTTCATCTTTCAATAAATAAATAAATAAATAAACTTGAAAAATAAACTCTTTGAGCCATTTTTTTCTGCATTTCTCAGCAAACACAATAATAACAAAAAATTGTCATTTTCTTACATTAATTATCTACAAACAGTTTGAGAACATTTATTATTGGCCGAACGACGACATTGCAACCCCCTCTTCTCCCTACCTCTTCTTTCTCACCCTACCTGTATACAAACCGCATTATCGAATAGAAAGGTAAAACCGAGAACGGTAATAGTAGGGTCCACACAGTCGTTCGCGAATGAGAATGGCCGGGTCCAGCCAGTAGTTCAAACGAGAATAGCTAAATCCACACAGTAGTCCCTGAACGGAAAATAGCTGGATAACTGTCGCTCGCGAATGAACACAACCCACCTCTAGTTTCAACATGATGCTCCAACTCTTAAATCTTTTAAACTGTATACAATTTTATGACCTATATATTTTGAGGTTTTACTAGGTACATAGGCAATTGTAAATTACCCCTGTGATCATCATAGTTTATTTGAGTCCATTATATTATTTCCTCTGAAAAAAGGAAGTTTTTGAAAGAGACATACCAAATAAGTGGAGTGGGATAAATATGTTTTTATATAAATTTGTCGCCGTTTAACAGTGTTGCAAATGTGTAAAAATTTCTATTATGGATGGATTTCTGTATTTTAGCTAATGATAGTCAATTGAAACAAATTTTGTGCCAAAGTGATTTTTATTTTAAGTTTATAAAATTATTATTTTTTAATTTTTTTTATATTATAGTTTATTCTGTTATAAAATGATGTAGTTCCTGTTAATATGCTTTTAATGTATAGAACAAGCTGTGTTATTTATTATTTTGTTCTTACAAACTATATGTGTATTCATTGTTTTCCCTCTCAAGTATATAAATCTATAAAGAAATCTTGCAATGGCATTTTTAATTTCATCCAAATATTTTAATTTTTCAAGAGCTAATAATTTCTCACCAAAACAGTAGTATGACAAATGACATACCAAAAATGAAAACTGGGGGAAAATGTGCTATTCAATAATTAAATATATTATAAAAGCTTGTTTTGACAAAAAAAAAATGGTTTTAGCCATTTAAAAAGAGTTGTCCAAATAATTGCTCCTACTATTTTTTTAGGTATATGAAAAATACCATCTTTTTACTGTTAAGAAATTAGCCTGATTTGATATGTGTACATCAAAAAATTGTTTCTTATGATTAGATGCATCTTTATTTTAATTTCAGATGCAGAGAATAAGAGTGATGATGGACAGTTAAAAGCAGACAAAAGCAAAAGTATGTCTTTTATTTTATTTTTTATTACAAAGTAGTATTTTGAACTTGAGCTGATTTATGTTAGTAAAATTTTGAAATTTTATTATTGTTGCAGCAAAGCAAGACTACCATTAAAATGTTTTCTTAGTATGATTTAAGGACAAATAATAATCATTTGTCTTTCATGTTATTTGAAAGAGCTAGGGAGGATGCTATAGTAGCTATTTTGTCCCTTCTTCTGTGGTTTAAGTTTGAATTATCTTTCATTTTAACCCACCCGTGTAAACTATTATATATATTTTTTCATATGTAATTTTAGAATCAACATATTTCATTGCGAAAAATATTTTATTAATTTAATTTTATGAAAAAATATAAAATAAAAAATATATATTATCTAAGCATTTTGAAAAATTACTGCACTTTAGTCTGTAGTTTGAAAAATATATTTGTGATATTAAGTGTCTTTGTTAATAAAAAACAAAATGAGCTAAAATGATGAAATTGAGTATATTATCTTTATTTCTGAACGGTAGATGTGTATCAAGTTTAGGCAGAATTGCTTAATAGTTTTAGTGGTTCCAAAATGCATGCCACAATTCTGTGTTGAATAATTCAGTCTTCCATTTTTGATGTATTTATCTTAGTGTTGTTGTTATTTAATGTGAATAAATTGTAGTGTCATTTGAAACTTCGTTTAATATTATATAGATAATTCATGCATTTCTAGAAATTTTGTTTTGTAGCTGCATCTTTTAAAAATTATCCATCTTGCAAAGTTCTTTCAGCTATCTTTGCTTTTTGAAAGTAAATTGCTAAATTTTAAAACTAATAATAAATTCCACATTAATATATATATATATATATATATATATATATATATATAATATATAATATATATAGTAGTGTTATTGTGAGGTCAAATTATTTTTACAGTGTTTGCTTTATAGCTAGTATAATTATATAAATTGTTTGTGCTAAAGCTCACTTTTTGCTTGAAGAAAATTTAAATTGAATAAGAAGAAAACTTTAATTCAATATAATTCTTTTTGGTTTATAAAATCATTCCAGCATTCTTCATGGCAGTGGGATGTACATATAATTATTTATTAATCTGAATTTTTCCTTATTTCAAAGAATTATGAATTTGAAGTAACTACAGCCCTGCCCCCTCCAACTATAGAATAATATAGCATTTTGTAGATTTTATTAATGAGAAAGGAGCATGGATTGAAAAATTCAGTTCAAGATTAGATTCAAAATATTGGTGGTATATCTTCAGAATATTTACTCATTAAAATATTAAAGAACTAATAGCTACCAACCTAATTCTGAAAAAATAGCTTTCAAATTTTCAAGATGCTTTGTTTTAGTAATATTATGCATAGTGACTAAGTCAAGTTGTGCCCCCCCCACCCACACCAAATTGTTTTGTATTAAATGAACAAGTTATATTTTTAATTTACATAATGCTTATTTTTATGCAGAGAATATTTTCATATCACTCTCTTAATTAAAATTTGATTTTTTAAACAGCAAAATAATTCTGTTAATAACGCCAAGTATTAATTATTAATACTTGCATCACAATTTTTTTATTCTATAATTCATTTTTTAATCTTTAATATCTCTATTGTGTTAATCAAATTAAAGAATGATACAAAATACATTACTGTGAGGCAAATTTGCTCAGAAGAATGGGTGTGGTAGTTTAATTGATAATATAAAGTCATTTAACCCATTGGCCCTTTTCTATTATTAAAATTTCAAACCATTTACTGACATATTTAGTTGTTGAACACCTCATCTTTATTAATTTCTTTTATCATTAAAGTTTAGACCATTTGCCCATATGTTTAATGAATTTAAAGTTGCTCTGTATAATTTCAGGATATAAAATGGTTTTGTAGAATTAGAGAAAAGATTTTGTAATTATTATTAAAATCTAATCAGATAAGGATAGAAAATAGTTTTTATAACTTTAAAAAATGTATTTAAATGTTTTAAAATGTATTTCTAAATTATTTGTATTTAAAGAAATTTTGAAAAACAGAAATCTGCCACTAAGATTAAATCCAAATTTCATAATCAGTAAGAGAGTACACTAACATCCATACTACTTTGCTTCTGTCCACAGAAGTAACTTATATGCTAACTGTTTAAAGGCTAGATATCACACTAATATTTTTGAGTAAACATCCCTAACCCAAAGCTAAATATGCCAAGTTGCATCCACAAATGAATTTCACCAACCTGGTCCTCCCCCTTTAAAAAAATTTCATATTCAGCAAACAATGCTGATATGACTATTTTAATGTTGTATGCATATTCTCAAATGAGTAAACATTTTTTTTTTTTTTACAATTTGAGCCAACGACAATTTTTTAAACATTATTGAATTATTATATAGTTATGAGGAATAATTTTAATTTTAAAATTTATCCAATTAAAAAAATTCCATTAAATTATAAAATAATTTTATTTTGTTCTAAATATTTTTTGGTTCATGCAATGTAAAAAGTTGGTATTTCTATAGGTTTTTGTATAAAAAGCACATACCTTTTTTGCTAAAAGTTCTTATGCACACTACAACAAATTAAGGTTCATGTGTTTACTTCTATATATATATATATATATATACATATATATATATATATTTAAGTTTTCAATGTTTTAACATGTTATGAAGTTTTTTTTTTTGTCGTAGGTAAGCATAATTAATTCAAAATGTCAAGTTTAATATGATCAAAAATATTAATCATTCTTCTGAATATTTATGTATTTATGGATCGTTTTTAAATTTTTTTTATTTTTTGTAGGTATAAGCTGTATCCAAATCTTCATGTACATTATTTTAGCTGCATGTGTCGTTGCTTTAATAAGTTTTGCATGGGGAATCCATGTTGGATACTTCTCTGTACCGGAAGTCAAATCTGTTGGTGAAAAAATTACAGTGGCTTTACATTTTTTCATTTCTGAAGTTATAGAATTTGTTAGATTTTATGCACCTAAAGTTAAAGGATTCTGTTTAAAAATTATTCATCGTTATATGACAAATGTGACTTATTTTGCATCTCAGATTGAGCATCTCTTTGCTCTTTATTATTATTAATATGATTTTGTTATTATAAATCAAATTTATTCTAAATTTGTTTTTAATTTTGCTTGTATATTTGCAATGAATTTTGAAATAAATTTTTTTTTACCAGCTTTAAGATTTTATTTTAAATTTGATAGAGCTTTGGCTTTTAAACAAGCCACTAGATCAAAAACTTTAATTGAGATATCATGAAAACAGTATAAATGAACTCAAAATTTCTAATATATTGCCATGAAATAATTAAAAATTCTAACTAACTGAGTAGTCTGTTAAAAACTTTTGTTCATGAATTAGTAACTTTTGCTTGAAGACTAAATACAAATGAATATTTACTAACATATTTTATCACCTAATCAACAAACGATTAATGAGAAATGTAGTAATCCAATAAACAATATCAAATTGTCAGGTATACGAGAGAAAATGATCAGCATTTTAATAAAATATCTTTGTAATATGCCTTACTTAGTCATTTAATTTGTTTTAGTTAAATGTTGACACTGGTAAAAGTACAATGAATTTCAGGTCTTTTGTCATTTTAATAAGCATTGGTGGATATTCTACCCAATTTATCATCAGTTGTTCAAATCCATATAGATAACTCTTAAAGAGAGTTTGTAACCATAACAACTTCATTGATAATGTGCTGCCGAGAATCTATTTTAGAAACACATGCCAATTTTTAAAAATGTAAAACATTAAAATCCTTTCCACCATTCCTGGACTCCTATGAAGAGCTTTCAGGGTCTAGGAAAGCAAAAATCTTTTTTATTGATGTTGGAATATTTTGTGATGATATAAAGGAATATAACTGCTTGATTTAAGCCAAAATTGATTAGTCAACTGACGATTGATGAATCTTGTTTTTCAGTAAGACGGGAGGAAAGTGCCTTTCTACAGAATGACTGCTTACATTATATATATCTCTTAATCACAAATTGACCTGTCTTCTCGCTTTTAATAACAATCTGCGGCAGTTTAGTGTCTTAGATTTCACTAACTAAAATTAGCATCTCTTTCGATAATATTGCTTGTATCTAAGGAGGCTGCATTAATAAAAATAAAACTTCAAGCATATTTATTTATTTACTAAAAATAAGGATACACTTTGAACACACAGTTCTACAAATAACTTCATGAATTGTACAAATCATAATTAAAAATAAGCATTGGTGTCTTCACAGGTACTGTGCTTCTATATTGTTCAGTAAGAATAGCACCCTTACATTGAAAAACAAAATACATGGTTTAAATACAATTATTTACAAATTTCTACAATGTAAGTAGTTATAATACTTCCAAATCTACATGCCTGATTTCTGGATGCTTTTTCTGAAAAAAAAAAAAAAAAAACATTATATATAAGGTATTGACTATACAAGATTAACATATTTAGAGACATCCATTATCTGATAAATTCTTTTATATTTTAAATATGAAACTAAGCACACACACACACTAGGTAATAAGAGAACACGATAATACCAAAGTAACTGTATCACATTCGTTCAGTATATTGATGTGAATTGCAAAATTCTAAGTAATTCCATAATCAGAAGGTAAGCACCACATGTTTTATTCACCGCTCCCTTCGTTCCATCTGTTGCCAGATGCTACAGAGTATCCTCCCAGTGACAGAGGATAATACGATTGAACGATACAATATATACATTATAAACACATGAGCATAAATGAAAATAAGAAAATGTTACAAATAAAAGTTGATTATTTACATTGCAAATAATTAAAATGATTATTACAATTATTGAAAACGAGACATCAAATGCAATTTTTGTTAGTTTTTTTTGAATATATGCATATATAATCAAGACACTTGATAATGTTAATAAGTGAAACAGGTTGACAGCTTCGATGGGAAATGAACTCGTCTGCCTGATCTAGTTGTCACAGTTTTGTCTGGTGCAGTTTGATCGTCAGACTGTTGTTTGTCCGACAGGAATTTCGCAGGGGAGACAGTTTTTCCTTCACGCATAGGAATTAAATATGCCGGCTTGACACGATCTATGGAGACAGTTGATGTCCTGTCATTCAGTTCAATGGTAAAAGTTTTCTGTACGTTTTAAAACTTTGTCAGGTATAGGGCTGGTACAAAGGAGGGTTTCACTCTGTCATGCTATTGGTTCCCATTCCCCGTCTGATATTTGTGATAAGGTGCCACCTGCAGCAACATCTGAGGCGTCCACTTACAGGCTTAATTGAGCATCAAGAATGGAATGTCTTAAAAGAGCGGCTTCAGCAATCATGGTTTTCGTGCCGATAAAAGCTCGTTGCGCGTTTTCATTCCAATTCTGCTGTTCGGACGTTTTGCGAACATTGGAATGAGTTTTTTCTTATTAGTACGCCCCTCTAGTAATTTTATTATTGGAGCAAGTATATTTGCTGCTTTTGGAATAAAACGTCGATAAAAGTTAAACATTCCTAAAATCCTCCGCAATTGCGTTAAAGTATTTGGTTGGGGAAAATCTAAAAATCCCTTTACTTCATCATGGAAGGGGTTCCATTCCCTTTTCAAAAAATTTGGAGAATTTTTACCAAAAGTACAATATTCAATATTAATACAAACACCATATTCTAGTAATTTTGAAAACAGAATTTTGATATGTGTCATTAAATTACTACAAAAGATTAAATGCCCATTATGATCATTTGTAGCAATTAAAATGTCTACAAAGGCATAAACACCAGGTAAATCCCTAGTTACCTCATCTATGAATCTTTGGAAAGTAGATGATGCATTCTATAATCCAAATTACATGCGGGTATTTTCAAATAACCTGAAGGGTGTACAGATCGCTGTTTTAGGAATATCAGCAGGGTTTATAGGTGTCATAGGTTTGATGGTAGGCTTTTATTAAATCAATATGGCTAAATACTTTTGTCCCATGCAATTCGGATGTGAAGTCAGATATACATGGAATAGGGTATTTTTCTTTTACAGCCAGCATTTTAAGCACGATAGTCTCCAACTGGTCTACACTCCAGGGGGGAAGAATAATTACTTCTTGAGGGTCTTAAATGACCCAATCGGATCATATTTTGAAACTCCGCGTTTGCAATTTTTATCTATCTGGTGCTAATCTGCGCAGCTTTGCGACGACTAGAGGACCAATTCTTGTTATAAAATGAAGAATATTATGTTTGACTGGTTGATTTGGGTCGGGCAATTTAGCAATCGAGGGAAATTCGGATAAAAGTATATGATACACATAATCTCCTGAAATTGTTTTAACAGAATGCACTGATGCTTCTTTTACATGACCCATTTATTGAAATTTTGCTTTTAAATCTCAGGCATTTGTTGTGCAGATTGGGCACTAATCCATGAAAATATAAAAAATATGCACCTAAAATAGGCGTAGTGGTGTCTGCTATAAGAAATGTCCAAGAATATACTCTTTTTAATTTGAAATCTATGGAAAAAGTCCCCCCCCCCATAAACATTAATTATGGACGAATTAACTGCAAAAATTGTTTGCTGCGAAGGATTTATTTTTTGATAGATATTAGCGGGAATTACAGACACGTCGGAGCCTATGTCGACTAGAAAATAAATATTTGATTCCTGCTCTCGAATGAACAAGCGACGTGATGTCGGCGGCAAAGAATACGGCGCATTTATTTTGCGATATTTTTGTTTCCCTGAAAATTGCAAGATGAAAGGCACTTTCCGGGTTTACAACTTTTCCCGAAATGACGGTGATATCAACATCAGGGTTTAGATCTGTTTCTACTGAAAGGGGATCGGTTACGAGAAAATTCAAGTTTATCGATTCGGGTATTTGATTTTTCGATTTCTTGAAGTAATTTCTCTTCCACGGAATTCGTTTAGGTTTAAGTAATATTATGAATTTCCATGGGAAGAGGTGTTACTTCTAAAACCCTATCAGAAATTTCAGCCGCTTTATCAAATGTTAAATCCGTAACGGCAGCTATGATTGTTTGTACTGACGTTGGTAAACGCTGTAAAAACAATTGTGGCATTAAATTTTTTGGGACTTTTAATGTTTCTGCCCGCCGTTTCACATTTCTCAATAATTCGGAAGGTTTCCTAGCACTTTATTCTTCGACCAAGAGGAGCTGATGAATCTCCTGTTGC
This sequence comes from Argiope argentata, assembly GCA_026289955.1. NCBI lineage: Eukaryota > Metazoa > Arthropoda > Arachnida > Araneae > Araneidae > Argiope > Argiope argentata. Next base: position 8,785,131 of record JAOUZG010050968.1, on the reverse strand, counting down.
GAAGATTCCTCACATCTGTTTATGAGTTCCGTCTTTAAGTGCGAGCACGGATCTTCGCTATCAAGCGTCATTAAAATATCTTGCACAAGTGGTGCGACTTCAGGCGTCAAATGGGAAACAACATAGTTATATTTCGTAACAGATTCTGTCATGTGTTTGGCAACAGCCAATTTAAATGTGCTTTCGCACATAATTAACCAAAGAGTAGGATCCGATATATTCTAGACCGGTATTTGTACTGCACTTACCTCAGATATGACGCAAGAAATCCAAACCGAAACTAAAAATCCACCAAACGAAAGTAGGTTAATAGGAAATGGAAAGCTTATATGAACATCTTTTCCTGATGATCATGAATCCAAATGCGATTCAATATACTCATAAGCAGTGCGAATTTCCCCATTGATGTGAATACATCAGTGGGGAATGTTTACCTTCTGATTCTGCATAATCAGAAGGTAAACACCACAAATCGTTTCATTCACCTCTCACTTCGTTCGCCTCGTTCCATCTGTTAACAGATGAAATTTTCGTAAAACGATTGCTCACTCACAATGGGGTTGCGAGATGCTACAATATCACAGACGTGTTTTACTATATCAAGCACAGTTACAGAGGATTTTATAATTCAGAAATATATCAGCTATAAGAACGTTTAAAACTGTTATTCAACTTTTTAAAGCTGCACTTAGTTCAATACTTCCTTAATGGAGCTGTAAAATATTAGTAGAAACTTTCTGAAGAGTTCTTGCTTTGTCACCAGAAACTCTATTCAATCAAATAAAATATGTAAAAGGAAAAAAAGAGGCTTAGGCATCGAGAGACGGGCAATTGCTCTGCCTTATTTATGGAAATTGACGACCATATCGCCCAAAACGATTATTTCACACAAAATTTTTAAAATTATTTTAAAGCTCCAAATGTTAACTTTTTACTATATATTTTATACCCGTTCTATTTTTTTTTGAATTTTTTAATTAACTTTTTGAGGTAATTCACAATGTTTTTAATATAATGATAAAATTTGAACTCATCTATCAAAATATTTAATCGCGTTCCATTGCTAATGTTAAATTAATATTTAAAAAAATGCCATATCTAGAGAATAACTGAGAAACAGGATTTTCACTTTCGCTTTTATTTCGTGTCATAGAATGGTATCTTGTAACACAATGATTCACTTTTTTTCAGTTGCATCATATGGCAATGACAAATAATTTTTTTAAAAATGCACACCATATCAATGGTTTAAAAGCCTTTAAAAAGTCAATTTGGGTGAACAAGCCGGCCGCCGAAGGCGGCTAGTATGAAGAATGATTATGTCCTATAATAACTGATAATATGGGCTGAAGAGAATAACTCAAAGCCAAATACTTGTCGATAAAGAAAAATAGTGTTTTATTACAACGTTAAATATCTTTATGACTGGTAATTATTAATCTATTCATATACGGTGTTAAGAATGCTTTGAGTAAAAAAATTCTTCATTCAACTCAGTTAATGTAAGTGTGTTAAACGTTAAGAGTAGTTAAAGTGAGCATACACAAATAAATAAATGGAGAAAAACTAGAAAAAAATATAATTTCCAAACGCAAATAATTTTAGTTATGATTTAAGATAAATATTTTCTTCAAGCATTGTTTCTCATCATCGCTTGAGATTTCCCTGGAAGAGGTGCCCTATATGATTAAAAGTATTCAAACCCTTTCAAATTTACACAAGTAAAAAAATTTCTCACGATACGGGACGAACTGTCCTTGCAACTCAATTATGTAAAGAATCTGTTAGAATACCCACTTTCTAGAGAAGAATCGCTTAGTATTAGAGATTGAGACCAAAAGTTGGTGAAGTAACTGACTTGTTTTATTCCCTTTCAGAGAAAGTTCACACTGAATTGCAACTTTCATCAATGGTTTTGTTTGCTCTAAGCAATATTTATAAATTTTGTAAATAATAGTGCATAAATGTGATATAGTGTAAAAACTTTAAAAAAACAAAGCATGTTTTTAGCTAATCAATAACATGCATAATTTTCAATTAAAAGAAACTTAGAGAATAGGTTACAGTACGCTAAAGTTGCAATGTAACAAAATTAGAAGTAAACAGTTTTCAATATTCGAGGCAATACGGACATTTGTAGTAAATAATTAACTGTGAATGCGTAAAGCCTGACATGATTTCTCAATGATTAAGTCGAGAAGTAATTATGTTTGCACACAACTTTCGTTAATAAATTCAGTTTGTTCTTCACTAGACTATTTTTAAGAAAATCTCATCGAAACTTGGAACAAAAGATCCTCATATAAACTTTCATATGTTTGTACTGTAATTCTTTGCAGCAGCGCTGAAAACAATTACTGTACAAACATATGAAAGTTTATACAAACAAAGCTTTCTCATATATATATATATATATATATATATATATATATATATATATATATATGTGTGTGTGTGTGTGTGTGTGTGTGTGTGTGTGTGTGTGTGTAAGAATATTTTAAAATATAATTTAAATCAAAATCTCATTGTATAAGTACAGTGAAAAAATATTTTCCTTATCAAAATCATATGGCATTTAAGACCAGAGATAATCTTTTCAATCCCTCTCTTTACGCTTCTGCTTTTCTGCCGCGCTGTGAGCGGACGCGCCTTGTCCGTGCTCTTGTAAATAATGCCTGCTTCCCGTGATAAAATAAAACAAACTTAAGAATTCAAAGTGTCATCTATGTCTTCGAAACTACCTTCTGCTTTCAACGGATAATAATACATTACATATATATGTTCACAAAATTGGTGCTTGCATCTTGGATACTTTTACAGTATTGCACTGTACTAACAATACTTGCGTACACATTATCCAGCTCATTATTAACGATTCCTCCATTAGTTCAGACATAATGCTATTTAAAACTAATTGAATACATTTGTCGCTTTTAGTCTTCTGTTGTAGATCAACAAGGTTTTGAAAATGCAACAGCATACATTCATGAAAATTTTTATTTATGGCGCATGTCTAATATAAGGAATCGATTTTAATCGTTTCGAAAGTGATCACTTAGATGAATAATGCTTTCATCTAGATTATATCAACATTTGTCTGCCTAAATTACATTTCTGAGCAAGACTGATTAGTTTGAAATGGGATCCAATCTGTAAACAGCAATGATGATACGATTGTACTGTGCATAGAGTCCATTAATGTTGAATAGATGCTAGTTATTGCATTCGTGTATTCTCAGCACTGGTTTTGGATTATTGATTTTTAAGCTGATTGTATGCATACTAACCTGAGGCTAACTTGAAAAATAAGTCAAAATTTAAATACCTGTATTTTACAACACCGCATACTTCGTTTTCCCAATCAGGAAAATAAAGATTTAGTCATATGCAATCTCTAACTTTTTTTCTGCTGCTAATCTTTGATTAAGTATAGGCATTTGGAAAAATAGAAAGAGATTGGTATTCTGCAACTAGGGCCAGCATTATAATACAACACAACCTAAATCATTAGCATTTCAAAATGTTCCATGTTACCAAATGTCATCATCTTGGAAAGCTTAGTGCGAATCAATCAAAATACGATCAGAGTTTTTTTGTATAGTATTTCACTACTTCTGTACCTTATAAGTTCATTTTTCGATTCTCTTCATTATAAAGTCGAAATTGCAACATTGGTTAATTAAAGTGAAATACAGTATGTGTGATTAGCAAATGTCTTTCAAGTTATGATAATTGGCTGATGTACAGTTGTACAATTATTTCCATTAGACAGTTTTTTTGAATTAATAAATTTGCATTTCTAAAATAAATATTTCATGATTTACCTCTCTACATTTAAAAGTAAGCATATTTCTTCTAATGTTACAGGCAGAAGCACGAAACTTTGTGAGTGCAGAGATGAATCTAATAAAAACATTGTATGTATTGAATTTTTTATGCTATGGAGTGTGTATCAAAAAAATTTTTGTCTTCAATCTCTAAAGAATGCAAAGTCTTTTTATGCAATTGATGAAGTTATTTAACGTCACTTTTAACTGGAAATATATGCCTAAGTACAATATTAAATAAACGTTTGTTCCCCTTTTTCAGGGCATCTTGTTTGTCACCTAGAACTTATATTTATCTTTTAATGAATAAGAACAATAAAGGATGGACATCAACCAGGATTAACAATTAACAGTTATATATAGTCAAAGAAGAGCATTAACTAATAGTAATTATTCAAATTGAATATACAAAATGTGGAGAAAATAATAGATATGACACAGACTTGGAGCAAAGAACTTCATAAAATACTGAATTATGCCAAAAACTGAGATAATAAATATAATTAATTCAAAATTATTATGAATAAACTTATACAAAGGTTTATGATATCAAAAATATTGCCCAGCTTCAGCATGAAAAATAATTAACCCATCTCAAAAATGATAAAAATCAATTACAAAATAGCTGAAATATGTCATGTCTGAAATTAAGAGTAATTGCAATTAAAATTTTCTATTTGAAAGGCCTTCCATAAGATGCAATTATAAAAATAAAAGATTTTAAAATAAAAATTTCTAAATTTTCAAATTAAGATATATTTGAACAGCATTTATATATATATATATATATATATATATATATATATATATATATATATATATATATATATATATATATATATAAAGTAGTTTTCTTTCATGATCGTCGCAATATTTCAGCTTACTCAAAAAGTAGTCAAGTAAATTTTTTTCTCCATATTTTAATGGCTGATATCTTTGTTCCTTTAAACTAAAACATAACCAGGCAAAAAATTGTTAAAACTAAGTCTAGATATGAATTCGGCCCTTAAATAGTTAATCTTACTAAATTCTGAATCTTAAAAAGAGGTCCCATATTTCTTGTAAATTTATTTAAACGATATTGAATGCTCTACATTTAATAAGATACTTTTAAATTTACCTTAAAATTCATTTCAATTCTATCGATTTGACCACCTAACATATCCACAATACTTTCACCGTGTTTCAGAAAAAATGCTTCAACTTCTTCTATGGTCTTCAATTTTTGCATTTCCTAAAACAAAATAAATAAAAATTTGTATATTAAATTATTTTAAAAATGTAACACATGTAAATATAATTAAACTCTTTGAATCAGCCGTGGAGGTAGAGAATTATTTTTATAACATACACCTTAAAATCAAAGAATACAGTTACATATATAACAGCAAAACCAATGCTATTACCATGATTCCTGACAATGAATAAATGAACATTAAGGAAATTACCTGATAGACTATAACAGTGCATATGAAAAATATTTATTACTTCAACAATTATTCGAAAGCAAGATACAATCCTGTTCATGGTTTTTGAGAAAATTAACAGACAAATACGATCACACACATGCTAATCACAAGATGCTAATAGGGTCTTCCAATGCTATACTGCCACAAATTGATGCAAAATGTTAACATAATATGCTACAATAATCTTTTGTAATCTTTGGGGGGGGGGAAATAAGGGGATTTTTTTTGGATGAAACAGCAATTCAAAACATTGCTTTGATTTAATGCAAGGATGGTGGGAACAAAGTATGGGATTTTTCAGCCTTCTATATGTGTCAACCAATTTCAGCTTAATACTAACTAAATAGGGAGTAAAGCAAATAGTAAAATAAAAGTAGAAATCTAAAAGGAAAAAATACTCCATTTAAGAAAAAAAAAAAAAGGCTAAATACTAGAAAAAATAAATACCTCAAGCAATGTATCCAAATCCTGGGAGTCTAAATAAGAACGAGTAAGCTGTCTTCCATCAATATCAATTTCTGCTTTATAACGAACATAATTATTGCCCATATCAGTTGCTTTTACGTCATGGATGGCTCTATAAGAGTAAAATATTTTGGTATTAAGGCTTCGTTTATACAAGCAATTTTGTCCTTTGTAATGAGAAATAAAATTTGGAAAAATTTAAGAGAGAGAGAGAGAGATTATTCCATCCAAGTTAATTTGCACTTTAATAAGAACTCATATGAATTATTTCCCAAATAATTTTGATAAAACTTTACAAATTTTTTTTTAAAATAATTTTTTTTTTTTTACAAAATAAAAAATGCATTTTCTAATTTTTGATTCGCGATATCCACAACATTATCTATTTTTTAAAATTAAATTTGTATTATTATCAAAAAGGTCAAGAAATTTATGTAGACTGAACATATCTTTATCTTTTTTTTCTTTATATTTTACTTTAAAAAAACTAAACATTTAATGTGAATGCTAATATTGCATACATGCATAAAATAATGTAGAGACAGGGATGACTCTTGAATTTGCATCGCAGAAAGCTCCTTTAATAGATATTTTCTGAATTACATACTTTTTTTCTGTCATACACGTATATAATTCGTTTTCACACATGTATGCACACACCTATAATAATATGGATTTAATTTTTGAAGAGCTTGTGTTTGTGCGAAAACTCTGTTGAAGTGTGTGGGAAACAGGGTGGTCAAAATTGTTTGAACACTTTACAAAGCTAAACTAATAACAACTAAAAGTAGAAATACAGAGTAGTTAAACAGGGTGTGCAAAAAAAAAAAAAAAAAAAAAAAAAAAAAAAAACACACTTTTTAAACGTTTTTAGAGAAAAATATGATCTAATAATAAAATTTCTTGACTATAAAAGTATGCGGGAACATAACTTCATGAGACTATAGAACTACGTGGTAGGATAATTTCATAAAAATAAACGTAAAGCATCAATAATTACTGAATATTTTTTAACAATACAGAAACTAAATTATTTAACAGAGATGTTATTGGAAAACACACACGAAAAAAGACGGCATCCAGAAAGTGACATGAAACAACACAGAAAAGAAAAAGAGGAAAAAAGCATGAAATAAGCAGTCAATGTACAGAAAAAAAAATGTATCAAAACTACAACCCATTTGACTTTGTATATTCATTTAAAAATATTTATGAAGAAATCAAAAGAAATATATGATTTTTCCTATAGACCAGGGGTCGGCAACCTATTGAAATGGAAGATCCAAAAGCAACAATTTACGAAATTTTCCAGTTTTTAAAGAACCACTAAATTCTTTTGACTTAATATTATAGCATTTGCTTATATATATTAGATTTTTGATTTAAAATAAGCGTCTTTAATTACGGAAAGATCTTTATTCATATAAAAACACACAAAAAAAATAGTAACATCAATGGGAGCATTGGCTTTTAAAAGTTTGATTAAATCTCGCTAAGCAAGCTTAAAGCCGGCTGTTAAAGCAAGGCTAGGTTGTTGTTTTAAGTTTCAAGCACGACTCTATCTGTTAGTTGACTTCCAAATTCAATTTTTATTATATTTATGCAAGAGAACACTTTCTCACACGATATGTCAACATGAAGAACGTTAGCACTTCATATGACAACTTCTTTACCATTCTTGAAGACTATTCCATGCGTACTATATGAGGGTCTCAACTCGCGGAATTTCTTTTAGAGCTGTCAACTTGTGCTGCTCGATGTGCATGCATTTCTAGTCTTCTAACTTGTTCTTGAGTTCTGTGGACTTGCCACTGCACAAGCTTTTGTCATCAATTCCAAATGATTCAATGTTGATCCCATTTGTATTTGTGTTGAGAGGATTTATTATGAATGCAAGAGTACTTTTCTTTCTCTTGAATTGCTCGAATCCCTCAGCGAATCGATTTTTAATGTTTTCTAAAGTTATGTTGAAGTAATTTGTGTCAATAGTTGCATTGGTCTCATTGTGATATTGCTTCAGGTTTTTAAAATAAAGTAATTTATCACTCCGTGTTTTTTTAAAAAGTATTTTTTTTTTCGAAACAAACTACTTTTTCGAGCAAAGTGTTGGCTGGATTGTCCTTTCCTCGCAGTTTTAGATTTAGTTCGTTTAGTTTCATTATGGTATCTACTATGAAGATGGATTTTTGCAGCCATTTGCCTTCTTCCAATTCGGAATGTTCAGTGTTTTTTTCATTGAAGAATGTTTTTATTTTACTCAAGCACAAAGCAAAACGTTGCAACACATTACCTCTGAAAAACCATCGCACTTTGTGCGGAAGTAGATCAGAAAACATCATTACGGAGTCTCAACAATAGTTAAAATTTATCTTATTACGGTCATGTTAAGCATCGTGATTTGTAATTAACGATTATGTTAATAGAAGCTGTCGAGAGATTACGGATTAAAATATTTATTTTCATATTTTACAGAGTTTTGATAATAAATTATTAATTCTTTGCAACTTTCTTCGCAACTTTACATCAAAAGAGGCACATGCGGCTCGCGAGCCGCAGGTTGCCGACCCCTGTTATAGACAATATAAGATGTATATTTCCTAGGAAAATTTAAAAGTATATAAAACAATTATGATGGGGAAACAGGTACTTCATTGTAAACAAACTTCATTAGAATATTTGGACAAACATTTCTTTAATGGTCATTGGATTATATTTCGCATATCTCGAGTAATGTGCTCGAGCATATCTCGAGCACATTACTGGTGGGGGTTTTTTGTGGTATTTTATTGATATGACTCTAAAAGCTTTCATCGTTTGCTTCTGAGCATCAGTCACATTGGTACAGGCAGCATTTCCAAAAACGACAACAACAAAAAGAGTAATTTTGTAGCTTTGTTATTTATAACCACATCTTTATAAAATTGGTGTCGATGAAAATGGCTTGAAAGGATAGGTTTATTTGTTTTTTATATAGGCTAACTGATTAATCCACTCAATTAACAAGCATTTCGAAATTTTTCTGAAATTCTTCATTAATTTGATCAGCAGGCTTTTTAATATAGATGTATCAAATTTCCTCCCAAAATTCGCAGTTAATGAAATATACTTATTCTGATTGGTGAAATTTTGTCCCAAAAAACTAACTCCAAAATGAACCATGTATTAAGTAAATCTCAACTGGTTAGAAACAAAACTGTAGTTTTTGTTTACAGGAATTTCGAAAAAATAAACATGATACAAATTTATCCTCAGTATGAGAAGGATTTTCAAATTATAAATACTTTTCATACAAATATTGAAGCATTTTAATTACTTTTAAAATAAATTCACCATTCAGTTTTAAGATGAATCAAATACGCTGTTAATTCACTTTTTAAAGTCGCTGATTGATGAGATGCGAATACTGTAAAGACATTTTAAGACAATGAAATTATTGTTATTTATTAAGAGGGGGTTAATTTTATTATCAAGCAGAAACCATTATCAATTGCATAGAAGATTATTAAGTTTCATAAGATTATTTCATAACAATATACACACATTTCTTAACATATACACTTGGTTTTTTTTACATAGAGTTCAACAATAATTTTTATTTTTTTTCAATGCTCTAAGCAATTACATATATATCTGATAATACTGTGATGCTAAAATGTTAAATTACGAAAATATTAAGGAAGTGAAATAGTGGGATGAAATTTGGCCTATATGGTTTTAGAAGTGAATGAATATAATATTTATGGTGGTGAAACAACATTTGGAATATACATTTTTTTTTCTCTTCCGAACTGAGTGGCATGAAATATGAAGATTCGCTGAAATCTAATGGTCAGTGTATTCGAAGACTTCAGCTCTTTACGCTGTATAATTTGCATACAGATAAGTAAAAAAAAATGTATATTTGAAATTAGGCTTGTCTGTTTGCAAGCATGCTAATTCAAAAATAGAACAAGTTGAAAAGATAAAATTGTTATATGCTTTTTACCTCAAAATTATTAATTCGAATAAAAGTTCGAATGAAATCGAAAAAATTTGTCTAAATCCACTTAAATAGGCGTGGATATAATAATTATAAAAATCCAGATAAATGAATTTTTGAGCAGCTTAATTATCAATCTCATATATCTATGCAAAATTCTAAAATCCCATTTTTACTAGAAGGCAGCACTCCTCATTCCTGGATATTAAAGTGTGATTACTCATAATGGAACATACTAGAAGTATAAAACTCAATTTGTAGTTACGACACCTACACTGAATTTTAGATAACGACCAGTAGAAAAGATGAGAGACTTAAAAGATAAAATGAATTACACATTAATGAAACAGATTAATAGAAACGTATTTTGGTAGCATATAGAAAAATTGTAGAGTTTAATATTGTGAGTCGACTAAAAATTCTTGGATTACATGATACATTTAAGTCCTTTTTTTTTAATATTGATTAACTGATATGCTATATTAAATTGCATGATGATGCGCTCAAAATCATTCAGTTAAACAAAATGAAAAAAATATACTAATATAAAGATTTGCTGAAAGAATGACAAAATGATGCACATTCTTTCTGTTATGCAACAAAGACTCTAATGCAACTAAGATTAAAAAATACAAATAAATCGAACCTAGCAAACTATCATAGTAACAAATTCGAATTAGAGCCTCAAAGTAGTGTTTCAACACAATTTGAACATGAAATATGGGATAATTTTTAACTTTGTGGAAATTATTAAGAAAAGAATACTTTATAATTCTGAAAGAATCATTTTAAGAGTATTGTAAAAATGTCCTCTACATAATCATAAAAATTTATGAATGAGTCTTTAACATTAAGACAATAAATACATCATGTACTAATTAATTTTCTTAAGATTTCTATTTCATTTACTTGCAAAAGATAACTCTTGGTAAAAATTAAAAGCTGACTAAAGTCGACAGTTCTGCAGTAAAATAATTTGAATGCGAATTTTTTTAAAAGCGAAATTCATGGTGAATCAAAATTGTCTGATCCGAAAATGAATCTAATATTTAACTGAGATATTATAATGGCTATTAAAGCTCGTGCGTTTTGAAAAGTATAACTATAAATACAAATACATTTAAATTTGGTCTCTCAAAATGTGGACGTTGCAAATCGACTGTGAAAATTTTTGTAAATATTTTGAAAACTGTTTCGGGCATGTGCACAATCTTTTAGATTCCAGCATGTCAGTTTTGCGCTTATACAAAAGTTTTACAATGTAATTATTCACTTTTTTTCTGTGATTGATGTTTAAAAATTCATAAAATATATTAAATTAGTGAGATTATTCCGATTATTTCATGACTTCAAGAAATAAAAATTTCATTAAATGAGTCAATTTTTTTCGATAAATATACAGGGTGTTCATTATTTATTGGCGGGATTTCCGTACCTCATAACTTTCGAATCAAAAAATATTACGCAAAAACCGATTACGTATTCGTAAATTACAACGCAAAGAATTTTACGTGGCAACAATGCGATCTTAGCGCACTTGCTGTCTGGGTAATTATGACGTCATAAATCAAAATGGCAACCGTGCAAGAAAAAGCTATGTGTGAATTGTGGTTTATCGAAACTACAACAGTCATAACTACTCAACGTCGTTTCAGGACCACGTACAAGAAATATCCTCCTTCGGATAATTCTATCAGACGCTGGTTAACACAATTTCAGGAAAATTGTAGTGTTCTACACCGAAAGGGAGCGGGAAGATCGAGCACTTCGCAGGAAAATGTTGATCGCATCCAAGAAACATTTACTAGTAGTCCACGAAAATCAACAACACAATCAGCTGTGCAGTTACATATGCCGTATAAGACGATAAGGAACGTTCTCCAAAACTGCCTTAATCTGTATGCCTACAAAGTGCAAATTGTGCAAGCTTTACACCCATATGATAAACCGCGTCTTTTTGAGTTCGCTGAACAAATTTTGACTCGAATTGAGGATGATGAAAATTACCTTCGGAAATGGTTCTTCAGTGATGAATCCACTTTTCATATGTCAGAAAAAGTGAATTAACATAATTGTAGAATATAGGGCTCGGAGAAACTGCACGATTATCGAGAATTGGAAAGCGATCGCCCAAAGGTGAATGTTTGTTGTGCTTTATCACATACTGAAGTTATTGGACCTTTCTTCTTTGCTGAAACAAAAATAAACTCCATGACATACCTTGACATGCTGGAGATGTATGCGGTTCCTCAGATGCAGCAACATCAGCCAGATGTGATATTTCAACAGGATGGTGCACTCCCACATTGGGGCATGATAGTAAGTGACTTTTTAGACGAGAACTTTCCAGAAAGATGGTGTGAAAGAGGTGGACCAATCCCATGGCCTCCGTGATCACCAGATAGAACATTGTGTATAAGACTCCTGTGCCCTCCCTTGATGAACTGAAGTACAGAATTGTTACTGCTATCCAAAATGTTACCCCACAAATGCTGGAGAACACTTGGAGGGTAATCGAATTTCGTCTCGATGTGTTACGAGCCACGAAGGGCAGCCATGTACAAATTCGTTAATCTTTTTAATATCATTAACAAAATTCTTTGAGTTGTAATTTACGAATACGTAATCGGTTTTTGCGTAATATTTTTTATTCGAAAGTTATGAGGTACGGAAACCCCGACAATAATTAATGAACACCCTGTATTATAGTTTTGAGATGTCATGGAAAAAATCATTTAATAATTGAAGCGTTGTTTTTACAACTCTCGGAATTATCATTAGAAATCCATAAAATTTTTATTAAGAGGTTGATTTCATGACGACGATTCGATGTAGCAAAAATAAATTATCACCACAATGGAAATTTTTTGAATTATTAATTAATTAAGTTAATTAGTTTATTGATTGGAACAAACCTATCTTCTAGGATCAATTCCATCTATACCAGATTTGAGAAGATGCGAAGATAAATAAAAAAGTTACAAAATATATCCTCCCATCTTTTTACGGCAGTATGAGTTTTGAACCTCATTTTCTTACGATGAATATTTCTTTGCATTTCATTAACTTTGCGGGATACATTCTTAGCAGCTTTTTTAGACCCTAATTTTTCTCCCTGTGTATGGTGCGGACAGTGGGGGGGGGGGCTAGCTCAAGTGTCATCTGACCGCGGTTCAAAATTATAAAGGTCCGTCCCAAAATAGTCCTAGCGTTGCTTTACAACGGGACATTAATATAACTAACTTGACGCATATGTTTTCCTTAGCTTTAATTGTTCATCAAAAATTTTTTTTATAATAAGGGCTTTTGCTCAGTAATACCTTGCTACTGAATTCACGTTTTACAGACATATTTCCATTTTATTTTTAAGATAGCCATTTCTAGATAACTGAACAGCAAATTTCTTAAAAAATGGAAGAAAATGAGAAACTCATAAAAGCGGAAACATGTGGATGCGTGAAAGAACCACATCTCTGATTTAAAACGCTCATAAGTTACCTTCGAAAAATTTTATCGATGCATTTCTATTCGATGCCTACAATTATTTTATTATAATACATTAAATAATATAAAGAAAATATATTACACCACTACATTAACATTTCAATACCTGGAAAGAAAGGATATGGATATAAGTAAAAAAAGTGTGGGCCTAAAAATCCTTTTAATTTCATTAAATAAGTAAATGAAAACGTGTGTGTTTTTTTTAAAATTACTGTGTTCATAGACAAACATAAACAATTTCAAAACATTATGCTTAGAAGACTTAAATCGTGAAGATAAGAAAAAATTTAAAAAGTTCAATTTTTTTTTGCAATAAAAATATTTAATTGAATTATTAATAGTGAATTACTAAGTGATATCGAAACTTACAAAAAAGCTCAAAACAGCGTAGTAAAGAAGATTATGAAAAGCTGAAGACATTTAAAATCTCACCGAACACACGTGTTTTAACAAGGATACACACACAAAATTATTTCTAAAAAGAGACTGTTTTCTCCCTGTCCAAACAAGCAGGAGTAAGGGACACAAATAAATGAATATATATTCCCCAAATTATTAGCAGTTTTTAAACTGAGATTTAAAAATAAATAAATTTTTCTGCAAACTTTAGGACCCATTGAGAAACAGAAGGTCAAATCCAGAAAGAAAAAAGTCATATAATCGCAGATGAAGTCATAGAATCATCATCATCCTTAAAAATAATAAACTCATCAGGTTTTTACAAAAGCATAGTTAAAAATAAGCAGTTTATAAGGATTTGTAATGATGCCATGCACCTTCTTGAGTTACGCCTGATAAGTGCAATTTTTACATTCTTGTTTCTCAAAATTTTATACCGAAAAAATTTGATAGACGGCTCTAATCGGTTTTCAGCAAGAGAATCAGAACGCAGCAATCAAGTAAAGCAGAAGGTAAAGAATGCATTATAGCTTGCTGAATTGTGTTTAAAGTTAAAAGACGTTACTATTTAGAATGTGGAATATTAAACTCCAGCAATGAATTTCCTTAAGAAACAGAAAAAAAAAAAGTTTATAGAAATTGGCAGTATCACTTATTGTCTCGAAGCCAGCAGTCTAGTATCGGCAATGTGACAGCAATGAATGGTTCTGCTGAAGTTCCACGAAAACTGATTGTAAAAGAAGCACAGAACCGCAACTTTTAAAATCGACAGTTCATAAGTCACTTGTACAAAACACTAGTTTCCTGTTTACAATAGATATACTTCAATGAAGGGATGAATTCAAAATCAAAATTAGTAGTAGGATTTTTAGCCATCCCTATTACCACAAGCGATTGAATGATATCTTCACTTTGTTGTTCAATATTCTGAATGTCGAACAATATTGTGAAGATATCGCAACAATATTAATGGCTATTTTTTATTAACTTAATTAGCTTTTCACGTGATAGGTTTTGTGAATTATTACAACCTGATTATGCAGCAGTGGGATATCTCAAAATGCTGTTGAATTGTTAAACAATTCAGAAAAATTAACATTTGCCGCATCTTATCAAAAAAGGAAATTATCGACTTCCTTTCCAAAAAGGTCATGGGCATTCAGATAAAATGGATAATTTTACTATCCCGTAGATCAAAAGATATGATTTTTCAAAAGGATAATGCACTTCGATATCAGTAATTATTGTTATGAATTTTGTGTAAATTCATAACAATAATAGCTTAATTGCATAAAATTAATCATAATGGAATCTTGCGTTAGCCGAACTTTGAGCGCGCGTTCTAAATCTTTACTGTTAACCGAATTAGCGTTTTAAATACAGTTAATTCGCTGGGAATTTGTAGCTTGTGTTGCGAATATTTAATACGCGTTTTCATGGACAATTAAGTCTACATCTTCGCAACGTTCTTGTGTGAAAATTATTCGTTACAACAGGAGTCAGAAGAGGGATTGAATGATGAAAACAAGAGTGATGGCTGAATCCGAAAATGATAAGTTAGAACAGCTTTTTGCTTTCATTAAGGAGATGAAGCGAAGTCAGGAGGAAATAAAGGGCCAAGAAGACATGGAGAAGGAGCAAGAAGAAATGAAAAAAGGGCAAGAAGAGATGAAAGAAGGCCAAGTCAATATTGTAGAAACTTGAGAGTGTGTTTTCTCTGTGATGCGCGTTCTATAATTATGCTGTTAACAGAGATTAGCGGATTAAACAAAGTTAATTCGTTGTGAATTTATAGCTTGTATTGTTGAATATTTATTACGAATTTTCATAGATAATAAAGTATGCATCATCGCATTGTTTTTGTGTAAGAATTATTCGCTACATATTTGTGCTCAGCACCTCAACTAATGTTTTCCATTAGATGGATTGATTGAGATAATCTAATGTCATGATCTCCTCAATATCCACTTTCTTGGATTTTTTCATAAGAGATTATGTCAAAATTTTGCCCTTTAGAGTACTTGTCTTGATGAAAAAGGACACAAAGAGAGAATCACAACTATTATTCAGTCCGTATTCTTTTAAATACATGGAATGAAATCGTAAATCGCGTACATATACTACTAGTCACTAAGGAATCTTCTTTCTTGGTAATACAGAGAATCGAGTGACTCCCAATTCTTCATATTTTATATTTTTATAATTACTGCAATAAGTTATATATTAACATGTGTCCATGATGTTTCAGGTTAGCAAAGAAAATGGTTTTAAAATAAAAATAAACCATAAATTTAATATCTCTATCCTTAGAGAATTTACATGCGTTTTAAAATGAAATACTTTAAAATCAAACATGTATAGAAACAATGGGTAAAAAAAGCAAAGAAATTTAACATATTTAAAAAGTAATAAATACCTAATCATCACATCATTTTCCATTTCTTTGTTAAGGTCTTGCAATCTTTCTTCAGGAATTGATCTATAAGAAATAAATTATTCAATTTTATATCTCATTTCTCTTTCACCAAAGAAATTATAATTTTTTAAATGAGCAAAGAAAATTCCTTCAGCTTTAAGAAAGGGAAAATCAGATTGTGAGTGAATGAAAGTAACACACAAAAAAATTATACATAAATAACCTAACGGATCAATCTAAAAATTTTCCGTGGTACAAAAAGCATTGAATTGAGCGAAAAAAATGACAATTTTAATATGTTTTCTAAAGTAATAATATCCAAATGAACACTATATGTGACAAAACATAATATTATTTTAATGAAAAAAATTACCTTCCAACTAAAGCAGCTGTATTTGTATAAATTATAAATGAAGCAACTGCTCCTAGTACTCCGCCTATAGCTAGTGAGCCAATAGCATCATAAATAGGTAATCCAGTATATGATGTCAAACTCATGCATCCAGCAGCAATACAAATTCCAAACACTGCAGCTATGTCCTCCAATAGAACTACATTGACGCTAGGATCTCTACCTCTTAAAACTATTAAGGCAAAAGAGGAGTGTAACAAAAATTCCATGATTACAGTGCATGCAAACACAATATAAAATTTTTCAATTAGATAATTACTCATTTACATCTGATCCTAAATAACCCTAATTTTACTCCTTGCAAAGGAGTAAATCAATGCAAAATTGTTTATAAAAAAGACAAGAGCTTCTGGAAGAACGTGGAAAAAATATTCTTCTAAACAAAATTGAAAGGTGCAATAAACAAAGAATGATTTACACATTGGCATAAAATTATAACTTTAGTTAAGAAAAAAAATTATGGTATCTTTAATAAAGCATTATCCATTGTACTTAAGCACAAACAAGCAATTCTTCCATTAAGCAATAAGGCATAACTGAAGGTGTAGATCCAATTATGGAGAAGACCCCCTTTTTTCCCCTTTTTGTAACTACAATGAAGACATTCAAATGTTTAACCAAATTGAAATCCAATGAGAAACTTCTACATACTGCATATTAAAAGCTATTTCTCAACAAGCAGCTAATACTGCTTACATTATTATTAGTCTAATATATAGTACAAAACATCCACTTAAAAAAAACATTAATATTTTTATTCAAGAAATCATATAGTTTTTCTACCATTTATGTATGCAGTGCAAGATAATAACAAGGTTTTTTTTAGCCTACCAAGTTTTAGATAAAAGTTTAATAGCAAAAAATGTAATGCATCAGTAAAAACTATAATTGAACATAATTTAACAGCATAATTTATTAAAATATTAATAAAAATAGTAAAAAACAACCAGTTCTTCTTAAAGTGAATTAAAAAGTTTGAAAAGCTTATTTTACAATTCCTTTCACAACTCTGAAAATACTCTTTTTGAGCTGCTTTAAGATTCTTTTTGTTGCCTTTAATTATTTGAGCTGATACTCTGATTCCTCCTTTTTTCCCTCCCATTAACTTTTTAATTTCTTTTCTTCCTTTTGTTTCTTCAATTTATAATCACAATATTTAGTTTGTGTATTCCTCCAATTCAAATCAATTGTTTTGAACATCAAAATTACTTATTACACGGTTTGCTTAAATGCTGTCATGAATACTTCTTGCAATGAGTGTTCTTTCATATTCACATCTTTAACAATGATGTAGCATTGCAATGCTTTGAGTTGACAGCAGGTCAAACAAAAATTAATAGATTCTATTCTTTGAAATGCGGAAACAATCTTTTTGAAAGTTTCATTAGTGTTTCTAAAGAAACATTCACCTATTTATCACTCTTCTTCTAGTAATGAAATTCCTAAATGTCACCATATCCCTGAAAGAGAGCTATCATAGGTTGCTGTTGCTATGATTGTTTTGAAAACATTAGGCTTCAAACATAAATGATAGCGCAAAATCAACGATCATGGGTTCCCTGATTTTTAGATATTTTTATGATGTATCATGATTTTTAGATTTTTTTGACATGTTAATGTATTTTACAAGAACTTACAAAGTAAATCAATTACAACTATGTGCAAAATCACCAAGAATATAATTTATTAATGTACAAAACATTATTCATGGCAATGCTTCAATAAAGATAACTATGGATTTACAGAAAGTCGGTTATTTACTTACTATAAGTCTCTCCCTCTCCCAGAAAATGCATTTTGTTTTTTAAAAATTCGACACACTTTTCTGCTGCAACCAGGTCATTATATACAAACAATAAATTTACATATTGTTCAATAACTTTCTTTTGAAGAATAAAATTCAAGCTAAGAATTGAAAGCCATTTTGATAATTTTAAATTACATATACTGAGCCAATATTCATTCTGATGAAGTAAACAAATAAAAACATACCATACTGGAAAAAAGTCAATTCATCTCGTTTAGCTCCTCTTAACGTTTCTCTAAATGCTACAACTAGTGTACCTAATTTAAAAATATAAATTTTCTTAGGCACAAACTTTATTAGTAAATATTTGTTTTTATTTTTAAAAAGTTATAAGAGCAAAAATTACTATACCTCCTTCAGAGATTAAAGAACCTCCTAAGACAACATAAGCCTAAAAATGAAAAGGACATCATATACTTCAAAAGCTAATTATTAAATTCTTAATGAATACCTTTTAGAAAAGAAAGAAAATAAATTATAAATTCATTTGTAGAAACAGAAATTTTTAAAAAACTTATATATAAATGTTATCAAAGGTTAATTAGAGAGCTGAAATTTCGAATTTCAAATATAATTAAAGATGTGGGCAGACAAGCCACTTTAAATTTTATCAGACAATTTTTACTTTAAATACACATGTAAAAATTATATCAAAGATATACCTTATCAATTTTACTTTAAATACAATATACCAATTTAATATACTTTAATATACCAATATTTGTGTATTTAAAGTTAAATTGGTATATTAAAAATTTTATATACCAATTTTTACTTTAAATACACATGTAAATATATATCAAAGATATATAGTTCTTTGCATTAAGGTACAATAATTTTTAAAATAAGTTATTTTGAGATTCTAAACATCCCATCAAACTAAAAAAAATGAGAATTTTCTGAATACTTAACTTGTCACTTCTAAAAATTAAATCTATAAAAATACAAAAATTTTCCAAAATAAAATCTTAATTTGATAAGCAGTGAATTTTTTTGTTAAAAAAAATTCTTATTATATTTCAATTAAATGACAAGAAAGGATTCAAAAATTGTTTATTACAAAATGTACTTGAATAAATAAAATTATGCTAATAAGAAACTAAGTAAATTATATTCACAACAAATAGTTTGAATAAAATATACCAATTAATTGAAATACTGAACTTTATAGTTTAAAGAAAACTTCTACAAACATTCAAATATAAAAACTCAGCATATGAATTGATATTACGGAGAAAGATACATAACTGCTCTAATAACTAGAAAATTATGGATCGACTGTGAGCAATAGATAAACAAAATATAGTAAAAATGGGTTACAACCATCACTATTGGATATATATTTGAAATTGTTCCTTTTTGCTGGAATTTTTTTTGTGTGGAATTTTTTTAAATAAAGCCCTTTCTTATTTCAACCTGTACAACATCTATACTTTCTCTTCATTTTTGCAATAGTTTGTCTCATTTTAGATTAGATAACAGGATAACTAGATTCATTGGAAATTTTATAATCAACAAGTGATTTCTTACAAAATTATGAAGAGGGAAAAGTATTTATGACTCCAAATTTTAACCCCAAATGAGTAAATATATTAAGAATTCCAAAAACACGAATAAGTAAATCCAGCACAGTATGAAGAAGAAGAACAGATAACAATGTTTTTTCAATTGTCAATTTATAGATGTAAATTTTCAAACAACTTTTCAATCAGTTTTTGAAAAATCAATGAAATTCAATTTAAACAAGACAGAAATAAATATATTTCTGAAATTGGAATGCAGCAAAATTCTGAAATGATAAAACAACATAAAGAAGCTTGAAATAAAACTGCTACAATGAAAAGTAATGAAATTGCCTTTAAAAGACATTTGAAAGAAAAAATTTTTAAAAAAAGATGACAAAATTGTTTTGGTGAAAGGCAGAATAAATTACCATATCAAGAATACCTCAAAAAAATTTGAACAAAATGATATGAATACACAGAATTTCAAGCAATGTAACTTGAACACTATTTAAAAAATTTACATTAACATTCATAACAATTAAAAAAAATATATAGAAAATATATCACCTCACCCAATACAAAGATTCCATGGTTTCAGGGTGCAAAATCCCATTGATTCCATGGTATACTGAAAGTCCAGTGCCAAGAAAAAATACTCCAACACCACTAATAAGAGAAGCTACATAACGCATATTATGATATCCATACCTACAATGAAAAACAGTTGATATACAGCAAACTGCATGCACCCTTACAATAGTTTAACGAATTCTATTATATGTAAACACATTGTTAAATTTAATAACATAAGAAGGAAATATAAAAATGGCAATGGAGTCAAGAAAAATTACTAAATCAGAAAACTTGAGTATTAAAGAGTTCACCTACAAAAAGTATTTAATATTTTTAAGACAGAATTTAGATTAACTTATTAAACATTCATAAATTATTGACAACAACATAGGTAAAATATCAACGCCATTTATTATCACCTAATTAGACCAATAATTTATTTTGGCTAAATTTCTCCTAATTTTTTATAATATTAATTGAAAATGCATCGATTTTTAAAAATTGTTTAGCTGAATTTTTAAAACAATCTGAACAGTTTTTTTAAAAGACATTTTCAGTCCTCAGTAGCCCATACAAATTTATACTTAGATAGTTTTACCACTACAAATTATTGATTTACCTACATATTTTTATATTTCGGTGTGAGTTTATGGATTAACATATAAATATATTTCTGGATTACAGTTTTTTTTTGTTTTATTTAAAGTTAATTCTACTTACAAATAAGTTCTATTCATATATTTACATAATATTGTACTTTTACTTCTTAAAAAAAGTAGTTGCGGATTTTTTTCTTTAAAAATCGTACGCCAAATTCTCTTGCAAATTAAGTTTCTTGCATTCTTGACTGCTATTTTCCAAAGTTTGATTTGATATTGATGATCTTAACTTTAAGAGCCTCAGTAATTAAGTTAAAAATCTACTCACATAGCTGAGTGAGATAATCAAACTTCCAATTATAGCTTTTGATAAAATTTAATATTTTCTCCCTAGTGTGCTTGCTGATCAGACAATTCATCGAAACTCCCTGGTGAAAATCACAAGCCAACAGCGTGAGCATGAATGATAAGATGAAAGATTAAGAAAACAGGGTGTCGTATAGTAACACAAACCTGCAATCAGCTAAAATTATGGAGACATGGTATGACTGGTTCCAAATAAGTGTTGAATTGCATGATAGCTGAGAAGTTTCGAGAATGACAGCCTGGACATGATATTGCTTGAAATAGCTAATGAAGAATGCACAGTGGAATGATATCACGCATTCGTTATTCGAGGAGAATGTGGTTGTAGCAGCGCTGTATTTTTCTTACGCTGCTCTTTGCCAGTTTTTTTTAATTATTTATTAATTTCCACTTTTTTGAAAACATATACTAAAATGCGAGAGAAAATCGGAGAGAACAGGAAAAATAAGTACTCCTGCTAAAAGAGAGGGGAGGTAGTTGGAAGGTTTGCTAATAATTATACTTTTGCACACATGGGTTATGTAATGCTTTAACAAACAACTTTAAAGGAGGGTCAAGATCAGTGTTGGTTCATAAGTTGAAACCATGAGGAGCACTAATTATTAAATCTGCAGTGAACAGTGATACTTATTATCATTACTTAATTTCTTTCTTTTGAATGGTTTATTACTTGTAATTCTGCACTACATTTTCCCCCCAATTTGGTAAAAATATAAATAAGCATAACATAATTGTTTGGCAATGCTAATCTTCAACTGTCCTTAGATAGTGTCATTTGAATTAAAATCTTTTTTGATTTTATATCCCAAATATACAACAGATGACTGGAGAGTCACATAATAATCATAATAATTTTATAAATAAGAAACAAGAAAAACAACCATATAAGAGAAATACATATTTTTAAAAACAACGAATTCTGGAAAATGGTCCTTTAAGGAGATAACTCACTTAAAATAAGTATTAGTTTTAATAAACACATAACTAAGAGTAGAATTTCAAGTAATCCTGCTAAATCACAATTAAAAAAATATACTAACAAATATATCAATGGAAATTAACAAATATTCACACAAATACAATAAATATTTATAATATGGGTGCATTTAATAGAAATAAAATTGAAGTTCCTTTTCATATTTTTGCAATTATGGGCATATGGATCAAAGTTTTAACACTCTTTTATTTAAATAGTTTTCTTTATTACAATTAGATATTTTAAAAAGTTCTTGCAGCTTCTATGATATATATTAATTTAAGCAAATGCTTTATTTAAAAAAAATGCTTTATAATAATTATCTTTTAATTAACAGAATGAGTTTCTTTGTTTTCTATTAAGTTAATATTTTGAAACAAATCAAGCTGCAATAAAAGACTTTTCAAAATGACAATTTATTTTAAAGTTACACACACATACACAAATAAAACCTTGAAATTTTGTAGCTAATTTAAATTTCATGAGTTTGCACCTGACTCAACAAATTCCTATATAATGTTATCATGAGAATATTCAGGTAACAAAAAAAGTTTTTTTCCCCCAGTAGAAGATAAAACTGATCCAACATGTTCTTATGATTGTATGACAATGAACTAAATGCAGTGGAATGATTTTCAAAAGAAAAAGTAAGAAAACTGTCAGATTCAAAATACGGAAAGCTCATAAATATGTACAAATATGACTCATAAAATATCACAGTTGGAATAAATGCATAGCATTATTGCAGATATGCATGCTATACAGATTATAAATATCTGATCATTTTTAAAATCATGAACTCTGTAGTGGAAAGAGGCAGCAATGCATAAAAAATTTTCCTATATTGAGACACACATTTTTTTTCACATTTGTGTAAATGCATAAATATTTACAAATTTTAAATGACAGAAAATATTAATAATTTACTTAGAAAAGACTTTCTAAACCTAATTTTTTTCTAATCATTAACATTTTAATGATATGCTCATTTCAAAACTGACCAAGAGAATGATTTAAAACTATAGAGCCAAGGGTAAATTTTTTAAGCCCGATTTTGTGATTGTTCATATATGGAAGGAATAATGGAAATATCAATAGAAATTTGTTTTCTAAATTCATCTATGTAGCTTGAGAAAAACTCTGAGTGTATGATTAATAAAAAACAGGATTCCTAAATATTTATACCATCAAATATATATTTGTTATAGTGCATTATTACTCAACAACGTGCATGGAGGAATTTTTCTCAGAATATATATGTATATATGATAAACAATTGTCTTTACTGAATACATTCTTTGGTGATAAGAGATTTTCCTGCAGTTAGAATGGTTTTTAAAAATAAAGAACTTTCTGAAGAACTGAAAAAACAGATAAAAGAAACGAGGAAAACAGAAAAAAAAAATATTCCATAACAATTCAAAAAATTATGTAGAAAAATAAAACTGGCAAATTAATTCTTTTCAGCTTGATTAAACCATCACCTGCATAGATGAAGAGAATTACAATTTAAATTACATACAATAGATTCATTATTAGAATTTCTACATTGATAATAGAATCATTATTTTATATAGATAAATTATTTGCTGAAAAATTAAAACTGAAGATGTTTATTCTATTTCACATCAGCAACTTTTTTCATAACATTTTGAGAACTTCAGATATATGTAATTTAGCTAATTTTGTTTTGGACATTTTAAATTATTAATGCTCAATGTTCTACAGGTATATAAAATTTCCCTGCATTTTATATATTTTAATGAAGAATACAAAATCTACCAACTATGGTACTAATATAAACTGCACCATTTAAATAAACGTAATTACAAAGTATTCATTTTATTAAAATTTGCATTAATGATTACAAGCTCTTAAAAATATTTAACATACATACGGATGGTACTGGGTTGGAGTCTGAAGAGATTTCTTTATTCCATAAAATAATATCAACTGAAAAGGAAAGACAAGTGTAACTAGAAACTGTAACAAAATAATAATAATAATAATTTTAGCATCACATATGTAATTAAAGTTACCTGATTCCCGGTGTCTGCCAAGGAATGAATAGCTTCAGCAAACATACTATGAGAACCAGTATAAAGCCAAGCAAAGACCTTGAGAGCAAAATTTGTGGCATTTCTGACAAAAAATAATAATAAATAAAATAAAGAAATAAATTTAGGAGCTTAAAAATATAGCGATATTCCTGAAATTGAAAAAAAGATGCAGTCATATTTAGATATAATTTGCTTTTATAGCTCATGCAATATTAAAAAAAAAAAAAAAGGTTTATTTTCCATTGATTATACTCATTCAAAGAATATTTACCATCGAAAATACAGAATAAATCAACACATACATTTAAGTGAACATTCATATCCATTTAATTTTTGCTTTAACTAGCCTGCAACATAGTGATTTAAACCATACAAGGGTTTTGAAGATGGGACGGAAAACTTCTGAATGACAACTTTCATCAACCAGTGCATCAGAAAGTAATTATTTTGTTTCCTCAATATACACACGTATTAACAAAGGCGAATAACACTTGAATATGCTGTTTTATGAGATAGATTACGATTTAAGTGGATGTATAAACTTCATTGATATATGAATCTCATTCACCAATAAATAAATTTTTGATACTTGCAACACATAATAAATATGCAGATATAATTTCCCCAAGAATTAAGCATTATTTCTCAAATATTGCATATTTCAGGCGTTTCTTTGAATGAATAATTAATTAAAATTCATTTTAAACAGAAAATTTTAAGATTTCAAACACTTTAATGGATACCAACAACAGCAGCAAAAAATCTAAGAACTATTAGATAAAAAAAATCTGGAGATTAATTATTTTATTTTGCCTTTTTCACTAGAAAATTTAAAATGAACAAAAAATCTCCCAGGTAATGGGTCTTTGAGTTCTGAGTCAGAAGTAGACCTATCGAAAAATGTATGCTCTAATCGTGGAAGGAGTAAGATTCCAGCATTTAACGAATAGTCAATGAAGTTTAAAAACTTGCTCAGAACTGACGAACATCGCGTACAATCGGATGACATCGGTGTTACCCAGCGAAAGCGAGGAAGAGACAAAGCTCCCGAGTATTTTATAAACTTGTTAAAAAACAACAACCCTGAATTGAAAAAAGTCATCACAAACAGCAAATTCCTCATTTAGACAATCAATTAGTAGAAACGAAAACAATCTCACACCAAAACAATAGATAAATAAGGAGGAATCAAATAAATTAGTTTCCAGGTAATAGGAAGGTAAAAGAAAATTAAATAGCATTTAAGATCTATTTCGAATCATAATACTTTTTTCCTCATTATAGGTGAAATAAAACACGAAGACAATTATCAATAAACATAAAAGTAAATTCAGACTTCCTTCGATGACAGCAAAGAGATGTATTAACGCCATCAAAATTTCAGTTATCTATAAGATTAACGGCCAAATAACATAATATGAAGAGCAATTGAAATATTGCATTATTTGAAATAAGAAGAAAAAAGTCAAGAGCCTTTATAGAACACTATTTCAATATGTAGAAAAGGTCATTAAAAATTGTTGTGTATCATAATTTACCTACTTGTCTTTCTTGCAATAAATATAAAAGCAATGAAATCTATTTATATTTTCAACAAATAAAAGTTCTTTTCAATTTCAGAAAATGTCAAAGAAAATGCAAATTTTTTAAAAAATCAGAAATATAATATTTATAATAAAAACTGTAAGAATGCATTGCAAATATTACATAAAATTAAGAAATGGCCATTCAAGTTTTACCTTTGCGGCAGTATTACAAAAAACAAGACAGAAAAACAAGAAAATAATAATTTACTGTTTTTTTTAAAGAACAGTTTACAATTCAAAAATAGAGACCATATAGTATGTATTTATGAGAGTGTCTATAAAGACACTCATAAATGCATATCGTGAAGAAAATTCATTTTAAGAGTGATGTAGGAATAAAATCAACTAAAAAGATGATAACGATTGCCATTTTAAAGCAAATCTTCCAACAATTTAAATTTAATATTACTTATGATAGTCTGGTGACAATTTTTAATTCAGAAAGTTTTCTCATTAGAAGTCCGGAATGCAGGAGATTATTTAACCAATTGGGAATACATTTCAAGTGTGAATACTATTCATTAATACTATAGCTAGTAACTCAAAATATGTCGATGTAATCATGAGCCTCAAATTTAAAAGGAAAAGGAAATTCAAATACAAATGGTTTTCAGTAAAGTCATTAGACTAATACGCCAGTTAATTGCTATTAGTTGGTTATAAAAATACTCATATTTTAGTTAATGATTGTCTTTTATAATTACAATAATTTTTAATTCAGTATATTCTCAGTAATGCGGCAGACTCAAACCTAAGGATAACAAAATTAATAAAAGCTCCGGAATAGTAAGGTTCATTCAGAAAAAATATGTAAATAACTAAAAAACATGCAGCTTCTGGAAATTTTTAAGCTGAGGGTTTTTATATAATGTTGACATTAAATCTTTCTCTTCTTTATTTTTATTTATTTAGATTAATTCAAGATTTTAATCTTCATCCCTTAGCATTTAAATAATTTATAACTATGGAAATGAAAGAAAAAAAAAGTCTTACTTTTTTATTTTTTTCTAAACTAGGGCGGTGATTAATTGAAAACAATCGATTTTTCCGTTGCCATTTTTCGAAAAATATCGGTCTCTCGAAATCATTAACAAGAATAAAAGTTGGTGAAAAATCGCAATACAATAAATCAATATTCACAATTCATTTGCTTTTTCAATTTTGTTTTAGTTATCGGTCAATTTTTTTTCACCTTTATAGAGAATTTTTGTTAATATTTTTACAGATACTGTCATAATCTTATATATATATATAGGATATCCCACGGAACTATTTTATTTAACTATAATCTGTCTTCATTTTTGTTTTATCAACACCCAATCGTAGACTAAATGAAAGCGATAATTGTAAAAGGTTAGATCATTTCCCAGAGGACAATGCTTTTAATTAGTACAACATTCCAGAACAACGCCATCTATTGAGCTTTTGAAAAACTGTCCAACTTAATATTGAGCCAGAAGCCTCACTAACATCGGTAAAAGAAAGACGTCTGTTTCCATGCGTTAGCGGTTCCCGCTCGCAAAGCTATGCGGCTACGCGGTAATATATTTTCAGTCATAACGTTTTCCTATTTCTAACGTCCTCCTAGAGGAAATAATCTAACTTTCTGTTTATTTAATATCTTCATGTTTTAATCCTTTTTAATATTTCCCTGTAAATACTCCCCTTGTAAATATTCCCGTTTAACTCTAAATAAGTTCTTTTGTTTTTTAAAGAAGCTCTTCATCTTTTGTTTGCATAGTTTTAATCTTGGTTTAGAATATGTAAGTACTTGTTTATTCAAGGAACAGAAAGCAGCTTAAAACAACTTTCTTTTCCCTAACTGAATGATACAGTCACGGAAAAATAATTTGGATAATCAAAAGGTTTATGACTGTCTTTTGTTTAATCGCTTATTATTCATCTTCAGAAAAAAAGCAAAAAAGATTAATCTAGATTAAATCCACAAATTAATTCGCAGCGAGCTTTTTCACACTTAAGCATACTCGCCTTAAAAAGGAATCTGTTATACTTCCTTTTTTCGTCTGTTGACTTAATTGCTAGTGCATTACGCCATTGTGGAAAGATAACAGCGGTTGTCAAAAAGTTGTTGCCTGTTATTTTTTTAATTGCTAAATATTCATTTTCAGAAATATATAAAAACGGTTTAATCAGATAAAATCCATAATTTTATTCGCAGCTACCATTTTGACACTCAAGTGTACTCACGTACAAAAGAGAAATTTCATTATATTTCCACTTCCACCGGTATTGCTAGCTAAATTCCTTTTAAAACTAGTTTGAGTGCTCAATCTTTCGTGATCGGAGGATTGATACTTATTCAATTTTCGGTATATGTTTTATTTTCGATATTTATCGAATTTTGGGTAATTTAGGGATTTTAATAGTGATCACATTTTCATGACAATTGAGATTTAGTCTTGGCAATGTTATCTTTACTTATAATAAAGAACAATGTGTGTGTGCGTGTTGGCGCTGTACAGGCCAGAACATTCGACCTACAGCTACCAAACTTGGTACATGTATACCTTGGGGGCCGGGTATGTGCACCTCAGAGCCTTTTTTTGAATTTTTAATTAAAATTTTAGTTAATTAAAAAATAGGTGAAAATTTGAAGTTTTTTTTTTGCTATTTCTGAAAATATTACAGCACAAAATTGATTTTTTCATCAAGTTCAAGTTAAAAAAATTAGCTTTTCAATGATACTGATGTTTGGACCTAGAAATTGAAATTCTATTTTTAATGAATTCTTTAATCTTTTAATTTAATCGTATTTTTCAACAATTTATTTTGCATAAATTAAAAACAAAATTTTATCTTCACGAGGATCTTAAAAAAAAAAACAGCTTTTAATAAAATGTTGCCATCACATTTTCGGAAGTTCTGATTAAAAAATAAGTTAATTACTACCAAAAATAAGGCAGAAAAATATAATTTTCATCATGTAATTATATGAAATGAAGGAAATGGGATATTTTTTAACTAATAAATGCGAGAGAATAATTTTCTTGATAGTTTGCAATTTCAAAACTATTAATTCAACTATAGAATTAAAATAAATAATAATACAAAAAAATATTATAAAAGTGCGACAGTTAAAATTGAAAAAGAATTTTTAGAAAAGCACCAAATGATAATCTTCTGAAAGTGAGATTAATTATTTAAAAGCAATAAATCTTAAACGAACTTTGAAAATGACGTCATTTCAAAGAAACGACGAACAAAAAGCAATTGATAATCAGTAGTAGTAAAATATTTTTGCATTCTTTTTTTTTTTAATTTTTAAAACAATAAGACATGTTTTGAATTGTTACTTTTACTTGTGTGAAGAAGATATTTTGTGCAAATCAAAGAATTCGCCTTCGTGATTGTAATTTATCTCCGCATTTTAATGAATCATGCAAAATAAAAACGCATATGTTTTCAACGAAGCATACGTAATATTAAAGCTATAGTGGTAAAAGCAGGTCAGCTATTTGAAAACGCATCTTCTTTCAAACAAGCATACTTAATAATTAACAATGCAAAATTTGTAAAACCATATAAAAATATTTTTTACCCGCATATTTCGGAGACATTAAAACTTTCTAACCAAAACAATATAATGTTCTCACATGAGAAAAAAATAAATCTACTATCATTCCAAATCAAACATATAAAAATGTCATTTTCAGCACGTGTCTGCATAAACTGAAACAAATATGAAACATGATATTTTTGGAAAATAAATGCAATGAAACGTTTTCTATGATATTTTACTATACATATATATCTAATTCAATTAAACAGTTTTATTTAAGGCAAAAAGGGCTTAACATCTACAAGGCATCTTCTGTAATCGGAGCCCAACATCTAATTTTTTAAATTTTTTTGGGAGAGACACACACATCTCTTAACAAATGGTCTAAGTGAAATATATAGTTAGTAGATTGAGGTAAAAATTGCTGATGAATTACGATTTTCAAATTTTTACATGTATCATCTGCTCTTTGAATCATATTTAACAAAATATTTTAGAGACAATAAGTCCTTAAAATAAAAAAGGGCACTCCAATCAACTAAATCAATCATCAAAGCTGACCGATCTATGAAAATTACAATATATATTCGATAAAAACAGACGATTTTAGATCACTTTATCAAGATCTCAAAGAAGCCAATCAGGATTACTCTAGAATAATTGGCCTAGATTATGAAAATGATGATTGTTCTAAACTTGCAATATTCAGAACTGAATAAATCAGCCAGATTTGATAACAGAAGATAGAAATATTTATTTATTTATTTAGAAGTTGAAATATTAAGAATATTTTAAAGAATA
>JAOUZG010050968.1:8736993-8754090 GCA_026289955.1 Argiope argentata | reverse complement strand
TATATATATATATATATATATATATATATATATAATGAAATTTTAAAATTAAATTAAACCCTAATTAATTTCCAAAGCTTTATCTTAATTTAGGCCATAGTACTAATTCCACCTTTTCTATTTAATTAATGTAATAGAAAGCTTTGTAAAAATGGTTTCGTTAACGGTTCCCTTGCTCCGAGTTAAGGGATAAAAATTGTCAGTCAAGCAAATTCTTTTAAAAGATTCCTGTATTTCCCTTACTCAAATATATATATGAGTCGCGAAATGCGACTCTTAGCGCAAAAATAGAGAACGGCTCGACCGGTTAGGCTAATTGTTTTAAAAAAAATATTTTCGTTAAGACACGAGGATGGTTCTTATGGAGAGAAAAAATGAAAAAAACTGCGAGGAAAATAGTTAAAACGACACTTTATTTACTTTCTCGCCAAAAATCTTCATTTCCTTCCCCCACACCAAATGAGTTAGTTAGCAGCTAGTAATAAATTTTGATTTGTTTAGAAAGAAATACGCGAAGTCAGTTGGTTTTCGTTTATAGAAAACAGGAAGTGTAAAAAAGAAAGAAAATAATTGTTTTTATGCTGCTGATTATGCTGATAAAAAACTTTCTTCCAAACGGACGGGAATATCATTTTGTTCATTATTATTTGACAGTGTTTCAATTTTTACTGTTCCTATTGACTGTCTTCTGATATCAAGTTTTTTTTTTTGTTCTTTAAGATAAAAATTCTTTTTTATATATAAATGCGGCATGAAGAGTTCTTAATGTGTTTATTTTATTCTTGAAAGGATTTATGTATCAAACGATTCTTTTTATTTTCTTAGTGTTTAGTCTGTATGGATATTTAATCTATGCTTGTTCAAAATAAAGTCTGGGCAGGGAAGAAAAAAAGAATAACAAAGGGAAAAAAAAAGGGTTCGTAGAAAGGAAAGTAATGAAGAAAAAAAGGATAGAAAAAAAGAGGGTGCAGAAAAAAAGACAGAAAGGGCAAAAAGTGTGTGTGTGTCATCATTATTTCCTCTGCGCGAGGCATATTTCTAGCTGTTTTTAAATTTTCGCTTCTCTCGAAAACCAATTTCATGGGCAATACGACAGAAGAAATTGATCAGCGTTGATCAATTAACAATACGATGAGCAGATATAGAATAGAACAATTACAAACTTTGTTTGAAAATGCTATTGCTGCCGTTCGGGCCACAATAGGCTATTTCGCTAAAATTTGGTGACTAACTATTTTTTGGCGAACATGACTGTCTGTATATTAAAGTTGTTCCGTTGTGTTTTTGTAATTAAATTGTATTTGCGTTAGCAATATATTTTTCATATATGCTAATAGTGGTATATTTCCGTTAGTAAATAAATTAGAATTCCGCCAAATTTTCCCAAATTTCTTTGGCGAATGTTCGTTTGCGTCCGGCAAACGAAAAAAAAAAAAAAAAAACTTATAGTTTTAAGTAATCCCCCCACACGCTAATGCGGTTAGATATAACATGTTTTAAACCGGCTATTTCAAACTATTCTGTTTATTTTCGTAGTGTTTGATAAATCTAAAATTAACCATTGTTAAGTAATAGATCTTTCGATTCCTTCAGAAGTTTAAAATTCATGTCTCATGCATACGGTTTACTAATATTTTACATTATGATTAGACTATCATTTCTCAAATATACACATCAAAATGTCACCACGTACGAAGTTCCGGGTAAAAGCTAGTATATATATATTCTTTTGATTGAAGGGTGGTGATCCGAGAGAATTCTACCTAAAAATGATACTCAAAGTCTGCTTTCAGCTTTGTATTTTTTAAAGTCAAATACTTTATACTGGAAGATGGAAAATTTATGCAAATTTCTGGGAAGATTCATTGTAGCTAAGGGGATTCAAAAACAATCATACTGAAAAAATTTAAGAAGTAATACATTAGAATCGGAAATAGATTTCAAATTAAAAAGAAAATACCAGACAACTATACTGTAATGAAATTGGAAGAAAGAAAAGTGTCTTACATTACTACAGCTGTTAACACAACTCGTCCTGAAGTTTTGATGATCAATTCTTGCCTCTAAAAGAATCAATATATTAAAATTATTTCAAATATATGTTAAATAAATTTCAAGGAATATATAAAAGATATTGATGATCGAATATTAAAAAAATTACTTTAAAATGGTAATTGACTTGCAAAAATAAATTTTACACTCAAATGTTCAATAATTGATAGTTTATAATCAAAATAACATCCAAGGACATGGTAAAAGCAGAGGGAAATTGCTTTCAGATCCCCCCCATTCAGTCATTGGTGAAAATTTATAATGTTTTGTGGAAACAGATACTGGCTAAATCAACTGGCTGATGAACAGAGAGATTTTTCTAATAAATTATATAATTTTTGAA
Organism: Argiope argentata; assembly: GCA_026289955.1. Lineage (NCBI taxonomy): Eukaryota > Metazoa > Arthropoda > Arachnida > Araneae > Araneidae > Argiope > Argiope argentata. The sequence continues at coordinate 8,751,695 of JAOUZG010050968.1, read as the reverse complement.
AATTAAGTTTTTGTTATAACTGTTATTACATTATTATTTTTATTAAATTATAATTTTTTTTTTCTGATTGAATATATTAAGGTTGATACATCAAAGTGGAAAAATCAGGACAAATTTTTGGTTGTTAAACTGAAGTCTGATAAGAAGAAAATTAATTAGAATACATGATTTAAAACAAGTTGTGATACAATGAAATGCTAATCCTGAAACTAACAAAAAATTACATAACTAGCAAAACTCAATCCTGCACAGCCAGTGAAGGTATGGAGGGTACTGATGTTCTAGCTGATAGGCTAGAAAATTGGCATGATGACAAGTGTTCATTTAAAATTAGGAAACAAAGATGCTGTTATTCGTCAAATCGATAAAAACTACTAAGACACTTTTCAATTCCTGAAAATTATTCAAAGGATTCAATTTATAAAGGCTTTATTGGGATACTCTGATCCATAAAACACACAATTTTTTTGCAGGCTCATTGAATTCCGGGCTGAAATAATGCATATATTATCAAAAATAATGACATATCAAAAATTCATTGCATCTTCAGTAATTATACAATAATAATTTTTAATGCCCTTATCTCAATCAAAAGATCCTAGAAAATCTGGGAAACAATAGGCACATAAAAATTACCAAAGCAATTTGTCATTAATACAAAAAGAAATAAAATAGTTCTTCTAATTGACCAATGTGAAAAAAAACATTATTCGACTTGGAACAAAGAAGTAAAATAAGCATGATTAATTGAACAATAAAATAAATAAATACAAAAAAAAACAACCTTAGGGTATTAAAAATATTGCAGAGTTATTACATGAAAGGAAAATTAATAGATTTTAAGAATGATAAAATTCGATTTGGAAAAAGCTGAAATCCACACATAGAAACATGTCATGTTCAAATGAAGGATTAGAAAACTGTTTTTTATCAAAATATTCACAGATTTACTACATCTTCAATTTAAGTTAGTATTACTGTGAATTCAATTGTTTAATTTCCTCTACCAAATAAGTGAAGAAATTAACCAAAATTTTGGAAATCTTATATTTTATTTCTATGTTTAATATTTGTACAAGAATTTCAGTATTCATTTTCAGAATTACAGTACAACAATTTGTATAAGATTTTTGCACAAGTACAATTAGTAAAAAGACTTTTGGAGATGCTCCACATTTACTCCTAATCAGATAAGGGAAGTTTCAACCAAACTTTTCACAAATATTCTTTAGAACAAAACCATCACCATTTCAAAAGTGGAAAGTTAATTAAATTAATGAAGAATTAACTGAAATTTTGCTGCTTTTCCATAGTAACTTTGGAGCAAATAATTTTACAGGAAACATTTTAAAGCATCTTTAAAATTCAAAATCTTACCTTATCAGTAACATTAAGTTCCTATCTGTGCAATTTAAATTTTTAAAAAATCTTTTCAAATTAAATATACATGATTTTGAAATGCAGTAGTGTATCCAACACTACTTTTTGAAATTTCAGTTTCATTCATTTTTTTATTGATTTGAAGCAGTTGTTTAATGATGCTTAAAAGCATTGAAAGAAAGAAATATGTCCATTTTAAAGTTATAACAAACGCTTAAGATCTATCAACTCGTTTATGATTTATAACTAAAGGGATTGTAATATAATCATTTATGCTAACTTCGTTTTAAAATCAAAAATATTGAACGAGAAAGTATTTAAATTCTGAACACCTAGTATCATATCAACTCATTTTTAATATAATTTGAAATTCAACTAAACATTAGTAATATTAATAGAAATTTGTTTTGATAGATTGAGTTTATTAGTTACAGAAAATGCTCCTTTTAAAATTTGATTAAAATAATACTGCATGGCTTTTGGCCTATCAAGTTCTGAATTTTGTCTTTCCATTCTAGTAGTTTCTACTAAATATCCTTACACATGCTGAGATAATTCTTAATTCAGGAAGTGAGGAAAAGGAAAAGAAGTAAGTTCCACACTTGATCTAAGTGCACATATAAAATTGGTTATTTAAAATTATCTTCTTCACAATGCAATATTTACTGCAATTTTAAAACCAACGTATTATGCAATTTTAAAACCGTTATTTATTATTTGTGGAAAAGTTATTACTAATAATATATTTTCCAAAATATCTCTTGACAATATATTATTAATAATAACCTTTTCACAAATAATAATATTTCCAAACGCCACTTTCATTTCTTTATTATTCTTTTAGGGTTTCTTCTTTTTTCATCCAGTCTATACAAATTGTCCCCCCCCCCCAATATCGCGTTAAATGCTTAGTTTCTCGAATAATGATTATTTTTTAAGTATTTATTCCAATAACTTACAAATGAAAACAGCATTATATTTCACAGCATGAATACATTTTTATATTAGACAATACCAAAAAAAGCATTTTTTTAAAAAAAGTAAGCAAAGTTTATTGTAGAGTCGGCATGTTTAATAACTTGCACCTCACCCAAAAGCGTACTTCTTTCCCTGAATCACGTGAATTCAAAATTAAGGTCTTGCTCTATTGTAAAAAGATATACTAGAATCTCAATATATACAATCATAGATAATGAGGATAACAACTGAACTGTATTACTTTTTCTAATATCTATAAATTAACGAAAAAATATATAACTAATAAATATTAGAATTAAAAATCACCAATCAATATTTTGCGAAATATTCACACGATCCGACAATTTTTTAAATCAAAAACCAAATATATAAATATATAAAAGTAACTTCCTTAGACAATGCTCTTGCCTCATTGTTATTATCTAATACAAAATATGAGATAAATGGAGTAAAGGGAAGTGATATACAGGAGCAAAACAAAGATAAGAAGAGTTCAAAGTTATTTTTTTAATTCCAATAATTATGAGTAGCTTAGCAAGGGTGAATGGAATTTCAGAACATGGCATTAATTTTTTTATCATGTGAGAACATGATGTTGTTTTGGTTAGGAGGTTTTGGTGTCTCCGAAATTTGAAGGCAAAAAAATATTCGTTTTTTCTTTGAAGACAAGAAATATTCGTTTTTCATTGGTAGATAGCGAGTCACCTGACCCATGACATTTGAGGTTTGTTTAGCCAGTATTATTTGATATATTTAATTAAATTTATTATCAATTGCTTTTATTAAAAGTTAAAAGCAAACGATTTTTTCTTTGATAAACAATTTTTTTGTATAATAGTTGATGATTAACAATAAACCTTTTGGAAATGCTTGTTTAAACTGGTGTAAACTACTTAATGACTTAAAAAATAATAATGTTCTCATATGATAACTTGAAATTTGTAATTGTAGATTCATTTGGGGGGGGGGGGGGGGCTCTCTAATTCGTATTTAGCAGAAATAAAAGTGACATTAATCAATAATATTTCGCCTCTACAGCACCCGAGATGGTATTTGGGGCACTTGACCCTTTTTGACCTCTCCTAATGCAATGTAACTGATATCATTTAAACTGATAATTAATGAACAAGACACTTACTTTACGCTCTTCTTTATGCATTGTGGAGCGAGTATACTCTTTCAATATTTTTTTCACATGAAAAATATCTATTCAAAAAACATATTTATATGAATAAATGTTTTATTTTTATACAACAAAAATACATATTTTTTACTTTCAAATTCAATATTATAAATATATACACACACACAAAAAATACATTTTTTTTTCATTTTTAAATTCAAAATTATTGTTTCATCGAGCACACAACATACTTTATTTTGTGAAGTTAAAAACATTAAATTTAGAGAAAAGGAAAATAATGTTGGAGTATTTAAAGTCAGTGTTGAAGTGAATAAAAGTGCAATTTACACATATTAAAATTATCGGCGATCTTCAATGTGCGTAAATAGATACTTGATAAATAAAAATAATGCTTCTTTACCTTTAGTTACTCTATTGCTTATTAGTAATAGTTATTTTGAAGGAAACTAAAAGAGATAAATGATTGGTTAATAGATTTGAGGATGTCATAAATTTTTGTAAATTATAAATGAGCATATGCAATTAAATTATCTAATTTAAGTATTAGTTTACATTGGAGCTCAAACCAATAACGTTTTTATTTCGAAAAATAAACAAAAGCTATAAGGCCTATTCTATTTATGCTAGATATCATAATGTTTTATAAGGAAAAGACCTTATCATAAATGCTAAAAAAATTGATTTGCTTTGCCAATTTTTAATGTATCCAATTTTCATGTATGTTTGCATTTTTTAAAGAAGGAATGGGAAAAAACTAAGCATTTTTTCCATTTTAAGAAAAAAAATTGTTGTTATCAAACAAAATATATATTTTATAATAAATTTTAGAGAATGCAGAGGAATTTACATCATTAAAGAAAAGATTGATTTTTTTTAAAAAAAAATCAAATGTTATTGGTCCTTTATTAAATTATGAAATTGAAGATATAAAGCGAAATTAGGTAAGGACAATTACAATTTACACAACAAAACAATGATACTTATTTTGGAATATATCCAATAAAAAAAAGATAAGGTAAGATACATACTATTTCGATATTGTTCTTCATCCTCTTTGCGTTTTTTAAGTTCTCGTTGCAAAGCCTCCTCACTCCCCCAAACTTCAATGGCCCTATTATTTTAATAATTAAGAACAGTCAGAACTTTTTTTTATTGACACAGGCACATAAAAGAAATGATAACGGCAACTGGGCCGCTTCTTCAGTCTGATATAGATTAATATGCAATGAAAGAAAGTCTTGAAATTTTAGATAACATGTTTTATATTGCGTGTTCTGGTGAAAAAGGAAGTAGTGAGACATTTTAATTTTACATTATATGTAAAAAAATTATCAAAGGGCGGGCAAAAAATGATTTGATATGTCTTTATCTTGGTCACAACTAAATTTCCATAGAAGAAGAGTTTTGGTTAATTTTTTTTCTTCTCTATATTACTTTTTCAACTTTTTTGGAATTGTGAATATTTATGCAAAAAATGAGCCATCAAAATTTTAAACTTTTCATTTAGAAAAACCTGACTGCTTCATCAGTTTAAACAAGCCAAGAAATCTGTAGCATAGCAATCACAAAGTTTATGAAAATGCATAAATTGTGTGAGAAAATTGCGAGCACATGAAATGTTTTACAGTTATTAACCAATTTATATTTTCTGTAAATATATAAGCTTCTTCCTTTCTTAACAGTACAATCTCTTCTTACGTACAAAATATAAATATCCTAAAATATGTGCAAATAAAATATTTGCAATAAGATGAATTCTTACTTCTGTTCAACATCTCTGCGTAAATAAACTTGTATTGGAGGATTATCTTCAAAAGGGCTTCTTCTCGTTGTTTTTCTTAAGCTTTCAAGATCACTATTGACAAAAGAAAAATTAAAATTTTGAAATATTAAGTAAAGAAAAAATAAAAGAAGACAGCATATCTAAGGAAAAGAAGGAAGTACAGTGATTTTATTTTCTTGGAAAAACTTATCTAAGACAAATTTGTAAATTATGAAATGATATGATAAAATTATGAAAGAAACTAATCATTAATGGAAAAATAATGCAGTTTTCTGGAGGGTTTTTTTTGTGTGTGTATATGAACATTTTTATATTGCATCTAAAGTTTGGATTTTACTGCATTCACAAAAGATTGATTAAACACAATTAATTTTTTAAATGTCTTACAAGATTAAGTTGCATGATAATGAAGAAGGACATTTCAATAAGTCAACTTTCCAAAGATATCAAATTTAATATCAGTTGTAATTGGAATTCTCAAAACTACTTTATAAATGTTTTCAGGCATTTAATACTCAAGGAAAATAAATTTGTTCCCTTAATATTAGCTCCCTCCACAAAGGATAAAAAAGCACAAAATATTTCGTAAGATACGAAATCTGGGAACAAGATGTTCTGATACAGTGTGGTTACTATTAGATTTTATTAAAGTAATTAATCATATATACTACTTTAGTTAAACAGATAGTTAATAATTAATCATGGATTCTACCATAAAAATACACTGAGGAAATAAAGAAAATTTTTTTTAAAAAAAATTCAAATTTCATACTCTTTTATTTTCAAATTGAAGATTAAAATTTTCTGGAAAATATTTCCAGATCTATTTTAACTATCATCAGAAGTTATCTTTCAAGCATACATTTTCTATAATTTTTCATGTATAGGATTACAAACTTTTTGACTCCCATATACAATAATCATACCTGGTGTTAAAATATTATCTAATTTTCGAATTTAAAAAAAAGAAAAAAAAAAACTAATAGCAGCTTACTAACAATATTTTTTTTAACTTATTAATAGTGAAATGAAGATTAAAGTATTCAAAGTTTCAAGCAAATAAATATGAAAGAATAAAAAATCAGAATCCCAAAGATAATATAACAATTGAATATAACAAGAAATGTAAAAACTTAAAATTCATATTTAGACAAATACATAATTCAAACTAGCCACAAAACAATCTTCGTTTTTACAAAATGTTATGCAACTATAAACACTTTTTACAGACCTAGGCTTTAAAAGATATTCATTCATTGCTCTCAAAGGAGTGATGAAATTCCTGTCAGTAAATTTTTTGCTTAAATCCATTTTTTGTCTTTCCTCCTTCCTTTTCTCTGGAAAAACAAAATATTGATTCAAAAATTAATCAGAAAGGGTATTGCACCAATATCACAAATAATAAAAATTATAATAGCAATTTTTTTATTTATATATTTTAAAACAATAATTCAGAAAACATTAAAAACTTAAGCCAAAATACACATAAATTAATATATTTATTGAATTAACTGATTTTGAATCAGTTGCCAAAAGTGAATATTTCAAATATTAACGAAAATCTTAAATTATTTCCTATTAAACTATTAAGAATAAAATGTCAATAATTAAAATAAAAAAAAACAGTGGAAAGAAAACCATGTGGTTAAATATTTGACAAAACAATGAAAATAGTTTGAATTTTACGACAAATATATAAACTTATAGTTAGAAATTAAGCAATAACATTTTTTTTAAAAAAATGCCAAAATTCATTAAAAATTTCCACGATTATTAAAATGGTTATTATTAAAACGACAATTTCATACATTTTAAAATGTTGTAAAATTCATTTTTGTGCAGTAATCTTTTTGGAAGTCAACTTAATTTTAATTAATTAAAATTCTATTTAAAAAAATCTCCCCGAAGTGCACATTACTACTCCCACAATATACATGCAGCAAGTTTAGTAGTTGTAAATCAAACGATCTCATCTGTACAGTGCCCCCATACATATACATAGTGTATGGGGTGCACATACATTCTTCGTCATTATTGGTATGTGTATTACAACAGTAATTTTACAGGTACTAACAACCACAAAAAAATGACACCTTATTTTCAATAATTTTAAAACTAATATCTGTTATCATATTAAAAAAATATAAGCCTAAGTCTTCTTGCCATGGAACAAAACCAATACTATTGAAATAGGTACCGATTGTTTTCCAAATATTTTTGCTAAGTTAAGTAACAAAAGTTAAATAACAAAATGCAACAGTAAGAAGTGTAAACCGAAATCCGAAATAAATTTAAAAAAAAAAATCCCCTCCGAAAATGCAGATGCAAAAAAGGGGGGAGGAAGAAAGAAGAAAAGAAAAGAAATAAAAATGAAAAATCATCTAAAAAGCAATGCAAATTTATTATAGACAGCCTTTTGTTTTGGGGTTGTTAGACTGAATACTGGTATCTCAACCTTTTGCACTCTTAAAAAGGCATCTTATGAAAAGTTTCACCCTGCGCTTGTCATTTGTAACCTCCCCGGCTTAGCGATTTAAAGAAGACTGAAAAATTTAGATGAAATCAACTTTAAAGGTTAAATTAAGGTATTTAGCAATAGACTACAAAATTTTGAACCGCGGCTACATGGCTTAGATAGTAGCCATTTTTTTTTCAACTTTCTTAATATTTAGGGAAGGAAATTATACAATTTTGTGGTTTTGAGAGAAAGATTATAATGTTGTGGTATGCAAACGTAAGCAGTGAAATGAATCAGTAAGTTTAGATTATTTTAAAAGTAGGTAACATTTCCTATCAAATTAGTTACAAGTAGTTCCTATTGATTTCCTTTTTAAATCAGAAAAAAAAAAAAAATAGAATATATGATGCACTAAGAGAAGTGGGTGCATTTCGCAGTAGTATGTTGTGCATTACCAATACTTATTGCAATCATTTATCCCTCTCAATCTCCATAAGGGAATTACATATTAGAATGGCTTAAAATGTTTGAATAAAAATACTTGGTACTTGAGTGAAAGTCTGGGATGCCTAAAAAATAATAAAAAAAAAATAACAAAAACAAAAGTCATAGAAGAGATTGGATTTAAAGTATAATATAAAAAATAAATACTCTAGTTTTTCTAGTAATGGAGCATATCTACCATTAAAAAAAAAGAGTTTGTAATAATTGAAGCCTATATATTTGACTTAAGCCTGATCTAATGCAGTCAATCGAAAATTAATCACAGAATCAGCTACATTCTTTGAAGCCAAATATCAAACAGATTTAAACATGGAAATTACAATAACTGATATTTTTCCTTCATGTAAAAGGGCTATCCATATAATAATGAGCATTTTTTTTTTTTTACTCTTTGAAATTGTAAATCTCCATTTAAAATACAAATTTAAATTCTCCAAATCAACTAAACTTGAAAAAGCAATACTGATTTAACCAAGCATTTATTAAAGACCTACACATAGTCAAATTTCGATAATTATGATCACAATAATAAATTATGAATCAAGATTACAAATTAGGATCCCAAAAAATTGAACCAAACAGTCAAGTTTAAAGAAAAACAGTCTCCCAAAAAAGGTTGAGGAAGCCTAAGCCCTAATATTGCATCTAGACTTATAATTTCAATTGCAAAGTTTCATTGAGAAAGGTAGGCAATTTTACGAAAACACTTTGGCTTCTGTGAAGACTGATAGTAAAAAGTTGACAAAATTAAATTTTTACACACTCCTTGTAATATAGCACTGCCGGTTAGTGAAATGTTTTTCTTATGTTAATCTACGCCCATACAAAATTTGGAGACAAGGATGCTTATTTTTAAATTTAGAGAATAATAAGAAAATTAGATGAAAACATTTATTTCAGAATCGCATAATAATTTAATAATAAAAAAAAAACTATTATATGTAAATATCTCTGCAATAGTACATCACCACGACCTCCGATAACAAGGCCAGAATACTTACGTCACAGAAATTGATGACGTCGTGGCGAGAGGTTACAGGATGTGGGAGTAACTTTGGACCCGAGGGAAGAATTTCACCCTCTTTTTTTTTTTTTTTTTTTTTTTTTTTTTTTTTAGCTCATTGACCATGGAGGAGAGCGGATGTAATGAGGTTGAGATAGGCAACTCACAGGTTCCGACTCGTCCTTCTGAGGATTTGTTACGGAAGGGGTCTGCGAGTACAGGCGCGATTTCGAAAAAGAAATGCATTCACCCCAATTCCACTGATGTTGACGACCCTTGCCAATGTACAAACTGTATTAAGAGAAAGAAATTAGAAGATCAAAGAAAGATATTTCTGCACACCATTGCTTACTACGAGGGAGATAATAGTTTAAGAGGATCTAAGTTCAGCAATGAGATGATCGAACATTGTCGTTACAATGTCAAGAAAATCCTTGGTGAGATGAATTCTCTTTCTTGTCTAAATGCCCCTGCAATGCCCGTAGATGAGCAAACTGACGATTTCATTAAATCCCCGAAAAGAAAAACTGCAAAAGCTATCACTAGCAACCAAGACAATCCTAAAATTAATCTTAAAAATAGATTTGAAGTGCTTTGCGATGAAATAATGAATATCGATGAAAATGAAGTAACTGTTGAAACCCCCAAAATTCAAAAAGTACCTCCAATAATGTTAAAATATGAAAAAGATTTTAATAAAATCCTAAAAATAATTCATGAGAAATTCGGAGTAAAAAATAATATTCTTAGCAACGGATTTATTAAAATATTCCCCGAAACTATTGAAAATCATCAAGCAATACAAAAATTCTGCAAAGAAAATAATTTAGAATTTTTCGTAATTACCCCCAAAACACAGAGGCCAGTGAGAGTTGTCTTTAAAGGCTTACCGCTAGATTACATGAACGAGTCGCTAGAAGAGGAACTTAAAAATAGAGGATTTTCTGTAGGCAAAGTAATTCGATTAACTCAGTTTAAAACGCGAAGACCTCTACCCATCTTAATGGCGGAATTAAAAAACAACGCAACTGTAAAGCAGGTTTACGAAATTACGGACATTGATTATCTTAAAGTATCGGTTGAAGCTTTTAGAGGACGAAATCAAATTTCTCAATGTTACAATTGTAATAATTTCGGACATGTTTCCCAAAATTGCTCTTTAAAACCGCGATGTCTAAAATGTTCAGGTGATCATCAAACGAGAAATTGTAGTAATAAAGAACGTACGCAGAACCCAGTCTGTATAAATTGTAGCCAAGAGGGACATACTGCAGCATACCGAGGATGTCCAAATTTCCCTAAACCAAATCTCCCACCATTTAACAGAAATTATAAAAATCAATCGAATTTTGTTAAACCAAATTTCTCGTACGCAAGCTCTCTTAAATTTAATTTACCGCAGCAACCGGAAAAAATCAATAATAACCCAAATGAAAATAATTACAAAAAGAATTCTGCCTCCGACTTATCAGACTTTTTTGAGCTATCCCAAGAATTATCAAAAATCTTTAAGAGTCTCCCAAAATTAAAAGACGCTATCAAAGAAATGAGAACTGTAAATTCGCCGCTAGATAAGCTTTTCATCCTCTATAACTGTATCTGCTCTTGTACTGAGTAATTTTTCCTTTGCAATCTGCTTATATAGTATTACCTCAATAACCAATGAAAATCAAGCTTTCTTCACTTCTCCGCGCCACCCTACCCCGATAGCTCTATGCAATATTACAGTCCAGGTCATTTCATTCGCAACCATGCTACTGTTAACGTCAGCCAATTTTGGAGGTAGCTCATCACGGGCGGATACTCCGTTAAGTTTTTATCTACGTGTTTTTTATCTACGTGAATTTCACCCTCTTCAAGTTTCACTGATAAGAAACGAACTCTTCCCTTCCCAAGCCATTTTTTAGCCAGTGGTCCTTCGGTGTTTGCGTTAACAGGAAGCGCTTTTTCTAATTCGCAAGAAAAATTGGATATACTAAAAATCATTTGCATTTGGATTTACTAAATATCAGGAACAGAAATGTCTATGATCTGTTGTGTTCCAAACTGTAATGGAAATTACAGGAATGGCCCAAGAGTGAGTGTTTTTGCCTTTCCTAAAAACGAAGAGCTTAAAAAGAAATGGTTAAATGCCATACATCGTGAAGGTTTTCATCCATCTCCGCATAGCAGGGTAAGCTCATTTAATTGTTTTAAAGTAATGTCAAATGTTTCTACATGAAAAATCATTTATTATCGCTTTAGAGACTTAAGAGTTAAGTAATATTAATTATTCGTGATTTTAATCAAGTGTATTATAAAAAACATTATTTCATAAAATGCTGTCATGTAGGAAATATTACTGTCAACAATAATTATAATATTTTCCACAATTATGCTGTCACTCTTTGTTTACTTTTTTTTCATATTTAAATTTTATTATAAAACAGCGATAAATACCTGAGAGTAAACAAATTAAAAATTATCCGTAATTATTATTATATATAGTTTTATGTTATATATTTGTTACTGTATTTAAATTAAACTTTAAAGGAAGTCAATATTTACGAATTATTTCATTTACTGTAGGTCTGTGAATTACATTTTAAAAGAAATGATATTGAAAGAGAAACTAGTCTATTTGATTCGAAGTCAGGAAAATTATTAAGTGTCCCTCTTAAATATCCGAGACTAGTTACTGGAGCAATTCCATGTCAGATGCCAAATTGTGCCTCTTACATGTCTTCTTCAACATTTCATAGGGAAAATCCCGAAATAAAAAAGATGAAATTAGAGCAACAATATATAGAGAAAGCTCTCCAGGAAAGTATAACTGAAAAAAAGAAATACGATGAAACAAGAGAATTTAAAAATTTGGAAGAATTAAAACAGCGCATTTCATTAGTAAATTTGAAAAGTTTCTGGAATGTCATTCATAAAGAAAACAAAATTTTATTTGTAAATATTGAATTAAGTTCTGGTCCTGAAATTGCATTGTCTGTAGTAATAAATGATGTATTAGAGGTTTCAGCTTTTGTTGGAAAAACAAGCCTGTCAAGTATTCCAAATATTTCTTCTCTACCAATAAAAATCCATAACATTAACCATTTAAATGAAATATTAGAACATCTGCCAGAAATGAAGAAAAATAACTCATTGCTGAATTCGGATATTATTTCCCAAATTCATGGTTTCATAGATAATTTAAATATAACCCAAGAAATTTTAACCAACGTTATAGCATTTATGAAAGAGCAATCTGCTTTGCTTATTCAAAATGAGCATAGTAAGAGGTACTCTACTGAAATGATGATATTCTGCTCAATTTTTTATTCAATGGCACCGTATGCATATAAATTTCTCAGAAAGTCTGGTTATATTTTGTTACCACATCCTGTGACTTTGAGAAATATTTGCATCCCTATCAACACTTGCCCTCAGTCAGAGCAGAATGAATTGCATTTTTTAAGATACATTAAGCAGAAATTACAATTCATAGTATCTTCAGATAAAAACGTGATTCTTCAAATAGATGAAATGCATATCAAACCCTACTTTGATTACAAAGGGGGAAATATATCAGGTTTAAGTTACAATTCAGAGAATGCCGCCTCAAGTGTTATGACTTTCATGATAAGTAGTATTTCATCGTCATATAAAGATGTTGTTCACATACTTCCTGTAAACAAAATAGCAGCAGACGTTCTACATACATTCATTAAAAAAATTATCATTGGATTAGAAAACGTTGGTTTTAAAGTGATATGTGTGGTAACAGACAACAATTCGGTTAATCAAAAAGCAATGTCTCAGTTCGCTTCACCTTCACGTCCATATTCAATTGTTTATCCACATCCTGTAAATAAAGAACGACCCCTTTTTTTCATTATCGATACTGTTCATTTATTGAAAAATATTCGTAATAACTGGATCAATCAGAAGAATGTTGATAAGTGTATGTTTTACCCCAATTTTAAAGAAACCATGTCAGAAAAAAATTCACAAAATTGCACTAAAAGTATTCTAGAAGCTAATGAAAATGCCATTCACTCTAATGATGAAATAATTCAGGCTTACAGCAGTAAAAACGACAGTAAAGTTGATTTCAATACAGCATCTTTCAAAACATTAAAATTATTATATGAAACTGAAAAGGATAACACCGTTAAATATGCATACAATTTAACATTAAAAGCATTGGAGCCCAATAATTTAGAAAAACAAAATTTCAAATTAGTACTTAAAATTTTCAATAAATTTATACCTGAAAGTCTAATGAGTTTGGGAGAGAAATATGCATTCCCACACTACAAAGAAACAGCAGAATATATAACAATAATAAATAGATGGTGGGATATCGTTAATGTAAAAACACCATTTACAGGAATTCGCGAAAATAATGAATACAAAAAACCACTGACAGCATCTGAAACTGACAAAAGATACAAGTTTTTAGATGAATTTTTGAACTGGTTGGAAGATTGGAAAAATATGAAATGTGATACCGGCATACTAACAAAAGAAACCTATTCTGCTCTTTACATGACAACATATGCTTTAAAAGAAATAACTAAATATTGTCAGGATAAATTAGGAACGAAATACATTCTCACTGGAAAATTTCAGACCGACAATTTAGAGGCACGATTTGGTTTATATAGACAAATGGCAGGAGCACAATATCATGTTTCCCTCCGGCAGGTATTTGAAAGTAAAAACAAATTGAGAATGCATAGCATTTTAAAAATTTGTTTAAAATTAAACAAACTTGGGAATCTTGAAATTTTTCAGGAAGCATTTGGAGAAAATTGGGAAGAATTTGGAATATCTATTTCTGAAAAATTAACTGTATTTAACATTTTGCTTACAGAAGATTTTTAAAAATCAGAAGATGTTTTACCAGTGCTAGTTTATTTAGGTGGTTACTGTGTCCACACAGTCCTTAAAAAGTTGAAATGCAGCTTCTGCAAAAAATTTTTAACAAATGAAAAAGAACTGGACTGCTCAACTACTTTAATTCAAAATTTAAGCCGAGGTAAACTTTTATACCCCAAGAAATGCATTGTAAATGTAATTTTATATTCTTATATTATAATTCAGAAACTTTGTACCATACATGAAGAAGAATTTTTGAAATTTTCCAATCAAAAATATTTAGCAGCAGAGATAATTTTCAATAGTTTAGTGAATGAGGAACAAATACATGATTATGGCGAATGCATTTCAGGACATAAACCAGAAAATGTTTATAGAATGATAATTTGGTCAGCTGTAAATTCGTTATTAAATAATTATTGTAAAAAATTAAATGACTGTTTAAAAAGCTCTTCTAAAACTGCAAAGAAAAGAAAACTTGACAAATTTAGTAAAGTTATCTCTTAAAAAAAGTTAGCAGAAAAGGAAAAGGTTTAAATCTAGGGGAGATGCACCTACTGGGAAACCTGCCCTGCACTTAATGCAAAAAAGGTAATGC
>JAOUZG010050968.1:8711832-8726993 GCA_026289955.1 Argiope argentata | reverse complement strand
ATCTCAAAGATTTGAGACACTTTCAATTGATTTGTTTGGACCATTACCCCAAGGCGCTACTGGTAAACGATGGATCTTTATCATTGAAGATTGCGCAAGCCGCTGGATAGAACTGTTTGCTCTGGAATCAGCCACTGCTAAAGAATGTGCAATCACACTGATAGAAGAAGTATTTCTAAGATATGGTATTCCCAGACGTATTATAAGTGATAATAGCCCACAATTCATTAGCGCCGTCCTCTAACAAATATGTTTTGTTCTTCAAATAGATCAGTGCCTTACTCCAGTTTATCATCCTCAGGCTAATCCTGTAGAAAGGAAAAATCGTGATCTAAAACCTCGATTGGCTATTCTTGTGGGAAACGACCACGATAGTTGGGAAGAAAAACTCCCGTATATTCGTTTTGCTATGAATTCGGCTGTTTGTGATACTACAGGACATATACCTGCCTTCCTGCAATTCGGAAGAGAATTAAGAACTGTAGATGATGTAGTTCAACATTTTCGGACTGTTGTCGAAAACGATAATTTCGTTCCAGAAATCGCACCGTACTTGAAAAGATTTGCAAACATTACAAATGACATACGAGAACGTATCGAAATAAAACAAGATCAAAGAAAAAAATACTACGACAAAAACCGACGTCAAATTTTTTATTGTCCTGGTGATAAAGTTTGGGTTACTTTGCACCCCATAAGTAACAACAAAAACAAAAAAAACTTCAAAATTTATTCCAAAACGGGACGGACCATACTTGATCCTCACCCAGAAGTCTCCTACTTCATATGTGATAGCCAGCCTTGATAAGCCATCCGAACCGATAGCGACCTACCATACATCTGCTCTTTCGCCCTTCAGAGATGTGGATACTTCTCCAGTTGTCCCTCTTAGAAAAAGAGGTAGACCGCCAAAATCTGTCGTGCCACCACGTATTACTACTCAACAACCTCCTTGTGTGCCCGAGTCATCTACATCAAATCACCTTGCCCAGAAACTCAAAAAGCCACAACAGATAACACAGACTGCCAAAAGACCTCCCAATATTTTTAGTCCTGTCTCTTCGTCGGGACGTCATCAGAGACAGAGGGGGGGGGATTGTAGCAGCCACTATTGACTGTAACCGGAACTGCTGCGCCACCTAGACTATTGAGCGCAAACCTCGAAAACACCAGTAAAGCTCAAGCAACGGGCATGGACGCATCTCAAACTTTTCTATGTGTTTGTGTAATTTGTTAAAGTTATCTTGTGTTGTGTGTGACTTACCTTTTTTCCTAATAAATAATTGTTACACTAAACATACTTTAATAGAACCCCCGAACACCCCCACCACAACTTGATTATTTGTTTTTGTATGAAGCATATTAATATTTTGTAAAACTCAATCGCTTCTGTTTTACTGGTTCAGATCAGCAGATAAAATTCAACATTAAATGAAACTGAAAAGGAAACTTTATAAACTGCTTTCCAGACATTCATATAAAAAAGGGAGAAGAATTTGAAGTGCTTTTGTAATTATCTCTTTCCTTATTTGTATGGAAAATGATGCATTCTGCAAAGTATTAAAAATTAAATTAAAAAATACTGAACATTTATGCTACTTCTGACTTAAATTTTCAAATATATTACATCGATTTTTCATGTATTCTTATTATTAAAATAACTTATTTTAGCTTCAATTTATCGCGATGCATATTAACTTGACTACTCATGAAAAAAAAAAAAAAAAAAGGAGTATATATTATTACAAATCTGTAATGTTACTTCCTAGCACAGTTAGTTCCATCGCAGGAAAGGCCATTTTCCTATCTGCTCGAATCGATGCTGAATCAATGACTTCTGAGTTTGGCGACAAAATGAATGATGCTGGGATCTTCAGGAATTTCTGCTATAGAACTACTAAGAGGCAAATAATGTTTGATTGATCGAGAACTTTCAGTGCCTTGATCCGGATGCTATAAATGGCCAGTAATTCAAGACGAAGACAGTCGTCTAGAGTTGTATAGCAGTCAGCGACGCATTAGTTGGGTCAATCCAGCAAAGCACTAGAATTGAGTGGAGCTCAGGTGATTAATAGAGTGGCCTAGCACCTTGTCCTGAAAACAAGCAATGTAACAGCACTGAGTCGTGTGTTGAGTAGTCAGTTAGTAGTGAGTCGGCAGCTGAGTACAGCTAGAGCGATAAGAATAGCATGTGTTTGGAGAGACTGTAATGAAAAATTTCATGAATTTTCTTTTTCTGCTAAGTTCTACTAGTCGTTTTGTATGCTGTTTACTATAGATAACTGCTTATGGGCTGCATTTTATTATACATGCTGATACTCATACTTGTGTATGTCTCGGTTGTGTTTTGTCGTCTTATGCATTGTTAATAAACGTAACCATTTGTTACTGAAGCCTGTTGACAGTGTCACCATACACCCACCAAAGGCAGGAGCATACGGGGAAATTGCCCTAGGTCCCCACATCATAGGGGGAGGCTGAAATTGAAAAGAAAATTTATTTTATGTTTCCTTCTTTGATTAACTATTTTTAGAATTGATTTTCAAAGAGAAAAAAATCACAGAGAGGGCCCTTAAGAAATTTCTGCCCTGGGTCTCAATTAAGCCATGTCGGGGCCTGACTACTGGTGATCCCATCGTCGAGTTCAATGGAATTTAATTTTCTGCCCGCAAAATAATTTATATGCTTTTGAAAGAATTATTTTGTTATAAAATTTACTGTCAACATTTCATACAGTTTTTTATTGTGCATTAAATGGGTAAACCAGGAAAATTTAAGATGTTCTTCATATCTTCAAATTCTTGCAAGCAGTTAAATGCAAATAAACACTTAAATTGGAAAATGTCCATCTAACATCATTTTAAAATGCAATAAATTAAAAGCAACAGAAAAATATGCAAGAATATAAAAAAAACATTTACCTTCTATATTGCCAAGAATTTTAGCATTGCCACTTGTGCCTTTAAAACTGGTAAATGAAACATTTTGGTGGAAACATGAGCGCAAGAAAGCTTTTGAGTTTCTCCCAAACACAACTTTGTGCATATTTTGCCTGGAAAGTGATTTATAGAAAGAAAATATTTATAAAACATTTTTAATAAGATATATATTTATATGGTCATAAGTACTTTAAAAACTGTTTAAAAGCTGAAAATCTAAAGAACTTTAATTGAAAAATTATGCCAGTAATTTTTAAGAAATTAATTAATCTTGAAAAAAATCAATAATTCTTCAGAAAGAAAAAGACATTTAAAAATACTAACGAGAAATTAAGGGTGAAAAACATTGGTATTGACAAAGGATAGATAAAAATACATATTTATTTTTGAAAATTTTTCATCCCATGAATTTTCTGATAAGTTGAATTCATATAACTGCTATAGCTTGTAAACAAACAAGCAATAATTATGCATATTTTAAGATAAATATACCAAACTGGCAGATTTTCAACTACGTTCAAAATAATTAAATGTCATTGAAATTTTTATTCATCTTTTAGGTCTAAGAACCAATAAAATGGCTATTCATTGAAAATAAGACAATAAAAAAGTTTTAATTGCTATTAAAGGCTGAAATTCATTTGAATAATGCAATTTACTATCAATCTTGATTGTTCCTACTTATAATATGTCTATTCAAAACATAGCTATTACATTAATTTCATACCTAAAAGAAGGTACTAATTACACACATACACACACACAAAGTTTTTATTTAAGATAAAATATAACATCATGTAGTTTCTAATGTCTTTTTTTATTATGTATAGTTATAATAATATACAGTAATTTGTATATGTAGCTTTTTCATGTACCACAAGTTTCATATTTTCAAGTATCCTCTTAAAATTTAGATGTCACCTGCTAAGATTTTTTATTAAAAAATTTAGTTATTAGTATTTAAAAAGCAAGAAGAATGATGTGCAACTTATTAGCTGTAT
Organism: Argiope argentata; assembly: GCA_026289955.1. Lineage (NCBI taxonomy): Eukaryota > Metazoa > Arthropoda > Arachnida > Araneae > Araneidae > Argiope > Argiope argentata. Next base: position 8,723,053 of record JAOUZG010050968.1, on the reverse strand, counting down.
ATTTTTAAGGACTATAAAATTCATGAAAGTTCAAATATGAAGGGGACAGGATATTTACCTACTTGTTTTCAATGTTCTAGACTAATATATTTTCTTTCAATATATATTTAACCACACGAAATAGATCATAAAAATTTTAATGATCACAAGTTTTTTTTTGTACATTTAGTTTGTAATTCAAAATTAAGAGTTATAGTAATTTAAGAGTAATAATTTCAATACTCTTAGAAATTGCAATTTTGTGCTTCTTATTTAAAAGAGTTTATTTCTTTCTCTTTATATTTCCGATGCAGCATTAGATTTTCTAAGCAGGTGATATCTGCACAGAAGCTTAAGCAGAGAGAAAAACAATTTTGTTATCAAAACGTATATGTATCTTAATTTGGCTACAAGTAATTAGGGAAAAGAAGAAGAAAAACTCAATAATAAATTGGTGAAAATTCCTAGTTTTCAAAAATTAACATTGATATAAATATTACAAAATTTTCTGAAGTATTTAAGTCCATGTACTTTTTTTAAAGACAATATTTTACTACACCTCATTTAATCTACGTAAATAGATAGGAAAGCAAAGCATTAGATGCTTCAAAGAAATGTAAGTTACTACAAATTCCATCTTTTTTAAAAAAAATCAAAATTGAACCATGTAGTAATTTCAGTTATTTATTAAAATTTTCAAATCAGAAAGAGGAGAGAAAAAAAAACATTAAAACTAATGTTCATTTTAAAATACCAATGGATAAAAATATGCTATAAATAGCATTTAAAGTATGTATATACAAGATAATATCAGCTTTTATTGTCCCCTGTTCTTTTTTTGTTTTCTAATAACTTAATGAATTTATTGAAAGTTTGAAGTCATCCAGTAAACTGTTTTATAACATAATTGTATTTTAGAAGTGTTCTCAAATTTTTGTTAGAAAATGCTAAGCAACAATAATTTGTTTTTAATGTTGTTGAAGTTAATAACATATCTGAAAAATGTAAAAGTATATTAAACAGTCAAATTCTTGTAATAGGTTAACAATGAAAAATAACATCTAATCAGAGTTTGTAAATAACAGAAAATTAAATATGCAAAAATGATTATCTATAATGAAAATTAAAATAACACTTGTATTACCTTTAAGACTTGGAAAGTTTGTAAATTTATATAAGATGTATTTTAATATTCTTCCATTTTTATAGCATACCCAAATATTTTAAGAAACATATCCAATTGCAAGAAGGCCTGAAAAAAAATCCAATAAGTAAATTAACTTCAACAGCAATGAAGTATAAATAGTAAAATATTATTTTAAGCATACAATTGCAAACATTCACAGCATCCATTCCACAAGTTTAAAAAAATGCACTGATAATTTAAATTATGTGGCGAGCTTAAGATATAACAAAATCACAATTTTGAATGAAATGCATCAAAACATAGCACAAGTTTTTGTAGACTATAAGCACAAAAGTTTCTACTGTGCTTATTCTATTGAAATCTATTAAAGAATTACATTATTTTTTTTGATAAATTCCTTATATCATTTTTTATTAATTCACCATTAATGGGAGATTATAACTGTACAACATTTAAATATAGTTAAGGGCAGTTAAATTACAATTTTGTTATTTATTAAAACATCAACCAAAGTCGAATAATTCCCATTTGATGTGCATCAATGTCATTACAAGTAAATTTAGTACTTTAACTGTCATGCAACATGTAGTTACTGCATGCTAAATATACCATTGACAGTATTAATGGCTTTTAAATATGGGCAAATTCAATTACCTGATCATTACCATTACATTATATTGACACAATACTATAAGTAATCATGTTTAAAATTCAATAAAATCCTCATTCATTAGATCCTCAAATGGAAAAAACCATTCCAAAATTAAAGACATGTAAAAAATCAGCAGTTAAAATAGTCACAATAAAAAATAGGACAAGATGAAGAACACATAAATAAAGAACTGATGCCCTAGTCCAAGGTCTAATCATAAAATTTACAATCTTAGCAATTACAGATGGACATTAAAATTATGCTACCAAAACGATCAATTGACAGCAGAAATATAGACAGTAGCTGAAAATTCAAAATAAAATAAGACATGGAAAATAATGCTTTAAAAGAATATATAAAATGAAATAAAATGATTCAACATTCATAAATTGTAAATCAACATTCATTTTTAATTTCAGAGCCATGAATACTGATTATAGTAAATCTATTTAATTTTTAAAATTTGCTAGCTTGTGTAATTCTTCAGTTGTTACCAGTTAATTGCTTAACTCAAAACTTCAGAATCTTTTTCTTCCACAAAATGTGTGGTAAATGTTTTCTGAAGGTACTAATTTTATTCTGAATCTAAGTAATTGAACACTTTTCTTATATAACATGCACATTCAGTGATTACTTTAGAGCTGGAATTTCAGTAAGTTTTAGTTAAACTTTAGTTTCATAAGTAAATAAGTTTCATGACTGGTTTGCTCAGCTAAAGTTTTTTTTTATTATTTATGAAATAAAATAAGAACCATGCTTATTACAACCATTTATGGCATTTGTAGAAACTAATGCTAAAACTGAAACAATAGAATAAGTAGTTCAGAAGAACAAGGAATTCAGATCATAACATATTTTAGACTGAAAATCTTCAAATTTTTCAACCAAATGTATAAAGAATGTAAATTATAGAAAAATCAATTTAAGGGAAAATAAGCACAATCTGCATATTTAAAAAAAATTGATCTTAGAAATTATCAAATACTAAAAATATTTATAGTTAAGGGCAGTTTAAAGTTTTAAATAAGACTCACATAAGAACTGGAAGTATGATTATTTAAATTGAATTTTAGAAGGCAAACAAGACATGTGCACATATATTTGTGATGAAAAGTTTATCTACTCATCCAATTAATGTTATTTTTTTAAAAACCTATGTTGATTCATATAATACTTGAAGTTCAACATTGCTTACAAAGCCAATAAATAGGAGATAATATGGATCACTGCAATGATGATAAATTAAATATTTTATCTCAAAATAATCTTCAAAAAGTATTTCCTCTTAAGGCTTCCATGATACTAATTAAATGATTCAAAATAATAGAGAGCAGAGGTAGATACTGGGGTTTATAAACTCAAATTCAGTTTAAGAAAAGTTTTTTCTATTTTAATCAAGAGATCCTATGATAGATGGGAAACATTAACTACATTGAAAGCTGTAAATCTAATTCACCAGCCAATTGAAACATTGCATCAATTAAAATAATAATCTACCAGAAGTAACAGTCATAGCTAATACAGTGATAAATTAATCAACAAGGTTTATAATGAAATTTTATGAATTGGCATGAAATTTATTTTCTCAATGTATAAACAAATATTTGGGCATATTGATTAGCTGCCATATACAATGAATATGCACAGATATATTGTCAGAGATGCTAAAAAGAAGATAACAATAAATTCTTCAAATAGATCTCTTTTTAATTCATACAAAGAAAAGAGAGGAAGGAAGGAAAAAATTAGATAACCGAAGAATATATTCTCTAATAAAAAGAAGAGTAAACCATCAGGATTGTTTAAAAGTATAACAATTGACAACTGTGAAAAGGACACATCTAAAAAACATGAAAATACTTTCCATCCTAAAATAATCAGGTATTCTAATCAAAAATATGCCCATGTCTGAATAAGGGCGAATAACTTATAGATAACTGCATGCTTAAGATTCCCAGGTAGCTAAACATTACCAAGCAGCTACTTAAGGCCATTGGGTAGAGGAAGGATCAGAGATGTCCCTAGATAAAAAGGTGCTCTGGGTAAACACCAAAACTGATCATTTTCCTCTCTCTCTCTCTCTTTTTTAAAAAACAGTGACTTTATCTTTTTTTAATCATTATTTTTACTCTTTATGCCAAGGAGAGCAAAGATTGAAATTTCATAATGATCATTATATACATAACAATCCTTTAAATATAAAATATCCCAGGAAAATATTAAAAAACAACAACAATTGGATAACAAATTTTATAACATGGGCTCAAAAGTTTTATTCTACACTTACAGATTTTTTTCCTAATTTTAATAATTTAAATAAGGCCCAAATAAAAAATTGAAATAGTAGTTGGTGTGAAACTTGAAATACATAAAAGAAATCAAATAAACGATTTTTATTTATATCATACTTGAAGAAAATGCATAGAATATGCACACATTTCGTAATTCATCGAAATGAAATATATGTACAAATAATAAGGAAAAGGTTAGTTATAATATTTTTTGCTTATAGGCCTGTTGAAATAAATCCTTTGTCAAAACATAAAAAGTCTTAATAATTAATAATAACATATATAATTATGCATAGAATTATTTCATTGATATTGCCAAATTTATCTATCAAAATTTACAATTAATAATGTTTCATAACATATCTAGTGCCCTGCATTAAAAAATTCACTACATGAAATAAAATAAAAAGTGCAATTACACAAAAACTCAAAAGATCTAATTCAAAGACAAAATAAAATTAACACATTATTAATTTGTCTATAATGTAAAATTACATTCTTTTATAATTTTATTAAAAAATCCTTACATATGTATAAAAAGGTATACATAAGGAAAAATTTTAAAGATATCAAAAATGCTTTACATTTATCTTCCTTATTTTATCAAAGTTAAAGTGTTTCTGATTTCAATACAGTTCATATAAACTCAATGTAATAAATTCTGTCTTTTTTTTTTTTTTTTTTTGTCACCCTGAAGCATTGAAAGTTGAAAATATTGGCTTTTGTTAGCTAAATTATCTTCTGCAACTTATAATTGATAATGCTTTCATAAAAATATCAGCAGAGCTGCCTTAAATCATTCAAAATGAAAGAAATAAAATTATAAATGTGTGTGTATGTGGTAAAAATAATCAATAGATGTTTTTTTACTATATCTACATAGTCTTAAATCACAGTACAGATTTTTGTTGTAAATAACTTTTATCATATGTTTTTTTTTAAAATATTATTTTTAAAACAAAATCATTTCTGTTTTTTCTCATTCAAAAGCATTAGTCCAAAATGCTTAAGACCAGTCATTCAAAACATTTTTTTTCTTCTAATTATTGGAGGCTTCAATGATTTAAAATAAATATGATCCTTCAGGCTTATTTACATCTAATTTGGAACCACTGTTTTTGCCTTCTACTATTAACACCATAAATAAGAATAATGAAATTTATTTTTATTATATGTACTTTCGATTCATTATCTTGAAATATAAGTCTTAATTATATCAATTATAAAACTACTTTCTGATATTCATGATTTGACTTTTTAGGAACAAGGTTTTTGATGATCTGTTGAACCATCCAGTTACTGGAAAAATGAATTTTTTCTGAAATATATGACATATTTATTGAGATTTTGAAATTTATATAATCTCTGGGTATGCTGTTGATTATTTGTTGCTTTCGGAAAAATCAAAGGTATTTCTTTTTAGATAAATCCGAAAGATCTAAAACTCAACTTTCTTTTCCCACAAAAATAAATAAATAAAATAAACAAATTCATCTGAGTTTTTTTTTATAATTAAAAACACTATTAAAACTATTAAAAACATGAAATAACAATATGTTTTAAACCATAAGGTAATTATTATTATAAGTGTCTGTTAAGTCCTTAATCTATTAGGAAAGCCTGTTGACTTAGAAAGCTTTCAATTTTCTTTCATTTTACTGAAATTGTTTAAATTTTTTTTAAAAATTCTGGGAATAAGAACTTAATAAAAACTCAACTTTCTCTTAAGTACATGGAACTGGTTTCTTAATTTTACAGATAGGGTACTTGTGCTGCCTCCCCCATATTATTTGCATCACTGTAGAGGAGGGCAATTGCAAGCGGATAGATAAAAAATATTTTTTGATAGCCTAGTTGCCAAGCAAATACATTTGCAAAAAATAAAAATTCTATAAATTAAAAATAAATAAATAAAAGGACTAGAAGTCATGTTTAAAATTAACAAAAACATTATCAAATAAATTTATAATCAATGGCTTTCCTTTTTATTTTTAAATAAGAAAATCAGTAACTAAAATTTACCAATATTTTCACTAAATTATTTAATGTTAATAAATTTATTGAAATGTTGAAAATAAATTTTTTAGTTATTAAAAAAAAAAGATTCTCATAGTATCTGATGGGGATTTAGGCATGTACAATACTGCTCCTAGAAAATATAAATCAAGAATCATTAAAATATTATTGGTAACAAAGAAATAAATGTAAATAAATTTTAAATGATGATAATCAAAGTTTCCTTAAAATTAATTTCTGATGTATTCACCCAGGTGAAGCTTGAGATTACTTTACCAACTGGAAAAGACACGAATTCTTTTATGCTTATTTGTCACCAATAGCTTTGATAAATAAATACAAAACAAGAGATATGGTATTTTAATAATTGAATTAATTTTTTTCCTTCTCATAATTTTCTATTAAAAAACTGACAAAAAATACAAAAACATTTTGTATTTATAAGAGTTTAATCCACTTATTCTTCTCTTGCTCCTATTCCCTATACCACTGCTCACAATAACCGAAGAATTTTTCAAATTCTATACTGTATCACTAAGCCACTATTCCCAATAACAAAGAATTTTTTAAATTTTTATTATGTTTGTATTCTAAATACCAGATGATCCTTTATTTATAAAAATATTTTGCATAGAAATATGAATCTTAATTGCAATTTTACATGCAAATATGATTCAATAATATCGTAGACAGAATTTTTAAATATTTAAGATTATATAGTATATATTATGTGGAGAACCTACAGCCAAAATTAAGTATATAAGCCAAGAGAGAGAGAAAAAAAAATTAAGCTACTTAGTACAGGCATTATTACATATTTTCTAAGTATAAGATATTTATTTTACAATACATGGTTTTTATTAAAATTATATTTATATATATTTGATTTCAATATTTATTTCTATATTTATACAGCTTGTAAGATAAAAGAAATTTTTTTGTTTGACAAAAAGAAATTATAAAACAGTCTGTCAATACTAAAAATTCAAATAAATTTTCTAAGATAGATAATAAAAATTGTAACCTATTTCCAACATTTCTTAAAATAAACAAATTACCAGTTAGTTTGGATAGATACATCATTCCTAAAAATGTTAACGCTTATACAGAATTATAATTTTACTAAAACATTTTAGAAGGGAAGCAGCATTTTTTGTTCCTTTTTTTTTAAAAACTACCAAAAAAGCAATGCTATGCTCTAATTTTTTTGAAAGAAACTTTTTTATTCAACTTGAATGGATATAATAGTACCATTTATAAATACTCAGACAACAAAAAAATGATCTTGTTGCTTCTTATTTCTGAAGTTTAAAAGTTAAGGACTTTCTCCACCATTCCATATCTGCAAGAATTGAATAAAAATCAACTTTTCAATGCTTTTACAATATAATTTCTATTCTTTAGCTTTTAAAAAATTACAGAAAAATATGATTAAATATTTTAGAAGAAATTACAATGAGCTAACTGCTCCTGGCTGTCATACATAACGGAAAAAATTCTTTTCTTTCTCTACGATTATGATTTATTATATTTATGTCTGGGGATTTTAAGAAGTTTACTTTGCACTTCTTAAGCAAACTGAGCATTTATTTTTACGATTTTATTTTCAAAATTGAGCACTCTTCAGTGCTTAAAAATGGTTTCCAAATTTAAGTACTTTTTATTACACCTGGAATTTTATAGTAGTTTTACAGAAATGAAATAATCTATTAACTATTTATTTTTTAAATATGTGCCTTTACTTTAACATAATATCATTAATTCTGTTTATATTATATTAAAATATAATATTATAAATTCTGTTAAACTATTGTTAATATTTTAAATATTGTTTTAAAAAATCACCCTTCTGGTAACTTAATTTGTAAAATCTTTTATTATCTCATAACTTTAAATATCCTTCCATTTAATTGTCAAGGTTGTAAAGTCAACTAATCACTTCAGTGATATAGAATGAACATTTTCACAATTTTGAGATAAGTAGAAAGAAAAGAGAGTATTAATATAAAAAGGAAATTATTTGTAAATTTATCAGAATTCTTATTTTTTATTCAACCATTTTATTTTCTCGCATTTCTATTTTGGCACCATAAAAATCAAAGCTAGTACATTAATATTATATACAATAGGCATTCTAAAAAATCTATTTTAACTAAAATAAACAGAAATTTGTGAAAATATTAGACCAGAAATGTTCTGCAGGGATAACGAGTTCCACAGCATAATATAGTAGCTTAAAAAATAAAAAGCATGCATTTAAAAAAAAATCATTATGTTTAAAATTGAAGTACAAAAGGAAAAAAAGAAGAGAGAAATAAAATTTTCTCTTTTCAGAATATGAGTGTCATTTAAAACTGTAAAATACAATTATGTTTCTTGTAAAAACAAAATTTAGAAAGCTGCAAAAACATCTTAAGATGTGATATGATTAAATTTAATTACTTGATTTACAGATCTACAATTACTAAATATATGTTAATTTATTTAACATGTTTTTATTTTTCCACTTTAGCACAGTATAATTATTTTATAATTTTCAGTATTATTTTTTCTTTTGTTTATGCTAAACACTGTTATTAAAGAACAATCTTTCTGATTTTTTGTAGCAAATATCATCAAACATAACTTATGTTTTTCACAGTTTGTCATTGAAGCATAAGTCGTACTAACGTATGTACTGAGCAGATTCACACTCACTGCACAAATAAGTTAAAACCGAAACACACCCACATACATTAACACTTCTGACATAAGTTAAAAGATGAACATTGATGTTTTTAATATTTATTTCACATACTTTATCCATATACATTTTTTTTTTTGAAAGTATAATACATTCCAACATATAGAATTGAGTACTTTTAAATTTGCAAAAATATTAGCTCAGATGAAGGTTTCAAAACCTAAAAAATATAGCAAATGTATTATAAAAACAGATGATGATTAAAATGCACTAAATAGATGTAGAAGAATACCATTTCATAATACTACCCACAAAATTATAATGTACATATTTATAGTAATAATTTTTAAAAAATCTTTCAAAGCATTTTTCTTGAAAGGTAATAGAAAATCCATTAAATAGTGATAACTGATTTCTGCTTACATATGAAATTAAATAAGATCATTTTGTATGAAAATACAAGAAGCTTAGCATTATCCCCTCTTCAAAAAAAAAAAAAAATCATCATCAGAAAAATTTTATAATATGCACCACCTATTCGACCAGAAACTGCAAACAATAATGTATTTCAAAATGATTAACTAGTGCAGAATATCTAATACATAATTTTACATGAAATAAACAATTACTAATGCATATACATTTCATTTCATAGAAGTTTGATAACTTATTACATTAAGATACATATCGGCAATTATTTACAAAAAAATTCTAATTTGTATCATCATAAACTAAGTGCTCTTAGTATTTTAATTAAATTGATAAAACTTTTCTTTGATTTAAAAATCAGTACAAGATAACTTACTAATCTTTAGCAAGACAAATATCAGTCGCTAAATTTTACTTGCTAATTGAAAATACAGTTTTATACCTTTTTATTAATATATTTCCAAAAAAAATATGATTTTACATATTTTTATCATATTAGCTCATCAATAATCAAAAGCCTTCATTGGCCTAATATAATAAATACTGCATATATAAAGAAAAAAAAATCATTTCAAAATGAGATATGAAAAAAAGTCTCAAAGATTTTATGCTCCTATATAGACTAAGATCAATAAAATTTTCATTATTTTAAAATGCAAATTAAGATATTAATGTTTTATATACTCTTAGTTTCGTGCATAAACTGGAGCTAAATATTAATGTTGCTTTGAAATAACAAAAATTTCTTAAGAAAATTTTTGTTTAGAACAGAAATGTAATACTTTTCTGCTTTTCAAATTTCAATTTTGTTACATTATTCCTATTCTTAAATATTTAGAACCTCAACTGTTTATTTAGGCCATTGAAATTTCTAAAAATTACAAGTGATTGCTCAATTTTGGACATTTGTTTATGGTGAATAATGATGGAGAATCTTTAAAATATCCGTGAAATAATTTACTTAATTCTCTACACCAAATATCACACAATAATAAAATAAATATAATTAAAAAAACAGGTGACTTTGCCTTTTAAATTCGATTGTTAACAATAATAAATAATAATGAGATTTTGATGAGCTCATGACACATAACGCTACCTTTCTATTGCTTTTCACTTATCAAGAATTCAAAATGCATGAATTTGGCTCAAGATAACTGTTTTCAAAAGTTCTTAATGCGATGCATTTACAAAGGGAAAAACATTCATTTAGCTGCTCAACGAAAATATTAAATCAGAAAAAAACCCTTCACGAGCCACATCTATCTTAGCAGAAAAAGGAAAAGCTCCGTGTGTGTTTGAATTAGTTGTAAATAACAGCACTGATCACGGATATGACGAAACATCAAGACAAAATTTTCTTGAGTGATCATGCATTGGAATATCGCTAATAACAATTTAAAAAAATTACTATAACTTTTAATATTCGTATTTAAATACAGGGAGACTGCTTTTTATTTTTTTATATAAAACAGAGGCTTCTTTAGCAAGCTTTTATATTTATTTTTGAAACTACTACAACTTGAAGTGACTTAACAAATCGAAAAAGCGGCTTTCCTATAGGTCGAAAAATGACAAGATTTCGTTAGAAGAAAGAGCTCTGAATTTCAAATATTTTTAACTGTAACTTTTTCGCAACTTATAGCAGCTTTTGTCAGAAACGGATAATGAGTGAACGATCATACAATGTGAGTGGATTTAGAAAAGGTTTTAGGGGTAAAATGTACCAGACCACTCTAATCGATGACATGTCTTAGTGATCAGTCTGCGTTGATACAGAAGAAAGTATTAAGGAGAAGGTCATTTTTATTTCTTGAAACGTGATTGCTATTTGCATTACGCTTATAGTATGCACAGATTTCTTTTCAAAAAGTGCACTAATCATTCCAATACATTTCTAAATTCACATTATCGCGAATTCATCAGGTGAATATCACAGGAAGGAACATGAAGATGAACAAGATTCAAATATCACAGAATATTATGATATTTTTGAAAGAAATTTTTAAAAAATCTCAAAGTTA
>JAOUZG010050968.1:8690235-8711822 GCA_026289955.1 Argiope argentata | reverse complement strand
TGATGAATAATCGCTCTTTCTTATTTTTATGAATAAAATTTCTTATGAATAAAACAGAATTTAGTGTGTCCTAATAGTTCATTTTTTTTTTCAATTCAATTTCAAAGTCTGCTAATATTGCATAATCGTTCTCTGCCTATACGTTTCTGCTTTTGTTGCTATATCCCTCACTGTTTATGTCCAATTTCGGATATTTATGAATGCTTGCATGTGGAATTTAGAAGGCAAGTAATAAATGGTAGTTTCATTGTTTAGAAGAAATTACAATACTCTAATTATGTTATGTTTCATGCAAATCCGTTTCCATTCGGTTTAAAGACATATGTATATACATAGAGTGGAACGAAAAAAAATTAATTTTTGATTTTTAATTTGTGATAGTGCGGAAAAATTGCCTTTTGATATAGATAAAATAAATTATAAATATTAAAAATTTTGGAATAAGTCTTGAAATGTCGCAAGGACTTTAGTTTTATATTTTAAAAAAACACTTTTGCAATTTTTTTAGGATTTTTGCGTACTTTGATTATGAAAAGCTTTAAATAGGCGTTGTAATATGAATGGAAATATAAAAATAGTTTTACTATTGCGCTGACATGGCCCTAAATCATCAGGAGCGGCTGTTATTGAAGTAAGACGGAGATTTGTTTGCGTCCGGTGACAAGGACGGACCCGTTTTGGAACCAGAAGCTTTGCCGAGTTCAGTTTAGTTGACTTCTGCACTCCGCCTATTGAGTAACTGATTAACCTAACTGACTTGTTAGGTTGTGCGCTTATGTGCTTTGCTCTAAAAATGGCTCAGTCTAAATTTATTAAGCCAACGCAAATATCGGAGCGTTCTATTTTTGGGGAAATTAGTGATTTGCTTGAAGTTTAACTCTTTACTTACGAATCTGTTATGAAGTGCTACTGTTTTATTAGGAATGACCTAACAATTACTTCAGGGAAGAATCCTATTGTAAGTGTAATATATGACACTTTGGTTTCCATAATAGAACACATACGGTTTCGAATTTCTACTCCCGCTGCTTCTAGAAAAAGATTTTCACTAATAATAAAGGCTTTATAAATACAGGATAATCATGATAAATACATGAATTTATTAAAATCTAAAAGCAGAAAATGTTCAGGTAAATTTATTTCCACCCTCACTGAGTTTACAGAAGCTAAACATTTATTTCATATTATTGACTTGTATAAAAGAAGGAAAAAAAGAGTCTGTTGTGGAAAAAAAGTTTCTAACGATCAACGCTCTAACAATAAAAGGATTAAAGGTAATACTTATTAAACTACCACAAGCGCTTTGAGGAAGAAATACAAAAGAAAGAGTAAAGAACTGAAGAGAATAATTAAGTTCAATCAAGAACGGGCAAAAAATACTTGTGTAACAAAAAGGATTATTGGCCACAATGGCAACGCTGAAGAACAACAGTGTTCCTTACAAAAAGTGACAAACCAACTAGATCCATCAAATAGACAAGAAGAGATAAAACTACCAGGTGCCTGTGTGGTTTAATATTAAGTTAGAACTTTCTTGTACTTATGGTTGCAAATTTGTGCATCTCATATTCACACTTTCTCTCTGGTGACCTCAAGAACATTACAGATCAGATTATGAGTACTTTTCTGCTTCGGAAAATATTCTTTTGTTCATGCTAACGTAAAATTGTGGTGAACGTAGATTTCAAAGAAAATTTGGTGTACAACGTGTTTTAAAAGCAAGAACAGGAAGTAAAAATAAAGTGAGGAAGTTTATGTTCCAAATATGAACTTGGATGCAAAGGATTACATTGACGTTATCTCGTGGCTTGAAAATGACGCAACTGAACCTCCTTTGTTAAAACATGATTCCAGTGACTCTCTGGAAGACTTTATACGGAAAGTATCTGAAACTGAGTGAAATAGTATAGAGGACTAGGTTATCGATTTTTCCCAACTTCATTGCCTAATGCAAGCAGTGGAAAGGGCTGTGAAACTCCTGGCCGAATTGGCTGAAAATGTCTGGGATTCAATTACAAGAGAAGGATACAAAAGAACAAAAACTGATACACCTCTGAATATGTCAAAATTTAATTTAAAAAACTGTTTAAAGTGACTATGAAGTAGAAACATTTTGCAGCTGAAACCTTTTTAATCATTAAGGACACAGAAGCAAGAAACGCTAAATTTGTCATAAATAAATATTTTTTCTATTATTGTACTATGTAATTAATCATTTTTTTCAGCTGTAATGTTTATAAATGAATTTAAAATAATCTTTTGTAACATTATATGAACGAAAAATTCATAAAAATATTTTATCAAAGTTTATAATTTGCCAACTTTTGTACAAACTTTAAGCTCTTTGCTATATGCCGAGATATTGTTGTATTGCAACTAATTTTTAAAAAATTCTTTTTGAACTTAAAAGCCAATTTTCCTCCTTTACTACAAAACTAAAATCTAAGAAATTATTTTAAAAGCCCTTTTTTTGAATTTCTATTCTTTAATTTCTTATTTTGCAAATTTCAAGCTGTTTGCGGCCCCTCAAAGATAATATAAGATTGCAACGAAATTTTTTAAAATTGTATTTGAGCTTGAAATGCTTCTTTTCTGCACTATAACCAAACTAAAATCTGAAAAGAGAAAAAGAAGGAAAGAAAATTAAGGCCATTTTCGTTCTACCGTATTGTACATTTAAATAAAGGGGTCGGCTTACGAATCGAAAAATCGCAACCCCAATGGGGAGTTCCAAAGTCCAGTTTTCCCCAAATTATTTATTTTAATTCCTGGACTTTAGCACAAGAGTAACTGGCTCGGATTTTGGATTAATACTCAAAGGAAAGAATGATACTCGCATCTTCCAATAGTTCACACTTTTATTCACGGCTACTCGTACACTACTGAGCTATGCTTGCTTTCGGTGGGGCAACACACTGCGTGCGCGCCACCTATTATTTGCATATTTTACAACTTCTTAACAATTCCTATAATTTCTGCTTTTGAGGGTTTAAATATGTCATGCTCATGCGAAAGCTGTAACATAGAATTGGATTCGCCATCTACTTATTATAGGCATCATAGATCTTGCGCGAAAAGCATTCAAAGTGGAGCTTGGAAAAAGAAATTTAGCACGATTATCATAAGATCGAACACAATCATTATTCTTATTGATGAAAATAAATAAATACTTTATTCATAATTGTCAATGTCAAAAGTAACATTTAAAGCTTACATCTATATTAATAAAAATGCAACTCGAAATGCGTTGCTAAGCGCAAAACTGGAGAATGGCTTGACCGATTCGGCTAATTTTTAAAAAATATTTTCGTTAAGACACGAGGATGGTTCTTATGGAGAGAAAAAATTAAAAAACTGCGTGGAAAATAGTTAAAACGACATTTTCTTACTTTCCCGCCAAAAATCTTCATTTCCTTCCCCCACACCAACTGGGTTAGATAGCAGGAAGTAATAAATTATGATTTGTTTAGAAAGAAATACGCGAAGTCAGTTGGTTTTCATTCATAGATAACGGGATGTTTAAAAAAGAAAGAAAATAGTTGCTTTTATTATTAGTCGGTATGAATATTTAATCTATACCTCCTCAAAATAAAGTCTGGGCAGGGAAGAAAAAAAAGAATGAAAAAGAGGTTGTGTGTGTTTCACACATTATTTCCTCTGTGAGCGGCATTTTTTATAGCTGTTTTTAAACTATCGCATCTCTTGAAAACCAATTGTGTTTTTATTTGTTTAGTGTGTTTGCATTTATGAAAATTTGAATCTCATTATTCTATAAAAACGCAGAATTTTAGACCTTTCCATCCACCATGTATGTAAAATATCAATTCCGGGACAATCATTGTTTGGATAGAAAGAGAAAAATGAGTAGTACAATGAACAGAACATCTGTAGAAAATAATACAATTAATGAATTATATGATTATCAAAATTTGTTTGGTTTAAAAATATTTTAGTGAAAAACCTGTTATGAGACACAGCTACATAAAATATTATAGGAAAATTTTAGCGACCATTAATACTGGCGAACCGACTGGTCGCCAAAGGCGGCTAGTATTTAATATAAATGCATAAAAGATAAGTTATTATTAAAAATATTCAATAAACTATTTCAAGTAAAAAAATTGCTCTCGACTAGCTTTTAATTTATTCAAAAATATTAAAACTGAAATCCAAAATTCAAGAACAAAATTTAACTTCTTTTTCGGCGAAGCAAATGTGCTAACACATAATATGAATCGTTCAGAGAAATTTTCTGAAATGCGAATTCGAAATATATATATATATATATATATATATATATATATATATATATATTTATATATATATATATATAAAATTCGAAACAGTAGAAGATGAAATCATAGAAAACTTGGTTGAGGAATTTAGACGTTATCTTTGAACTGTGACTGATACTGTCATGGAACAGATAGAAAATAGATTGAAAAATAATTCACTGATATAAAAAAAATTAGAAAAATGTGATGGGATTAGTAAAATGTTCAAAAACTTTGTAACATTTTTTAATAACGATGTGACTGAAAGCTTAATCCAAATAAGTGTTTTGCTATAGAGATTTTATTGTGAATGAGAATGATGTAAATAACGCTCAATGCATATTGCAATATATGCTAATTAATAATTATAATGTTTTATTTCTAAATGTATTAACATTTTTCTTTACGTTGCCAGTTACTACAATATTCGTACTGTCTGCATTTATAGGCCTTTCGTTGTCTAATAGAGAAAATAAATTTAAAAAAACGCGTTTCAGAGCTATCATTATATTTTTTGAGTTATGCCTTAGTAATAAACATTGATTACTTAGAAAAATAAGTTTTCTATTTCGTACATTGAAAGACTTAAGTAATAAGGCGATTATATCTTCACTTAAGGCTTAATGGTACACGAAATTTTTTGTTTGATTACTTCGTGCGTAAACAAATAAAGCTAGGGACGGGATGGCCAGGTTCGTAGAGCGTTGGACTCGTACTCCTTAGGTTACGGGTTCGAAGCTCGCCGGCCAAAAGATTCCCCGAGTGTGTGGCAATTAGTGCTTGTTAAATCTGTTCGTGGTCGCAAAGTCCTCCATATCAAGAGTAATATCACTGGGGGTACTGGTCAGAGGTGATCGTTCTCTGATCCAGGTCTAAATTACGATCTGAAATGTATGAATGAACTTGCATGAATATAGCCCGCCGTTTAAAAAAGGTTGTGACGTGTGTATAGCTAAGTCGTACCCTTGGCCCTAGATGGCGCTACTTGTAAAACAAGACACGTATATATCCGGCTTAAAATCTGCTGATGTATCAGCGGGGCTTGTCCATTGCAAGTGTCATAAGTACCAACATTAACAAATAAAGCTGAAGCTTTTCCAATACGGGGGTAGGCAACATACAACTGTCCATGAGAGAAGCATGGGTTTCAAGATTATTGCTGCAAAAACTCTACGATTGACCGTGGAATTTATTTATGATCATATCGAAAGCAAGCCGAAATGGAAATTGCAGTCGTTTAAATTTAAATGGTACGTTAGTTGGTACCATTGGGATGCGAGGTATCAATATATCTTCTCCCTTATATTTTCCCTTTAGAATGGTTGCTTCCCTCAAATTGTTCAGTAATGTTTTTACTACTAGTCGTGTGCCATTGTAAAGACGCGGTGGGTTGATATTTCGGGACATTATGACCCCCGAACCTACTTTTAATTGAAGATTATGAGGCGGCAATCCTGGGAAATGCAGTGAGTTCAAAAATTCTGGTGGATAATTGATATCATCTTGGTTCATTGCACAATCAACTGATTTATATGTTCTTAATTCACTGACAATTTCATTTTGAATGATACACAATCCTTCTTTTGTTTTCTTTCTTTCCTTTCTGAAAATCTTTCCTTTCTTTCTTTTTTCCTTCTTTACTTTTTTTCTACAAACTCTTTTTTCCTTTCTTCCCTACCCAAATTTTACTTTGGGCAGGCATAGATTAAATATCCATACAGCCTAATCAACTTTAAGGCATATTAAAGATAATCCTAACACACCTTCTTGTATTTTGATTGACGTCAAATGTTTGGAAGGTAGAGGGACAGTGTTAATTTTTAAACAAATGTGTGAATTTTCTACGCCAGTTGGGGTAACGAAAATTGGTAAAGAAATTTTTAATTTCCTTTATTCGGTTTTATTTTAATACAAAAGTATTTCAGAGTGAATCCGAAAAAACCCCCGATTAATTAACAATGTCTACTTTAAAATGCATCAAACACTAAGAAAATGAAAAGAACGGCGCATAAATCCTTTCAAGAATACATAAAGAATCAATCCTTTCAATAAACACATTATGTAATTCATTTGAAAGGCAATTCAATGTTTCAGTTGCTGCCAGGGATGGAGGTTTCTGAGAGAAGCCCAGGAGAATTTCGAAAAAATAATTTGAAAAAAGTATTAATATAAGGATGTCTAGATTATAAATTAATATATGTTATTTTGACAGATTATAAGAGCATGAAAAATTCCTGACCCTAAACATAGTACTGTAAAGATGAAGCTATGAAACCAGTTTATTCATTAATGCACTTTCAATATATCTATAAATGAATATTCGGATATTGATGCGGTTCGACACGTCTTTAAGAAAAAGGTTTAAATGTAGACAAACGTTATTGGAACATTTAAGATACTGTTTTATAACGGAATGTCAGAGTATTCTCGTTCAACGAAGAAACAAATTGGGTCTAAATTGGACTGTTACTCTTGGGGATATTTTTCTGATGAGACGAATAGCAGCAAAAGAATAAACTGACCTCTAGATTGCATAATTTAAATTGGCCTAAGCCTATGAAACAGAGGGAAATAAATGCGTATGCTGATCACAATATTCGAGTTATGATAAAACTCATGGCAAAGAGCAAAATAACAAAGCTGCTAAAAGAATTAACTTCACTTGGATGGGGCCTCTTATTGACCATTCAAAACGGTGCATCCTTTTAAAGTTTTATTTATTTATTTTTCAATTCTAATTGTTAAGTCATATCAATGATTTGCCAACCTGCCCGAAGGGGTTAAAAACCCTGAATGATCGGACCGCCTCAACAGCAACACTGGCGTGAACTGTGGTTGAGTTCTAATGGGCCATAACCGGCCACTGTACAACTCTTCCCTGAGGAAGTACGTCCCGTCATCGATGGGAGGAGCCGCATCCCCCACCTATTTGTGTACACTCCAGGGTGGTGAGATCAAACTACCATACCGAAAGAATCTCATCCTTTATTCGAGGGCCCCCCCCCCCCCCCCCGAGTTAAATTTTGATTTTCAAAAAAACTTACAGAACGTTAAAATGATGTCAATTAATTTTTTTAGAAATTCGATTTTAAATAGTTATATATATTCATTTTTTAAAGCAATAAACAAATATTTGTATTAAGTGAATAATTTTACCTCGAAGTACTTCTCCCAGTGAAAAGAGTTAAAAAACCAGAAAGATTTGGCTTCTAAATTAATTGTTTATTTATTTGAAATATTGCCTTTACTTATTTGCCAATTCAAGAAATGAGACAGCTTCCGTTGAATTTTAATACCTTAGTAGATTTAAGAAATTACCCCATGTTTCAATTACTATTTATAATTAGAATGTTCGAGGATGTCAATGAGAGAAGTTTAATTTTACTATTTCGCAAGTTTCATTCATTTTTATATTAAAATCTATACCATTCCGGATAGTAAAAGAAAAAAAAAATTGCAATAATGATTTTTAGTGATGAGCTCTTCCAGGATTCCAATATGTCTACATATCCTTGCTCCTCTTTAATTTCCCATTTTGAGTGTTTCTCCCCCTCCCCCCGGGGGCACTTCGTAATTAGGATGAGATGTTTCCGGCATGGTGTTTGGATCTCGCCACACTAGAGGGTATCCTAATAGGAGGGGATAGGTTCCTCCCATCAATGCTGGGTCGTACTTCCTTCGGGAATGGTTGTATCGTACCGGTGATGGCCCTTAGGACTTAACCACAGTTACCACCAGTGTTGCAGTTGCGTCGGTTCAGTCATTCAATTTTATTGTTTAAATCGGTGTGCCTTCGTGGCGGGTCGGAGAGTCTGGTTTGACTCGTTATTTTGAGTAAAAATAAATGAGTGATGGTTGGCTACTATTAAATTGTTGTTTATTACTTGCCTACTGCCTTTTAAGCTTAATTTTCTTGCAAGTATTTGTCCGCCGTTTTTACAATAGTGATTTAAGATCCTTATTATAATAGTACGAGTTCCTAATTAGGACCACTTCGATTAATAGAAGGTTGGAAAAACATCTGGTGGTATCCTTAAGTCTATGAAAGCTTAAAAAAAAATAGATGATTTTCTTGCCTTTGCTTCAGCAATTGGGGATAAAGATAAAGCAAGATTTCCAGAATTGATCATTGAAAGGAATATTTGGACAATCTATTCTCTCCATACTACTCACACTTATTCACAGTAGAATTTTAATTCATATATTCCAAAACCCTGAAATCCTCAAGAATGATGCTCTGCATCTTTATGAAGAATTCACAGCAGTCATGACTATCACATTACGAGTTTTTTTTCTTAGTGTAAGACATTTATTGAGATAAAATTTCCTATTTCGGAAGAATTTTCAACTATAAAAATCAATGTTTACGTTAAAATAACTTTTTAAAAATTAAATATTATTTGATAAATCAAAGATTTCATATAATTTCAGAAATCTTAATCGATTACTATCACTCTTTGCATGAAAATTATTTCTTTTCGAATGATAGCTACATTGAATCGGCTTGCTAAATCAATTTTTTGCTTCTCTTCTGCTTTTCATATTAAAAAAAAAGTTGCGGAAAAAAAGTTTAAAAAAAGTTTTTATCTAAACACATTTTATTTTCTATTTTTTTGGAAGATTTTCTTATCAACTACCCCATTTGTATACACGATCAATAACGAGAAGGGGAAAAAACGGTATTTTGAATAGGAACCTACAGGTTTTCAAGACAACTATTGGTTGCTATTTTGTATTTCATTGTTTCCCAGTTATTCAATTTCATCAAATTTTTTTATGAGACACTATATAATTTTTAGATATTATTTTAATAATTAAGGTTAAAACAATTTCAAATTTGAACAAACAAATGCTATACAGAATTTTGATTCAAAGCAAGAAAGATTGTAACCGAATAGTTTTATCTATCTGTCTCTATATAACACCACAGAAAATCCAATAGAAGATTAGGAACTCATATTTTAATAGTTTATCATTCATCTGCCATTTTTTGAAAAGTCTGCGGTGTTTGCTATATAAGCCAATTTATATACTTCGAGCAGAAGGGTCCCTTTTGCTTGATCGGTATGATACTCGGCTACTAACCATAAGATTGGGAGTTCGGGCCTAGTGCTATCCGCTAATTACCTACAAGTCTAAGCTTTAAATGTTTGTGAGCTAATTTAATCCAGAGAACACAAATTTGCATACTAAATTAATTTTACCATAAAAAATTAAGTTAGAACGAATTTTAATATGAAACACACACACACATCCTAATTAAGATACAAAGATTATATGTTTTAACTCTGGAGGAATTTTTTAAAAATTTAATGTACATTAACAGTCCCTGAATAATGGGGGTATTTTGATGTATTTTTGAAGGCCCACACTTAAAGAAAGACACTATTCATACTAATGGGCTGAAAAATTAAACTTATAAAATTCAAAGCAGAGTTAACATCTTGCCAACATCTTTTATTTCACAAGAATGATTGAATTATTTGTGAACATATTTTTTCTAGTAAATTTTTTTAGCTTACTAAAATACAATCTGAAAAATGCACACAGTTTCAAGAGCGACACAGTTTACATTTAGAAGTTTATTTCACTGCAGTGTTTATGTACACAATGATTAGCAAGACAAATATGATGGACCCATATTAAAGGCATAACCTGCAAAATATTTATATAAAAATAATTGTTAATGATAAGGTACCCTACCATTTACAATTAATATTGTTTACAACATTAATTACACAAACTACTTGGATATCACTCATATAAAAGGTTGTACATATCAAAGAACATTGAAATTTCTGTTTAACCTACAATGAGTTTTTCTTTATCTCAAAATTGAAAGGCAGAGTAAAAAACATGCTAAGTGATTTTAAATAATTTTGAATTATTGAATTTTTGTTCAATCAGATCATAAAAGAGTATGTATAAGCATATGATTTCCTTTATAATTTGCCTCCCATCTTATTTCTTCTTTTACCAAATATTTCTGAATACTGACATTTTACATACATACGATTTTAATATATATTACGAACAATCTTAAGCATTGAAAATTAGGACATCAAAATCAAGATTTTTAAAATTAAATATTTTTTATAATTTTGTTACACCTGACTCATTAATGAAGTCTTGTTCAATAAAACGCTTTAAAAGATGTAATACAAAATCTTAGAAAAAACAACAAAAAAGGTATGCCAGTTTTCTTAGCTTGCAGATGGAAGAAGTGATGTACCAATTTCAAAATTTCAGCATTTCTCAAAATCACAAACCCTCTGCAATAAATAGGAACCTTAATATCTCTGCTCACCACAAATTTTTTTTAACACGCATCAAAACCACTAGCGCTACAAATTTTCAGCCTTTGAAAGCAAAAAATCATGTGATGAGCAGTTTAAAATAATCATATAAACGATCAAAATATTTTCCTCCTAAAAGTTATATTTACTTATGAGCATATCAAAAAGGGAGCAATATAATCAAATTTCATTTTAAAAATTGATGTATTTCAATTTTTCTTCGTGATTAAAATTATATCAAATACTAACGAAATTGTAAAAACAATTCAACAAGCTATTTAACTTAAGAGGTAAACCTATACATTATATCTACATGCATAAAACTGAAAAGGAGTGAACTATATATGTGAGACAGTGGCTATGAGATGACAACAGAAATTTGAATGTTTTCCAGAGCATATTAGCTTTTATCCTAAAGTACTTACATTTTCGATCCAATCGAAACTCTTTGGAACTGCATAAATATATTTATTTGTTTGTTTATATACAAAAAGAAAAAAGGCTACTTTTTGGTTTAAAATGTTTAAATATTATATATATACAAAAGAGTACTTGTAAAAGACATAAATTAGATATTCATCATATAAAAAAACTAATTTTTATAATGCACTTTTCATTTATAGGTATGTTTTTTAGTTTTCTAATTTTTACTATAAAATTATTTCCCTCATTTTGCAAGTTTTATGAATTTTCAGGTTAAGCCTTTGCATACATAGACGTAAAAACAATAACACCTTTATATGACAAAACATTTTATATGCTATTTAGTTACTTTTATGAGCACATTGTTCACATTTACAGAGTATTAAATTGCAAAAAACACACAATTATAACAATTGGGTCAGAAGCTGCAGCAACTGATGCAACTGTACACTTATACATAACTGAGCTTTTTAGCATCTATTTAAATTCTACAAAATACATTTCAGTTTAGGTCATTTGAAGCTTTTGAAAATTGTTGACCATATCCCACACTTTAGATGAGCGTGATGGCTTGTTGGAAGCCTACAATAAAAATAATAAAAATAAGCACATGCATGATAAAATAAAAACATACAAAGAAATAATGCAGACAAAGATATTTATACAAACATTATTCTTACAAATTATTTTCAGAAATTTGATAATGTTAATTCCAACTACCAGATTAATACATACACTAATCGATGTAAAACACCCAATACTTAGAAATAACAAGAACATAATTGTATTGCGAATTCATATTTACATATATAACTTGTTTAAAAAACATACACTATCATACAATCTTTTGAAAAAAATATACATACGATGAGGAAGAATTTATTAAGTAAATCAATAAAGCGAGAAGAAAATTATTTTATATCAAGGTTATATCTCACCAGGCAATTCACTAATTATAAGTCTAAGTACAATCTATCTTCAAGCTGCAAAGTAATGTGAGGAAATAACCCTAGACAATTTAATCATTTTAAAGCTAGACAACAAAAATTTTGAAGCCTTTTGATGAATTAATTTTTCTTTTCAAATTAAAAACAGTCATGGGATGATAGAGTACCAGGCAGATTAATTCGTGATTGAACTATTTTCAAAGACACACGGGGTAATTGTTTTATCTCTTTACTATAAATTTATAAAATTAATACATATAAAACTGAGAAAAGCAAAGAAAGACCATAATCACACAAATTTCACTTACATCCATGAAAGAATTAGGGGATCCACCAAGGAGAAGTCTTTCTCTTTGTTCCCGAAGTTCTCGACGCTGCTGAGCGAGTTGCAACCAAGATGGCGCATGTGGTTCCTTTTCATTCATAGTTTCTTGACTTTCTTTTGCGATTCCTATGCTTGTAACATTTCCATTCATGGGAGCAGTAGCTGCAGGTACTGAAGTAGAGCTTGTCTTTTGCTGAATTTCTTCTTTAATAGGTGGAACTGGCGAACTTTCAGTATTCGATTCCTTGGGAGAGTTTTTGATGGAATCGGGAGGCAAATTGAGAGGAATATCAGGAACACTTGCTAATCTTTGTCTTGGATGTATTGCTTCACTAGTAACTGAGGATTCTGATGTTAGCTTTACAAGAGATTCTCTATGAATTAAGTTCATTTCTTTTAAAGGTGAAACTGATCTCGGAGCTACTTTTTCTTTTTCACAAAACGATTTAGATTTTTTCTTTAAGTCGTGTGTTTTGATATGTGGTTTCGAAATTTCCAAAATTTTTATTACAGTACTATTATCAGAAACGCTAATTTCATTATTTTCTTCTGTTTTCTCTACATGTGAAGAATCATCCAGAGAAGTATCAGAAATAGAACCCTCTTGTGGTTCTTCAGCTTTACTTTTATCACAGTTCTTTTGTTTAATCGATCGCCTTGCAAAAACACGTAGAAGCTCAGGTTCCGGATCGTCAGAAAGAGGTAATGGTGCCTCTTTAGTATTTTTCTTATTTTCATTACTTTTTAAAGCCAGCGATTCAGAATCTTGATGATTTTGGCAGATTTTGTTTTCATTATCAATAACAGGAGATTTGCGAGGATCGCTCATTGTTTCAGCGTTAATTTCGCTCAGAAGTGAAGAAGAATTCACTTCATCGTCGACAATCTGACTTTTATTAATATGATTATTATGAGAAACAGAAGGCTGGATTTTAACTTCCCATTTTGCGGATGCGTCTTGAACGCTTTTTTCTTCTTTCACTACTTTTGTATCATTTTGCGTTACTTTTGAGCCTTGTACTTGAAGTTTCACTTCACTAGAGCTAGTTTTGTTAGTCGAATTCTTTTGTCCTTTACTAGCAGCAGTAACATTAACTTTATCTTTGATTTCTGGTTTAGGAATAGATTTATGAATACGAATCTGAACCGGATATTGCACTTTTTCCTGCTTTGCAATTTTCTTTTCTATGACTGTCTCAGTTTTCTTGTCTGAAACTAGAGCTCCAGAGAAGGAATGTCGGTTGTTAGCTTTATCCAAATCTTTATTCTTCACTGTAACTTTACGATCAGACAGTTTTCGCTCAATCGATGTGCTAGTGCCTTTTTTGTTTTGATCAGAAGGCTGATCTTTATTACCAAAAGAT
Organism: Argiope argentata; assembly: GCA_026289955.1. NCBI lineage: Eukaryota > Metazoa > Arthropoda > Arachnida > Araneae > Araneidae > Argiope > Argiope argentata. The sequence continues at coordinate 8,698,193 of JAOUZG010050968.1, read as the reverse complement.
ATAGGCTGATACTTGCGCTCTTTCATCCTTTGACTGAATGGAACAATTTCAACCGATACACGTTTTTGTGCGCTGATGTTTTTCATGCCCGTGGCATTTGAATTAGATTCAAGCAACTGAGGTTTAGGAGCTGGCTTAATTGGATGTTTCTCCTTCTGAGAGGATCGCTGATTCATATCTTGTTTTGATGGTAATGCTGCATTTTCGGGTTCCATACCACTTTGTTTTATTTCATCTTGTCCAAGAGGCGATACTACAGATGTTATGGGTTCAGGCTTCGCGTTTACTGATATTGTTATTTTTTCGTCAGTCATTTTATTAGTACAAAGAGTCGAAGTAGACGAGCTAACAGTTACATCACTATTCATCGACATAGATGCAGGGATGTCTACGGAGCTTACCCAAGAATCACTACTTTTTATTTTCTTGTCATTTAGAATGTCACTAGAAGCTTGAATAAATATTCCAGCCTTTTCTTCAACTGCAGCGAAATTGTGAGCTTCTGTTACAACCATATCCTTAACATCGTCTTTGAAAGACGCATGGTGAGAGACGAATATCCCACTTTCTTCGACACCCATAGATAAAGATTTACTGCTCATTATACTTTCTTCTTCAAAATACAAAGAAGAAATCAATGGGTTTTCCTTATCTCCAGATTTTTCCTTGCAAGCCAAGTCTAAATTTTTATCCAAACTAATATCTCTTTTTACAGTTTTCAATATAAATTCGCTATCAATATCAAGTTTATTTGGAACGCTAGTCATCCTAACATCTTTTACAAATTCTTGCTGGGATTGTGCCTTCGTCTCCACCTTTTCTTCAGTAGAAGAAGTATATTCATTAGCTTTCTCCAAATGGATTTTGGGGAAGAAGTTTTCTTTCATTAAATCCGGTTTAGAAGTTTCGCTAATTTCTGCAGAGCTGTTGCTAACTTTCATTTGAACAGAAGATAATTCTGGCATCAGTTCATTACCAGTACTTTGGCATGAAGAAATTTTCATTTCCTCTTTTCCTTTAAATAATTTTTCTGATTTCTTAAAGGATTCAGACTTCTCTAGATTTCTTACAAGAGATGATACTTTGAGAGATGCTTCACTTTCTTTAAGGAAATTTTCTTTTATTTCAGATATTGAATGCTCCTCTTTATTTTCATTTCTGAAAACTTTAGAGTTTTCTGCTTCAGTATCATCACTCTTTTTCTCATAACTATCATAAAAAGATTTTGTTTCCTCTTTGTTTGTGAATTCGGTATCTTTTTCTTTAGAAGTGAAACTCTGACTAACAGTTCCTTCTGCTTCCTGTGTTACAATATCAGTATTTGGTAAAGGTTTGATGTCTTCGCCATTCATGATTTTAGAATTTTCTTCAGCGTTTTCATTATATATTTGGCTGTAGCTTTCTGAAGTTGATGATTTTTCCATGTGACTAACAACTTCTCTTGTTAAATCAGATACTTCATTAAAAGAAAAGGATGACGTCATTTGAGTTACTTGCCATTCTGACGACTGTTTTGAGGAAGAAAATTCGTTTAGTGATGAAGCAGAGAATTCTGAAAAGAGAAAAGAAAATATATTTAAATATTTTTATTAAAATAAATACATAAGAAAAATTCTTAAGTAGGAAATAAATGCCCTTACTGTACTTTAAAATATAAATTCTCTTTAATTTATCTGTTTAAAGTACTGATACACATAAATTTGATTTGACGCACGCACGCACACGCATGCACGCACTAGAATAATTTTTAAGTTATTCTGCGTTTTAAAAATAATTTCCTAATCACTCAAACTTCGGTTATACAATAACTTTAATTTCTGAGTTGCATGGAGTATTATTTTTCTCACTGAATCAAAATTACTTTTTCACGCTCTCTCTTTCCCAATTTTTGTCTTCCTATTCGGTTCACCGCACTATAATAGTCATGGTTTAGTCAAAGAATCTTATAGTATTAATTTATTTTTGAAATTACGAAAAATAATCATTATTATCGGTCAAGGATGATGCCATTGACGATATTATCATGCTTGTTCACTAGACGACAGTAATAGATTACAATTCAAAATTCATTGAAGCGCAATTAGTTAACAGTTTACAAACTCATGAAGCGATATCAGCAATCAAACCAACTTTTGGCAAGACATGGCATACTCTTAGAATTTAGAAGTGATGGAGGACCCCTGTTCAACTCTTGAAATTTTTGATTATTTTAGTACGCGTTGGGAATCCAAGTAAATAAAAATCGATTCTAAGTATTCTACATCAAATGGTCAAGTAGATAGGATCATACATATAGTTAAGCAAATTTTCAGAAAATCTTCTTCAGACTTGAAAAATCAATGTTTGGCCTAATTATAATTACTTGCAACTCCAGTCCTAGGATCTAATCATTATCATGGTGATCTACTGATAAATAGCAAACTTCCTACTGTTTTACCGAGTTCGCTATTTTAGAAAGGAGTAAAAATTTAAATTAATTAATCAATTTAAAAAAGCAGAGAGGTATGCGCGCTATACTTGAATCCTATCGAACGTCTTGACTCGAATTATAATCCGAAAGTCAGTAAGACTTTATAAGTTTTAAGATAAAATGAAACTCCCAAATCGTATCTAAATGAAACTCAAAATAGAGGTAATAGGCATTAGAAATCGTATTCATCTTAAACCAAATAAATGTTCTGATTTTGAAACTTTTGAGAATTTTATAGGTTCCAAAGAAATCTTAACAGTAGATTCTGAAGAAAAACTATGACTCGAGTAACCCCACTACCACCACACATACTCACAAGCTAGTACAAGATCAGTTTAAAGCTAATATAACTAGTCTCTCTGTAATGAGTCCTCAGGAGCAAGTTGCATGTCCGCTTCGAACCAGCTACGGTCAAATTGTTAAATTACCTAGTCATTATGTTGTATGATTAGGTGATTATATGCGACTGTTTGTATGGCTCATCTAATATAACTTTGTTCAATTACTCTTATTATTCTATTAATATTGTTTTAAATATCCTTTGTTTTTATTAAGAAAGGAGCGTGTCGTATGGTTTTGTTACGTATTCATATGATCTATTGTAAAAACAAGAAAAAGTTCCCTATTTCCATACACATGATCAATAAACGTTGTTCCATTACTGAAAGGTTAAAAATATCGGATTAATTAAATCAGCTTGATATAACAATATTGTGTGTTGATGGGGTCTGTATCACAATAAAATTATCAAGATATTTTCTAAATTTTAAAATAAGAGCTAATTCTGCACTAAACTACATCATTAAGAATTGTTATTAAAATGTGTTACTATTTAAGGTAATGATACATTAATAAATGTACCATGAGAACAATTTTGACGAAACATAGACGCAATTTTGCTAAGCAATGTTTAAAAAAATTCTTTGGCATATTTTTTAAATATTATTAACAACATATTAGCATTTGACTACAGCAGTATAATCAAATTATTTTCCAAACGAAAATAATTATAAAATATCAATGTGAATTTAAAATTAAAAATTCAAATTGTACAAATTACCAGTAAATGTTTTGACAACTTCAAGAGCTTCAAATTTCTGGAAACTCTTTCCAGAATCTTCAGTAACTTCAGGGGTTGATGGTAAGGTGCTTACTTTAGATGCAGCAACCTAAAAGAGTTTTTAAATAATCAGAAATAAAAAAAAGAGTAATTTTGATGGCAAATATAGTATCGATAATCCTATTTTCTTTCTACATCTTATATTTAAATGAATTTTTTCATGATTTTAAAATTTGTGCTGAAATAAATAATCGGATGAAAAATACTGCTTAGTATACGTTGAAAAGTAAAATGTTTGAGAGACTGAGACAGATATACAAGTTCAAGGGATGGCTTACTTGATTCATTCTCCGACGCGGCAAGCCATAAGTTCGCTTAGGTCTAACAGCAATTTTATGATGAGCAGCATTGTGGTTCAAAGGTACAGGTTGACTGCTATCAGTATCACCATCTAATTAATGAAAAAAAATTTTTGGTTGACAAAATCTATACGGCAGCTTAGTGTCAAACAAAACTATCTACAAAACATATTTTTTAATAATATTCAATAAAATAACACTTGAAAAACTATGAGTTATTTATAATCAAACACTAATGAATCTAATTCTGTTAAAAATTAGACTGTTTTTAATACAGAAGTAATTAGTTTTATTTACGCAATTTTTCTGAAGCAATATGATTGTTATTTTTGGATAAAACTCGTAATTTTTAATCGTAGTCAGATGATGAGAAAAGACACTTAAATCGCCACTCTTTTTAATTTTCCGTATTACATTTGTGAGGGTGCGCCTGACCCTCGATAATAACATAAGTCAAATTCACTCTTTTAATATTATGGAATGTGAGCTTTTTAAAGTCAATAAGTAGATTATCTCAAAAAAATTTTTTTTTTAATTAAAAATAATATGTATACAAATATAGTAAAAACCAATTATTGGACATAGAAAAAGAAATGTAAATGTAATCCAAATAATGTAAGCAATTTTGTACCTGCTAAGCATGTTTATTAAAATTCTTTATTTGGAAAACAGAAAGATTAACTAAAGGAACTAGCCTCACCTTTTAAATCAGATTTATTACAGATCTACAAATTGATTTCAATTATGGCATGTTATATAGTTTATAAAGTGTAATAATGGAATTTTTGGATGCTGTCAAAAAATTTTCCTATGAATAACCATTTTGTACTTCAACTTATATTTGTAAATTCTTGTTGAGGGAAAAAAGTTAGTGATGTGTTTACAATTATTGTTGACATGAATTTTCCATTCAATAGAATGTTATTAAACTATAGATTACTTTCAAAGCCAGTATTGCTTTGTAAAATTCTTGGATTCATACGCGAAATGGGAAAAATCAAATTAACAATGTCTTTTCCCCCACTCCTCAAAGATTTTTATTTCATCAAAAAGTAACGCTCTGTTAAAGTTTTTTAAAAAATAGAATACCATGTGAAATAATTTATGCTCATTTCAAAATGTCATTTATATCATAAAGCTGTTTCACTTCTAAAGAACATGAATCTCTTAAAAACTGTTTACTACTTTTTTCTAAAGCTCATTTAAATGCTCAAGAATGACACATTCGATATTCTGATTAACTTATTAATAAAATAAAGTTAATTGTAATTATGAAGTATTAGATATTTTTCATGTTGTCACTCAATAAATAAAAACAAATTTAGATCGGTACATAGATGCGCGATTTTATGCTTCAAAACACAAGCTGAAAATCATTTATCACATATTTGCTATGAAAGAATATTCACAACAGCAGCTATTTAATTTCCCAATAGTGACTAGTTATGATATTTAATGAAAAATGAAAAAAAAATGTAACTTCAAAAAAAATACTGATAAGAAATAAAAAGTAGAAGATTATACAAAATTTCAATTTTTTTAACACACACTTAATATTGCGCATTGCTATTCTGATCTATTTATTTTTTAGTCTTGAATTTTCGAAATATTAATTTCTATATATTATGGTATCTTGAAATAAATATTTTCACCAAATTATTTCTTTTAGAAATCCATTCTAGAAAGTATCAAGAAACCGTTGAAGAAATTACTTATTTCACTTATAAATGTACATCACATTGGCGATCAGATATTTTGTGCAAATGTGATACCAGTTTTTTGGAAGGCCCAAACATTGCTACTCAAGCAACTTTTAGTAAAAATTAAAGTTATTTATATCCCGAAACGCAACAATTATATGGCAATGAAGCAGACATCCGAATAAAATTTTTCGACGTTTCTCTTTAAAAAAATTACCAGAATCTAAGGATCGTCTATCAATGAGGGACATTCTTGAAGAATGCCCAGAAGATTGGCCCGCTGAATCCTAGAACAGAAAATATTCATTAATATCAGATGAATTTGTCAAGTATTATTATTTCTGATTTTAAATAAAAAAACATTCAAATGCTTATAATTTCTTCATTGTAAAATTACCTCATCATTTTCGGAGCTTCCCATACTTATCAAACTGCCAGCACTGCATGTGGTTTGAGATTTCGGTGACTTTTCCTAAAAGACAAGATATTATTATTAAAAGGACATGAATATATTAAAACACGCTTATACACATAACAGACCAAAAATGACAAAATAAAGAAAAAACCCTATAATATAAGATTCCTCTCTCCACTTCACGTAAGCAAAATACTACTTAAATTATCCGTACATATTAATATTAAAAAAATTTCTAGTTTATTACAAAAGATAATAATCTGATTATAATATTAGAGAATTAAAATATTTTAATAATAGTTTCATGAATTCAATAAAATAACTTTAAGCCAACAGAAATGAAGTATTTATAAATGAATAGCATTAAACGTTACCAAATCATTAATATTTTAAGAAAAAGCTAGAATTTCAGAAAGGTTCATTATATGTAAATGATTCATTTCAATTTTATGCCTTCATATTAATATAAGTGATATTAATTTTGATGACAATACCATTAATTTGAGGATACACCCACTTATTTTTTCCATCTTGTAGTCGTATTACTTTTACCACAGCAACTTTACATAAAGTTCGTTTATACATTTTATATTTACAATAAGTTGCTTCACTGCAGTCTTAATTTTTATTCATCACTATTGATAATTAATAGAACTTCGTTTGTATTTCACAAAATTTCTACTATAATGGCGTTTTCCACTTTCCTAGTTAGCAAATTTTCTGCTTAGTCATTATTTTTTCGTTTAAGCAAAGAATTATTTTACCAATATCATATCGATGATGATGAATTTAAAAAGTTATTCTACCTTTCTCTAATAAGGCAATCGATTTCATGTCAAAAGTATTAAGTGAGATTAATTCGTTTTATTATGCTGTTCTTAATACTTGCAGGTAAACAATTTGTGTCAGACAACGATAAAAACTTTAGGAATACATTTATGTTCTAAATCGTATAAAACAAGTGTATGAATAATATTCAATATATGTTTAAATAATATTCAATAACAGCTTTATGACTTCTCATTATGATAAATATCTGATTTTAAAACTTAATCAACGACCTCAGCACAATGCACAAAAACGGTAGTAATATCTTAAAAACTTTCAAATTATTACTTTTAGATTAATTTACACGAATAGCATTCAATTAACAATGAGTAATGGAATAATAAAAGTTGTTATTAAAGTTTCTATTACACATTAGTCCTTGAAAGACGTATAAACATTGCTTTACTTCAGTATAAAACCTGTAAAAATAAATACTCTAAGGGAAATACGGCTCTTTGGTTATCATCGGATGCTCATAGGGTATCGTATACACAAATGTAGCCGAAATTTCTTCCATCAAGTATATACAACATTAAGGTGCTATATGTACAACAATTAAGCTGTTATGAATACAAAAAAAAAAAACGAATACACAAATGTAATCTAAAAAAATCCTTTCATCACGTATATGCAGCATTAAGGTGCTATATGCACAACAATTATTTTGTTATGAATACAGAAAATAATACACAAATGTTGTTAAAAACACCTTTTCGTTACGTACATACAACATTAAGGTGCTTTATGCACAACAATGCAGCTGTTATAAATGTAGAAAAATCTAATACACAAATGTAATCCAAAACGCCTTTTCGTCATGTATATACAACATTAAGGTGCTATATGCACAACAAGTAAGCTGTTATGAATACAAAATAATCTAATGCAATTAGTTGAATAAATTCGGAAATGAGGAAAAAAAAAAACCCGAATTTAATAAATTATGATTTTAAAATTAGATGTCGTGTTTGAACTGTTTGGCCAAATAATATATCTACAGAAACAATTAGCTCATGAAATCCTAAAAGATCCTCTCAGAAAATGTGTCAAAATTAAGAGTTAGTATTTGAAGTTCGATGCACAATATTTGGTTCAAAAATTAAAATTAGAGATATTAGAGCTCTCA
>JAOUZG010050968.1:8649851-8690225 GCA_026289955.1 Argiope argentata | reverse complement strand
ATGTCTTCGTAATACTCTACCTTCAAACCTTGCGCTAATACATCGACGGTAGTAGGACTAGTACAAGGACTATGCGGCAGACCAGCATCATCATCATCCGAGTCTCTTCTGGCACGGACCCTCGTAAATAATTCATCCTAAAATATTAAAGTAGCAAGATGAAAAATAACAGTAAAGTAATATGTGTTATTTCTAATAAAGGAACAAACAAAGGGGTAAAAACAAAGGATATAAAAATTGCTCTTAATATTCAAGTTGAAAAGTTGAAAAATGAAGCAAAGAACAGAGAAAACTTGTAAATCTATTTTGGAACGGAATTAGCAATAAATAATGATGGTTAAATAGCGATGACGATATATTTAAGTTAGCGCTTTATTTAAGTAAGATAACAATTGCAAGGAACCCAGACATGCACCACCAATTGTACTAGCACAAAATGGTACTGAACTCAAACGACAACTGAGCTATCTCCAGTAAAAAGTAAACTCGAAACTTGCGTCTTTTCTTTATTTCAAAGAAAAACGAAAAAGTGAAATTGAATTGTGAAAGTGAATACGTTACTCGTGAAAGCAACAAGTTTAAAGTTAAAAAAAAACATTTGTTAGTTTTAATAATCTTTGTTAACCCTTTCATGGGCCATGGGAAGTTTGCTTACCACCAAATTCATCAATCTTTGTGTGAAGTTATGTAGGTTAGCTTAATTATGACCAATTTTTCAATATTTAGATGATTTAGTTCCCTATCTCATATAAAATAAAATATCTGGATTTGCTACTTAATGATTAGTTAACCAAATAAATTAAATTAAATGTATCTAAGCTAAATGAACCACTTTTCTTAACTCAATTTTAACCCTAAAAATATCTTAACATATCATGGCTAGAAAAAAAATGGTCTTTTAATGGGTTAATACCCATTGCACTATACGCCTGAATTCAGAATTTTACTAATGAATTAATTAAACCTGACATGCGCGTTTAGCGAATTGGTTACAAATTTTCTTCTACCTAGAGATATTTAACATTTTTTGGAATTTAAAAAGGTGTACAGATTTTTAATTTAAAACGCAATAATTTAGAAAATGATTGAAGGATTACAATTCATTAAGAGGCTGAAATTCAGTAACAGTATAAAGCTGTGTTTTTAGGACTAAATCTAACGAGACAACAAATGCACCTGAATGCGCTGATACTGCTGATCGTTGATATACTTTCAAATATTATATTCATTTACAGTATCGCATTATTCAGTTTTGTAAATTTAATTCGAACCAGTCAGATAAAGTTTAGTATTTTATTAAGTGGTGACAAATAGAATAGAAAAATCTAATTTTTTTTATTTTTATATCTGTTTTAAAAACACAATAGAGCTCATTTCTTAAATTAGATTTGATTTTGTGATTACAATTTGAGTTTATGTAAAAAAAATATACTTTTATAAGGCTTGGAAATAATTATCAGCCTATTCTTAGAAGTATATCTTTTCTTCTCTTTTATTATTCACATAAAAACTTATTAGATTATAAATGCGATGTCTGATGTATCACTGCAAAAATGAACATCAAATATCGATCACATTCGCATATTTGATTATTTCATCGACGACAATCGGAATAATCATACTATAATTAGTACAGCTTAAATCAATTTCTAAATTGATAACAGAAAACTTGGATTAAAAATATGATTTATAAAACTTCAATTTATAGAAAACTTCTAGAAACATATCAGAATGCGATTTCTTTCAATTTTAAAATGGAAATTCTGTTGCAAAATATTTCATATTTATTTATAAAAACGATGGATTTTTAGACACATTTTAAATAGAACTACCAACCAGTTATTCAGTCGAGACGAATATTCCCACTAATAATAAAAGGTATAACACTGACTTCAAAATTTCATTAAAAAAATTCTATTCTTTAAGCTAAGCTTACATTAAGACAATACTAGGACCATTTGAAAGACGATAGTGATCACGTGGTCTTCAAAATGCACCCGACACTATATTGCAATAATCTTAATTCACTATTATTGGAAGTAATAATAAGGAATAAAAAAATTCTAATATGTATTTAGAATGTAATATAATTCTCAAATATACTAATGAGTTCTTGGTATCATAACTTTTTAAAAATTATTAAACATATTTCTAATACAAATAAAAAATGCGAAAGAATGCAAAAACACAAAAAACAAATACCTTAAACATATTTTTTATAGTAGTATGATGAACAGACAGCGATGAACCATGCGAAGCATTTAGTGTTTCACTACTAACAGCGTTGGTACTGCTCTCAGGAGAGAAAATACTGTCGTGTGAAACACTTAAGCCAATTTTCAGAGGAGAAGTCACTTCGCGCTTCCTAAATAGAAAATAATACACGATAATTAATTAGAGAACATAATAAAAAAGAGATGATAATATAAACAGAATATAACAAAGGAGCAAAAAAAGAAAAAAAGAATAAGATGCGGGAAAATTTGAATGCCATCTCTCATTTTAAGGCAAATGTTTTTTTTTCTCTAATTTTTTAACCAAGAATAAGGTTTGAGGCCTGTTTTGAAAACTTCACTTGGATACTCTTTAAAATTGAATATTCTTCCTAAATAACAAGAATTTATAATTTCATTCTTTATAATAAACTGTTATTCTTGGAATCACGAGGGACCCAACAATCTATATACCCATTGGTTTTAATGTTATAATTTTTTTAAATATTATGAATAAAAATTCATGCTACAGAAAATTTACATATCATTAATTATTTAAAATTTCCCTTGGACTTAATACGTCGACGTGGTTTTAAAATGTTTAAATTTCTTAGGTATAGATAAATTTCTAGTAAAAATTTATTTGAGATTTTTGAAATATTTCTTACGTTTATTAGATTTTAATTAAATAATGGTTTCTCCGTTATTTGTAATATAGATTTAAAAAAACAATTTAAATATGATTTGGCGAAATATTTTCAACTACGAACTACGTGTCTCATACGGTTAGATTAATCAATTTATAAAATAATTATATGATATATTCACTCATTCATTAACATTTTTGTGGTTTTTAAAATATGTAAAAAATAGCAATCACAGTGCTGTAATATATCGCCAAACTGAAGAAAATAATAAATAATGGGGAAAAATCTAAAAACATTTGTAATTTAATTTATGAAATAAATCGAATATAAGAAATGAATAAACAATTTTATAAGTCTTAACAACAATAAAAAGATTGCAATTTTAAACCATCAAGGAAATGAACCGACTAACTGTAGTATTAAAAAATACATATACGTATTTAGAGAGTACCTATGCTGCTATTACTAAAACATAGATGAACAAAACGAAAGTACCAAAAAAAAAGTAAAAAATTATTAAACCAAAATTCCTTTTTTTGGAATCTCTTGACTGATGGTGACCCTTGAGAAAGTCATCAGGCCGGATTTCTTAATTTTTTCTTTGATTTACTTGATAATTTTTTTCTTTGGTTTTTTTCCTACTTTCGTTATTATATAAGTAAAATAGTAAATCTGTATTGAAAAACGGAACCAGAATGTGAAATGTGGAAAATAATGCATTAACTGCTCATCAGGGTAAGAAAACCATTCATTTGTTACATTTTATTAATTCTTTTTGTTGCTATATTCATATAATGTAGAAACACGTGATTTTGAGCAGCGTCGTGGCCGAAGAGAGAGAAGATATTTTGAATTTTTAAACTTCGCTTTTATTCCATTTTGGGTATCATAATCTATGTACAAGCAAGAAGCTACAAGGTACGTCTACATCACAACAAAACAGCGAAAAAAGCAAACGAAATATTTATCCCCATGATTATATACCGTGGGATTCTGATAGTGATTTCTTTACATTTAACGATTTAAGTAAGGGAATTATAGGGATCTTTCATAAGAATGTGTTTAGATCAACAAATTTTTATCCCTTCACTCGGTGTGCGGGAACTTGCCGATTTTTGCAATTTTATAGAGCTTCCGTTGCATTAATTAAATAAAAAAGGTGGAATTGGATCAGGAAATAAAAAGCATTTTAAAATGAGGTTAATAAGGGTTAAATTAAGATAAAAATTAAAAATTAATGAGGATTTAATTTAGATTTAGAGATATCATTAGTTATATTAAAGGACTAGCTGCCTTTGGCGACCAGTCGGTTCGCCAGTATTAATGCTCGCTAAAATTTTCATATAATATTTTATGTAGCTGTGTCTCATAACAGGTTTTTCACCAAAATATTTTTAAACCGAAAAAATTTACCGATAATCATATAATTCATTTATAATATTATTTTCTTCAGATGTTCTGTTCATTGTACTACTCATCTTTCTCTTTCTATCCGAGCAATGATTGCCCCGGAATTGATATTTTACTTAAATGGTGGAGGGAAAGGTTTGAAATTCTACGTTTTTATAGAATAAGGAGATTCTAATTTTGATAAATGTAAACACACTAAACAAATAAAGACACAATTGGTTTTCAAGAGATGGGAAAAATTAAAAACAGCTTGGAAAATGCCGCGCACAAAGGAAATAATGGTGACCCACACACACTCTTCTTTTCTTTTCTTTTTTCCTCTCCTTTTTTTCTTTACTACTTTTCTTTTTACAAACCTTTTTTTCGTTTTATTTTTTTCTTCCCTGCCCAGACTTTATTTGGAGCAGGCATAGATTAAATATTCATACCGTCTAATAATAAAAACAACTATTTTCTTTATTTTTTAAACATCCCGTTATCATTGAAAGAAAACCAACTGACTTCGCGTATTTCTTTCTAAACAAATCATAATTTATTACTTCCTGCTATCTTACTCAGCTGATCTGGGGGGAAGGAAATGAAGATTTTTGGCGGGAAAGTAAGAAAAGTGTCGTTTTAACTATTTTCCACGCAGTTTTTTCATGTTTTCTCTCCATAAGAACCATCCTCGTGTCTTAACGAAAATATTTTTAAAAAATGAGCCGAATCGGCCGAGCCGTTCTCCAGTTTTGCGCTTAGCAACGCATTTCGAGTTGCATTTTTATTAATATAGATTAAGGAGATTTAATATTTTTGATTGCGCCATTGTACTAAATTTTTATTTTATTCTGCTTTTAATGCATCGTGTTTATGAAATATAAATGAAACATATTAAAGAGGTTGGTTAAATCATTCCATTTAATCTCAAATTTAAACAGTAATAGAAAAACTGATCATTTTCTCCGTCGGATATTTATTTAGAAGCCTAGTTCTTTCTTAGAAGTAAAAATACAACTCAGAGATAACTCATGGTTGGAGTAGGATGCATTCTGATTCCCATGATTCCAAACCTAACGGTCGATTTCCTTCTCGAAAGTAACAAGCCCAATCCCAGCATTCAAGTGACATAAATTCTGCAGTGAAAAACGACTTCCCCAATGCAGCCGGAATGTATTATTAGACTTGAATCCAAAGTAATCTCAAAATCGATTCGATTTTTTGAAGTCTTCGAGTTTTTATTTTACTGAAGGACGGATTCATTTCTTTTACTAACTTGGTAGATAGGTGCAATTTCAGATTTTTATTCAACAACGAATCCTAATAAATTCTGCCGTTACATTTCTCTGTTTATATCTAAAGCTGAAGACACGCATTTTTGCTTTTAAATGAAGATATTTCACCTTTCTCCATGCTTAATTGGTGATGTTTTATATACAGGTAATTCACCCAGATTATTGACTTTTTAACTATTAATATGCACATTTTTTAATGTGTTATTTCATAACACTTAAAGACACAGATTTAAATGAATCAGTATATTAAAAATTACTGGGGTGAAAATTACATATAAAATTTTTTTAAAGCGAATTCCTACTTAGATTAACAAAGAGAATTTTTAAAGTCACTTTTTATTAAATAATTACAATTAATATAAATAATTTATTTATTATAAATATTATAATAAAAATGCATTAATTTTCGCAAGAATTGAACTCGCATGACAAATACAAAAACACTTGCATTTAAAAAATTGAGCTACTGCCTGTTGATTTTAATTTTCATTATAAGAGTCTAAAACTCTATTTAAAGTATTAAAAGTTAAATTTAATGAATTAATATTTGAAAAAAAATAACAACAAGTATCATCTACTATAAGGTTTAAAAATGTATTTGAACTTGAGTGGATGAACAAGAAGTATTTTATTAACGATTGAAAATTTGAACAAGATATATATAGGGAGAGTGTGAACTAATAGTAAGAATTGAATTGAATGAATGAATAATTAATGAATTAAAATTTGAAAAAAACTGTATTAACATAGTGTCATCCATTATAAGTTTGAAAAAATGTATTTGAACTTAAGTGAATGAATAAAAGGTATTTTATTAACAATAGAAAATTTGAACAAGATATATATAAGGAGAAAATGAATTAATAGTAGGAATTGAAAAAAAAATGTATTTACAACAAAATTATAGAGTAAGAGAAAATTCTATTTTGGAGGTAATGTATAAAGAAGAGGAAAGTGATTTTTAATTTTAACATTTGTAAAAGCATACAATTGAGTGTTTAGATGGATGAGTTTCATTATAACCTTATCTCTTATCTTAGACTGAGATATGAATTACACGGAGTATTAAGAAAATATACAAATGAATATATATACGGAATATGTATATGGAAATTAAACTACAAAATTCTTCAATAATAACTTCAATAAAAATCATTACATTTTTTAATTTTAAAATAATGCACACATATTTTGTTAAGGTAATGGTTTCGGGAGATACGAGCAACAGTTTTCATGGGAAAGTCATAGCGATTATCCATCTGGTGATGATCAAATCTATTTTTACTCATGATTAAACATTATTTTCTCCCTATTTCTAACATCTTGCATTCTTTAATATTTTCTCTACTCTGAATGACTGAAGTTTTTGGAGACATGGCAAACTTATATCCAAAACATTCTATTATATTTTAAAATTCCATTAAATATTTAAGAGAAATATTGAATTAAGTATGGCCGTAAAAACATTCAATGAAGCATTCTGAAACTTTTGTATGGCGCTGTCATTATCGTTAAATTTCCGACAACGGTCGCTTATTTTATGGAGATATTTTAGAATTTTTCCTTATTTATTCCAAGTAAAAAATAAAGAAAAAAATTTTGGAGTGCAGTTCCATTTTTAATATACTCATGGATTAATCAGTCAGTTTTTTATGAGATAAGAATTTTAAATTATTTTTGTAAACCTCAAAAGGTCATTCAAATCTACTTTTTCCTTCGTATGTACACCATGCTAATGTACTTGTTATATTGTTACAAAAATGCTGATAATGTTACAAATATATAAATGTTATGTAGTTAAAGTTATAAATTATTATTAAATGTTATAATGCTATAAAAATGTCGATATATTTTTATTAATTCATCTAAATACAACAGATATTTCTATAACTAAGTTTTATAGTGCTTGAACGCTAAAGATTCCCTAGAAAGCCTACTATGATGAAGTAATTAAATTCTATATATAACTGATGACACATCAATATTCATTTCGGCTTATTTCATTAATAAAATGCAATTATTAATAACTAGAATAAAGATTATCAAAAAATGTTACCCTGTGCCATCATCTTGAACACTTTGTAGTTCACTAGTTGACCAAGACTTCTTGGAGGCATCAGAAACGCTAGTTCCTTCCCTCTTAAGTCTTCGCCGAAAGATCTTTCGCACAACACGAAACGGATGAAATCGCTTCCATTTAGCCTCTGAAAAAAAGTATCAAGTTAGAACACAGATAAAGTTTTGTTTAATCTAAAAACATAAAAATCATCCGTCTAATTTGATTAATAAATACCAAAATTATTCTTTAGGTTTATAATCAATCTTCTTGCAGTCTTCAGTTATAAAAACAAAAGCATAAAAATCATCTGTCTAATTTGATTAATAAATATGAAACTATTCTTCAGGTTTATAACGAATCTTCTTGCAAGTCTTCAGTTATAAAAATAAAACATAAAAGTCATCCGTTTAATTTGATTAATAAATACGAAAATTATTCTTTCGGTTTATAACGAATCTTCTTGTAGTCTTCAGTTATAAAAACAAAAACATAAAAATCATCCGTTTAATTTGATTAATAAATATCAAAAATATTCTTCCAGTTTGGAACGTCACGGTTGACCATAAACCACTTGCGCTCGCAAAAGATTTATAGACACATCTGCCAAAACAGCACAATGCAATTCGCATTAAGGCCACCCAAAGTATGCGATATATAATGGAATAACTATATATATATATATAATCAACAACAGCAAAAAATTCGATCCCCTTATTATTGCAGATTTCTTGGCGGTCAACAACCTACTGGAACTGATCTGACATATGTCGTATCTTTTGAGGATAAAGGACAACAATAACAAGAAATGAATCAATTTTCGACCTAAGATTTTGTTCCTGTAAATTGTGCTTCGGCATACAATCTCAGTCCACGGGTAGCAAATAGAATTTTTACATCTGTGATAATTGCCTGCTGTCGTGTGTAGCACGTCTTTGGTGATTTTGTGATAAAAGCCTTTTGGCGGGTGTGGCATGTCTTACCAGCACAAGTGATTAAGGATAAGCTTCTAAAAGTGGAGTTATAATACTCAAATTGTCAATCAATTTTTCATCGGAATAAAAGGCAGGTACAGTTGATAACGTCCATATAGAAACACTGTATTGTTTAAATTCAACTTCTTGGCGTTACCAGAACTTTGGAACTAGTGTTTAGATTTATAAAATATTGGAAGTTTTTCACGATATCTAATTTATTCAGAGAATTCTATTCAATCTTAATAGAACAAATATCTTACACAATGTTTTATGAAATAAATGATTTCTAGAATCAAAATTTAGTGCTCTAAAATAATTTATCGACAGCCTTGTTAATTGCAATTTTTATTCTGATTAATTAGTATATAATCGTCCGGTTAGTTTTCTAAAACAAATTTATAGCACACATATGAAGATATTTTTTGCATTATGTGCATTATCTATTTGCTCGTAATATTTAGGTTCAAGGGTATATATGAACATAATGGCTGTAACGATTGAATATTAAACAAAATGTTATTATGAAGCAACAGACTACATAATTTTTTTATAATCATCTCAAAAGGTTACGTAAACCTTCAATATTATTGCCGTCAGTGACATTCAACTCCAACAGTTCAACCGCAATAGTAACTCCAGAAAATAATTATATAAAATTATATCAAATAATATGCTTGATGCTTAGAAATGAGAATTTAAGGATTAAATAATTAAGAAATACATTCTATTGTGAATTTTCAAAAACTTTTGTCGTGCTTTGATATTAAAAAAATATTTTTAAGCACTTTTTTATGGAAGAATAATGCTCATTTACTCATTTTACTGCAAATCATTTTATAATATTTTAAAATACTCATTTCTAGTTATTTAAGTAAAAAGGTTAGTAATAGGGCAAATTTCGAGAATGAATGGTTTAATAGCCAATATTTCTAGACGTTTACAAATGTAATAAAGAATAGAAAGTTTTAGATACTAAACTGCGCCATGCAAAATGAACCAAATACATCAAAGTAAAACAAAAATCCTTAAAGAAGATAAAGTTACAAACTGTTAAGATGCTCACTGAATAACACACTCAAAATCTTTTTAACTCTTTAAAACAAGGTTGTGTATTCTATGAACAAGTTAAATTGAAGTATTAAATGATTTTAAGCTTTAAAATCACCGATTCCCTCACTAAGCGGTATAAAACTATATGCCTCAAATATTTTGATACAAGTAGTTCCACCATTCTTGAAAGAGTGAAAATCGCCTGAATATTTTTGATATTGAATTTTAAACCGAGCTGGTTTCATTAGTCCCGATGTAATTACAAAGTAAAATTAATCAAATTGTGATACCTCTAACAACTTTTTTGAGTCAATGTATTCAAAGACTCATTAAACTCAAACATTGCGCAATTCAATCCAATATTTACCGATGAAAATATTTCTTTTCAAAGGAGAGAGAGAAAGATAGAGAAAACGTAAGTTTTCGGAAACTTCGAATCCTGTTTAGATCTTGTTTAAATTAGCAAGCATATTTAAGTTCCCATGGCCAATATAATGTCATATATCAACACTTTAAAGATCGGAGAAATAATTTACATCCAAAACCAAGTTTATAATGCAGAAGTAATACAAAAATATTGAAAATACGCAATCCAACTAATTTTTTCGACTACATGATACATTTCACAAATTTTATTTATTGGTTTGAATTCCATATTTAATATCTACGTAAAGCCAATTGGAATAAACTAGAACTAGACTTGATTAATTCGCCTTTTACTTTCTATTAAAAAAAACGGAATCATTTTCGTCATAATACTACACGTCGCCAATGAAAGGAATGAAATAATCGAAATGTCGCTGAAACAGGCTAAAATAGAAGGTATTTCATATCCAAACTTCGAATTCCTTAGGTGTCCCATCAAAGTGTACTTCTGAAAATTAATGATGAGGAATTGGCAAAAGCAATGAGAAGAAGACGTTTCGAGTTAAACTCATCTTCAACATCATTCCTAATTTCAAATCCAGTTTAGTCACGGAAGAAATATTTTTTCCCACTGGACACGGCCCATTTGGTGCCTACTTTAAAAGATTCAATTTGGTCCCACCACTGTACTACAGCATTTGGTAGGTAAATATTTCTCTAGATATGCCATCTTGATGTTCATTCATTGCCATCATCATCATCGCATAAGTAGCATCATCAAGTTTAGAAATATCCACAAATCACCTAAGTATACCGATGCAACAATATTAGTTAAGCGCTAACTCATCATGCTCTTATGCATGGTGAGGGAATTCTTTTCACTCAACCTTCCGAGTATTATCGTTGTGCTTCCTTTATGAAATTACCCCTCCATTTTTACCAGGCATAAATTCTTTATAACGTCAAATATTCTTCAACGCGTAGGGTTTAAATTTGTAATGTAAACTATTTCGAAATTTATGTAACTACATTATTTTTTATGTAACGAAAAATTATTTTTATAATTTTTAATTGCTAAACTGTGTTTTCTTCTTTTTTTCTTTATCTTTATTTTCAACATTTGATGAATTCACTGCTTTCTCATTTTGCAACTGTTAGCAATTATATTTTTTGTTATACCTCAAAACTCTGGACTTTAGAATATAATATAACTGATAATATTTCTTTGTTTTCATTATAGTTACCGAGAGTGGGGCTGGTGGTTTGATAAGTTCCCACTCTTTGTTCTCTCAATCAACTCATAAAGAGTAAAAGGACTTCAGGCATGACGGGAAAAGTTGGTGACATATCCTGTTGCATTAATTGTTTAATTAATTGTGTTACGATTTATGCCGTAGCATTGTCACAGAGTTCTAAGACAAATGATAAAATTATTTTTAGAATGATGCCGTTTCTAATGGCCCACAATCAAGATTTTCTCATGTAGAGTCAGTGCGATTGATCTATTCTGCTATATCCTGGTGTCTAATAAGATAATAATTCGTCTTTACGAATCGATAGAAACATGCTGTTTAAAAACAGTTCGCATTCCTAACGACAAATGTTACTCACTCTGCATGAAAATATGGCACACTCTTAAGAATGCATAAATGTCTTTTAAAGTATATAAAAATAACAAATAAAATATATAAAACAAAAAGTTATATTTATATCTAGTAGTAATTGTTGAATAACAAGTGATATTTCAATTCCATTATATCAAATTTTTTAAAAAAAGTAACAAATATTTTAAAATATTATTCAGTGAGTTTACAAAATGGGCGACTTCCATGAAAATGATTTATTACAAAGAAATATGATTACATATGAATTCATATATAATTATATATGAATTAATATACATGATATATTATATATGAATTATATATGAAGCAGTAAATACGGTAAAAGCTATTTCCATTGTTAAAACATTCAAATATTAAATTATAATTATATATATCATCGGAAAAATTAATCTACTTAATTAAAATTGTATGACTATTTTGTTATACATTTATTACTAGCAAAGGTATAATAAAAATTCGGGGAAAAAACATCGAAATGGACACGATATTTTCATTCAGAGACAAGGAAACATATAACTAGATAAACTTTTATTATTATCATAAAAGTGCATTAAGGAATATATTCAATGTTAAGAAAAGTCAATCTAGCAAAATTCTTATTTGAAATGTTATACTTAATGGTATTTTTGCAACATACAGCAGATTGCATTTGATTTTTAAAAAATTTCAAAAAAAAATTATGCACTGTTGAAATAATTACATGAAATGTTGACCACCTGCAAATTTCCCATGAGAGATGACAGTTAAGTATTTTAGTCCCGTAGAGTTTAATATAGGAGAAAAGCTAAATTTATTTAGTTTATAAATCATTCCATGCAAATAAATGGAAGGAAAAGGTATGAATCTTGGCACAGATACGTAGAAAAATCAATCACTTAAAATAATTTTTAAAAATATAATTCTAAAACTCCTAAACGATTAATCAGGAAAACAATAACAACAACACTACACGTTTTTCTTTGAAGTAAAAAAAAAAACAAGTTAATCAATAATAAAATGATAAACAATCTATTCTATGTCAAAACTGTGATTTTAAATTAGAACGTTACTTACAAAGTTAGGATAAAATGACTTGAACGGCATACGAAAATCACAAGCATTTAAGAGAATGAGATATAAAATTTCATTAAATGTCACGAATTAATTGCATAGCTTTGTGCATTCATCCTCGATTTTATTCGTTAGTCACCGTTTCAAAATTAATCAAATGAAATCTGATAATTTAATTGATAACTAAACGATTTCAGCGATAGATGGCAGCACATGAGAAAATGTTTCAATAAATTAAACCGCCTAGTCGGTTCCCTAGAAAAGACTCACTTAAATGTTTTTAAATCTTTGCAAAATTTCGCAAGGAACCATAATAAACCTGGTGAAGAAGAATGAAAACGAATTATTTAGTAGCTATTTCTTAGATAATAGGAACTCATTCGGAATTAATTATAACTTTAACAAAAAATTAATTAAAATTTTTAAGGATTTCTTCAATAACTTTGGAGTATACTATTGCACAAAACCATTTCTAACTCCTTTGAAAATTAAATAAAAAAGTTTTTCGGGGGTACCAGTTTTTATTTTCGAAATGTTTTTTAAAAAAATATTTTTAAGTATATTTTAAAATAATATTTTTAAATAATTTATCATCTGCATATTAGAGTGATATATATATACATTTTACTGTGTAATTTTGGTTTGTTATATATGCCTTCAAAACACAGAATAAATTTTAAAATAGAAGTAGAAACCTTAGCATGTTACAATGCATCTGATTAGAAGTTCGAATCCGCGTAAAAATTGTTTTTGCCACATAAAATTCCTCAAAGTATACATATAACTGAAGATAAGAAAATTTTCACCCCAGAAGTAAGAAACAGAAATGCCACACGCTTTAACCCTTTCAGTTTGAATTTAATAAAATCCCCATTGCTTTAAATGTTTTTAAATGTCCCGTCAGTCTTGAAAGGGTTAATAAGAGAAGATTATGAACTCATTGTTTTCGAATTTTCCAAAATACAAATTTAAATTCAATAATTTAATTTACATACCACATAGATAATTCTTATAAGTTAAATAGATGCCTGTAGAATTCATTTTCCCTCTTTTATGCTATAAAAATTGTCTGAGAGTCATAGTCACTATTTGTAATTTTTGTTACAACTTTTTTTTTCTCACAATTTTCTTATATCCAATTTTTGATTAATAGATTTAGGATTTTCACGCTATATCTTTAAAAATTCCTTGACATTAATTTTCTTCTTCTAACTTATTGTTTTCAAATTGAAGACTGGCATGGGAGTTTACCCGAGTACACCCGTTTTCTTCAACGTGGTGGATTTAAGGTTAAATGAATTTAACAAGCGTTAATATAAGGATATATAAGGGTTTTTTAAAGTTCGGAAAAAGATTCAAAAATAGTTTAATATAATAAAATATCATATCTTTCAAATAAAATTTCAAAACGATTTAAAGTTACCTGTATAATTGTTGAGAGTATTACGTCAAGACTTTTAGGTGATGTCATACTTTCTAAAAACGGTACTTACTCGTGCAAATATCAAAAGAAATAAAATCAGTTAAATTTATGCAACATTTTTTTGAAAAAATATATTTAACGGTTTTGAACCATATGATTAAAAACAGAATTTTTTGATCTCCAGCTGTTTTCTAAAAACTGAGACCCATGTTAAGAGTTTTAGTTTACATTGCAATACACAGAGTCGCCTAACAGTACGTTTTAAGGGTAAGTATAAAAATATTTAAATTGTTTTTTTTTCTTCTCAAACCGAAGTTTTCTTCCGATTAACGTATCTTTGAAATGATTCTTGATTTTTGAGGTATAAAAAAACTATATTAATGATTTCTATTATACACTAAAAGAAGTTTGTATCCAATTAAGGTTTTGATTACATGCAGATAGTGTAAAAGTAATTTTATTTTTGGAAAACAAGAAATTTTAATGAAAGTCAAGCACAAACTCAATATTTTTTCACAAACTCAATTTTAAACGAAATAAAATAATTCACAGAGTATTTTTAAATGATAATAATACAAAATTAAAAGAAAATATTAAAAACTATGGAATAGGGATGATTAAAAAATTTTTTTTAACTAAATTCTTTAAAAAAATTCTAAAAATGTATACAGTTAAAGTATTTTTTTAAAAAAGATATTTAACCATTTATATTTTAATGTGTCTAGAAAGGAAATTTCATAAAAAAGTCAATAACTTGCAGAAAAAAAAAAGAATAGAATCTATTCTTCCTTTAAAGTAATTCTGAATAATTCATTTTATTTATATTTCCGACATCGGTAGGAAACATTTTAATAAAAAGCTCACCAAACGATTTACACACTTTAATTAACGCTAAACATTTGGTATTTAAATAAATATTTTCCCTTACTCATAAATGTTTTTAACATCTATTATCGTTTGAACACTAAACGTTTAGCCTTCAAATAAATATTTTCCCTTACTGATAACATTTATTAACATCTATTATCGTTTGAATACTAAACATTTAGTATTCAAATAAATATTTTCCCTTACTGATAACATTTATTAACGTCAATTGACGTTACAAAAAATCGTGAAGTATACGGTTAACAAAGTCAAATTAATAAAAATCCTCCAGTAGAAAATACTTTGATCATGGTTTTTCTTCTTTTTTTAATGGGTGAATTTGAACCATCTTAAAAAAAGAAAAATGCCCCACAGTATAATGTGTACATTTAAGGAAAGAAAAATATTAAAGTAATTGCTCATTATATACAAATTATGTCAATAGTAGAAAGATTTGAAATTTCAATTTGTGCTTAATCAGGTTTAATCAGTTTCCTAAATAATTTGCAGAACAAAGCGTAGAAAGCAATATTACGGATAATCATAAATGATGACTCCCTACAAAAAATTCCAATTAAGTCTTCTAAAAATTTCATAAAAAGAAGAACTGGAAACAAAATTTCCAATTACTCATAATTCCAATTAATGCAAATACACATACAGAATGAACAAAAAAATTAAATAAATAAAGGCACGGATTCATTAAAACTTTTCAACTAGAAAATAATGAGAAGCTAACAGAAAAACACACACCTTTCATTTAAGCATAAAATGTTTTTGGAATAAATAAGGGATTTCATTATCATAAAAATACATGCATCATCTATTTTCGGTGCGTAATTACGCTAAGTTTCTTTTTATACAGCTTTTCAATACCTGAATGGAGTTTCTTATCTAAGTTTTTTTTTCTGCAAAGGTAATTAAAACAGTCGAAACGATAATTACAAGGTGTTTAAGAAATAAAGAATTCCTTTTTATGTCTCGTTTAGCAGCTATTCTATTTTCTTTCACGAATATAAATAGCAAATTGTCCTTAACTAATTTTTTGTCAAACTTTATGCTTACTAGATAAGTCAATTTTAACCATTTTCTCTCAATGCTACCTTTTAAGCATATTTTCATTAGCCACGATAAATAATATTTTAACGATACATAGTTCTTTATTTGAGTAAATTTCGAAAATCAAATTATACCTGCATTTTTTGCCTGCTGACGGAAAGAATAATTTCATATAAGAAGTACAGGAAGAAGATGATATAAATGTTTGTAAATGTGTCACCTATATATTCGTTTTCAGTAGATGATCTAACTCACGGGTATCAAAAGTAAAACACGAATAATCTACATTGTATTAAATATATCTTAAACTCAATGATTGTTTATCAGTTAAAAACAATCTTCAAGTTTAAAATGATTGATTTCATCTAGACCAATCAGTATTAATCATATCCTTATAAATAAATTCTCGTTATTTATTCATTATACATATGCATCGAGATCATGTTATCTAATGATATGCAATTGTAATATTAATGCCTCTAATATGTTATATTGAAAACAGATTATTGAATGATAACATGGGTTTCAAAAAGTTATATCGACAACAGTTTGTTTAATGTACATGATAGTTCAACATTCATACATATTACAATTTTTTAAAAAAATTAACAAATAGGAATTGATTGAGGCTTGAAAATGAATACCAAGTTTTTCTTTAAAATATATTGTGGGGAATGAATAACCAAAGAAAACAAGATTTTAGTTGTTGTTGGGATCTTCTTTTTAGCGGAACAGAGCTAATTTTCTTAGCTATTGTAAACTACTGAGTTCAGTAGCTAGTTTTATTTTTTGCTTGAGAGTCGTTATTTTGCATTCAAAGATATGCAATACTATTTAAAGTCCTATTTTGCTCACATTTTTCAGTTGATTTACGAATAAATGATTTATGAATTGAATTTTTTAGCAACTTAAGGTTAATCTTAAATCTTTTTCGTATACTTTTATAGCTCAATTCAGTATTTGATAATGTTTGGATAGGTTTATAGAAGTTGAAATGCGAAGACTATAATACCGCTCGAGAAACATATCGTGGTTCGTGGAAAATAACAAAAAGGAAAACCAAACTCATACAAACAATTGTTTTTCTTCAATTAATATCGCAGAACAAACAAAGAATATAAAAGAAAATTTTAAAAGTCCGTTCCTACTTAGGTCAACAAAGAAAAAATTTATTTCCGTTAAATTTTATTAAATGATTACAATTTTAATATAAATAATTTATCGAAAAAATTATTGATTCTCGCAAAAAAAAAATGTACTCTCATTCTTCACCTTCACGTGAAAAATACTGAAATCCTTGCATTTTACAAATTGAGCTATTACCTGTTATCTCAATTTTCATTACAAACTGCTAAAACTCTATTTAAAGGATTAAAAATTAATTAAATTAATTAATTAATATTTGAAAAGAGCTGTATTAAATGTCCTCCACTACACATTTTTTTAAAAAATGTATTTGATTTTTAGTGGATGAATAAATGTTTTATTATAATGAATTAGTACCTAAAAAATGTATTAACATCAAATGTCATTCAATACGCTTAAAAAATGTATTTGAAGTTGAGTGGATGAATAAAAAGTATTTTATTAACGATTAAAAATTTGAACAATATATTGAACTCACAGCAGGAATTGATAAATAGTGCGGTCTCAAATTAGAGAATTCCTTTCATATCATAGAAACAAGTAATACTAAGGAAAAAATAAGGAATTGTACCTATTTGTTGAACTATTTTGAATTGTGAGAAAATACCCTTTGAATATGCTTATAGTTATCAGATATAGAACATTATTCACACAATCCAAGTTTTTTTGACCGAAATAAAGTGTCAACACAAACTAACAACTGAACAGTTTATACTTTATTTTACTACATATATTTATTCTAAGAAGAAATTTTATTTATTTTTGGAAGCGGAAGCATAACCTATGTTATTGAACATTCTCTGAATGCTAAAAGTTATCATGGTAAAAGACATTGAACAAGCGGCAGAAAACCCGCATCATTAATTTACCATTAGTCGAGCACACAATTATGTCACTACGCTCTGTATGTGCGGGTCATAAAATCTTTCTCCTTCTTTCCCAATTTCCAAGAATTGTATCCATGAAATCAGGGAAAACAGACAGACAAAAATGATACACGAATTTTCTGCTTTGTTTTTGGATATACATGTAACCAAATCGGTAATACGCATGAAAATGTTTACAGAAATGAACTTTCAGATTAAAATTCTAACTTCAAATAATAATTTATATTCCTATGGTATATATTATAAATCCCGAATGAGCAAAGTCTTAAATAGATAAGTACAAACTCTGAAGTATGAAAATAATTATTTGCAGTAAATAAATCTTTCTAAAATTCAGTGACTGCTTATTTTCCAGTGCCTTATTCTGATCAAGAGAACTAGTTATTAGTACGTTTTGTAGTCTAATCTAGCTATTTAAAAGATTATGAAGTACCTGCACAAAATTTCCGAGGCTTTCGATGCTGTTATTAAACAAAGCAGTTCGCGCCTTACATTTAACAAATGCGTCGTCTTAATTACCTTTAATAATGAGAATTAAGAGCATTCCGATCCCATTGAAATCCGAGAGCGTGTAAATTTCAAGCATCTAAAGGCTTATAAAACTGAGTTTCTGAAAAGTTATGGATGAAGATATCATCGCAATTATTTCGATTACCAACGAAGGCACCATTAAATGAATATAAAGAAAATGGTTTCATTTTTTTAAAGAAAAAGAATTTATGGCAATAGCAACTTGAAGCATTCGCAGGAGATATTGACTATAATTTTGCACTTAGCTCAAATAGTATCGAAAATATATAAATTGATAATACACCCTTCAAACTTTCATACCATATCAGTGAAAAGAAAATTGGCCTATGACGACAGAATTAGTTTCCTCTAAGTCCAAACATTAGGCAGATTTTCGGTGGAATCGGATCCCATATTCTCTGCCCTCTTATTGCCATCAAGACACCTATTGTAGTCGCAGTTTCAGTGGGCGGGTAATAAGGGATCTGAATCCAAGATCTGAACTAATCAGAACTATCTTTCGAATTATATCCAGGCGCACAAAACAATTAAATGCTGAGGATAGCAAATTTTATTCATCAACAGAAGAGATAAAATAATTATTACAAAGTTAATCAAGCTCTTTACTACCTTAAAACTGCAGAATACTTTTGAAACAGGCAAATAGCCATTTATAGGTACCACTATGACAGCATGAACGCTATAACAGGATTAGGATAAATTCTGTTCTTGTTATAGCTTCACAATTCCAATATTACGATCAAAAACATTTTAAGAAAAATGTACCGAAGTATCTACTGGAATAAGACAAAATTACTGTGAACTTCATGCCATTTTTGGAAGCCATTCTTCGTAAAAGTATACACAGCATATGTTAACAAAATCATACAAGATGTACACTCGATTTTGCGACAGGAAATTCCAAGTTTAGATGTAAAAATCGAGCCGATTACAATGCTTTCAGTTCTTTATTCCTGCTTTCATATCAAATAATTTTTAAATACTTTTCAATACTCGTATAAATATTAACCTTGAAACAAACATTAATCTTTTAGAATTTTAGAAATGGAACGATGTAAACAGACTGTCCGGAGTCATTTTATTTCTTAAGAGTACATCCGAGTACCGAATGAGTTCAGAAATAAAATAAAATGATGTGGTCATTCCCTTCCAACGACTGAGATGTTTTAGAAAAGTAAAATTTTCTTTGCTCAGCAGACTACAGTAGACACGTGACAAACAGATGTTGTTGATAGTTAAGTACAAATACCACTTGCACGTTCCTGAAACATCTCAGCATCAATTTTCCTTTCATTTCTAGTGGATCAGGTTTTTCTATGCCTCTATCCGAAGAATGTGACCTCATTAAAGAAACTGAAAAACTGAAAACTCGAAAGCCGACAAAACATTTCAGAGAAGAACAATAGTTTTAAAATGCGGTCAATAGAAAATTTGAAAACTTTTATTTTATTTTAATTTAATTTATTTTTTGCGGAAAAAAAAATCGTTTTTTTTTCGCACATCTTTCTCTTTTATGTGAGCGTCAAAGGCATAAAAAAGAACTCTCGTTTTTATATCGATTGTAGAGAAAGGGATGCTTTAGGCGGCTTTCTTTTTTAAAACAAGGTTTCAGATGCAAAATACTTTGGTTTCTGCAACAGTCCAGGAAAATTTCTAGTTTGTTTTTATGTTAGACTTTCTATCCAACGGATGTTCAACATAGATTAATTTAAGAAAAGGACCTTTATTTTTTATCATCATAAAAATGACTTTGAAAATGCATTCAAAGAATATTTAACCTCGAAATATTTGAGAAATTCATACATTTTACTCAAGAATAAATGTAGGATTGCTCTAGTTGCCAACATAATAAAATAACCAAGGAAATGAATATGAATACAATTCAACGAACTAACTTCATTAATGAATTAATTTTTTTTAGCAAAACGTAAGTTTTATGACATAAACATGCTTAACTATAAAATTATTGTCGTCGCACAAGTTCACAATTAATTTTATTAATACAGGTTGCCAAAGGAAAATGTTCTCCCCTCGCATTCCTCCCATACTTAGACAATCTAACATCTTTTCTATTCTATTCTGCCTTACTTCCCCAGAATCATAGAGGGAATAGGGAAGGGTAAACATGAAGGCAGCAAACCCTCGAAGGTCACAGCAGTTCGCAAACATGATACCGTATTAAATTTTATTTATCTAATATAATAGTTGCGCTTTTGAATTATCGCGTGCAATAATATGCAAATACGTAGACAAAAAATTATCGTATCCTTTGACAGATTTGGTACATAATTCCATATACTACTGATAAAATTGTATAAAAAAATTTCCTCCATATATTTAACGCTTTTTGGAATTATCGAGCTTATATGCATACGTACATATAGACAGACTTCCCTTTGATGGTTTTGAACATATTTTGACGAATCTAAAAATTTAGAACCAAGATTATTCACTAAATTTCATCGTTCTAGCAATGCGTTTTTGAGTAAAGTCCTTAGATATACAGATATGACATAAAAATGTGATTTTGGTTTCGAGGTGTTTTGAAATGGAGATATTAATCGAAATCGAATAATATCAACAGTTAAATTTTTGATAATTATCATACAAGGTGTTTATAATGAATATCCCAACTTTGCAAGTCCGCTAAAAGAAAACAAGAGAGTCTAGACTTGTTGCTCCCCCTCAATGAAAAATAATAGCTGAAACTTTAAATTGAACATAGTTACAAAGGTTCAAAACGAGTTTTTCCAAAAGTATGAAGAGTATCGAAATATTGCGATAACTCATCCTACAATTTTTTCTGTATGCATGGTGTAAAGCTTTGAAAAAGATGCAGATGCGCGTGTATAGATATACTTGATTTTTTTTCTGGAATTTCATCAAACAGCAAGAGTTTGTTTCCTCTTTACCAAACTGACTTGACAAACGTGAAACCGTGTTCCTACGACCCGTGAATCTTTACACGGGCACGTTTTTTCCCCCTTGACAATCTGTTGAAGTTTCCTGGGGTGCTTTACTGTCCATCCAGTTTACAGGCATCAAAGAACCCCCGAAAGCCGCAAAAGAGGGAAAACAGGGGAAAGCGTGCCTTGTCTTTTGGTGACAGATCGTTGGAACGCCGCTTGAGACATGCACATTGGCAGGTTTTCAAAGCCTCACATTGAAATGTTAAAAGAATGTGGGATGAATTATCATTTCACCCTGATATCATTCGCATATTTGAAGGTGCTAATAATGAACACTCATAATTGCATTAAATTAAAATTTTAATTTGATTTATTTAACAGTTATTTGCAATTTCCGATAAACAACGTTATACTTTCTTTTTGTTTTCTTTTAACAGCTACCGCTACAAAATTGGGATAGTTATTTATAAAACATTCAGCATTTTCTCATCGCATATGAGACAATAAAAAAAAAAGGATAATCAGAGGCTTCAAACGAAATCTAAAATCAAAAACAAGTAATATAAAAATAAATTAAATCAATTCTTACTTAGGTTAACAAAGAAAAATTTATTTTAGTTACTTTTTATTAAATAATTACAATTAATACAAATATGTATATAAATATGACAGAATCACAATATTAAGCTGCAAAATAGACAGCGAACTTCTTGGCACTTTCCCATTCTCCTTTCTATATAAAGTGTTCGAACTCGCAGCTTAAGGGAACGAAATTCTAGCGGGTTCAAAATAATGACATCACGTTCATTAAACGTTAATAAAGTACGTATTATTTTCTACTATTTAAAACAAATTTAAACTGCAATTGTACAATTCACTCTTTGCTTAATGCAACAATGAAATTCTTCCAAATCTCGAATATATTACCATGGATCTTTCAGATACAAAAATTGAAAAAGAATAATTCAAAAAAATTAATACACTTTCCAAAATACTTCTTCATGTCAATAAGATAATCTAAGTATTCAGTCTTGCTTTCCAAAAATAGGGAATTCAATGAAACGAATAAAACTTAAATACGTGAATATAAAACTGGGCTATGAGAAAATCTTGCGCACACAATTGCACATTCTCAGAGCCTGATTAAGGCAGGGGCATACGGGGCAGTTGCTCCGGGCCTCCCACATCAGTGGAGGGCTCCGAAATCGAATATAAAGTTTATTTGGTTTTCTTCTTTAATGAACTATTTTTAACATTGCTTTTCAAAGACAAAAAAGACAGAGAGGGAGTTTTGTTTAAGAAGTTTTTGTGTCTGGCCCCTTTTAGGCTAAGTCGGGTCCTGCACATTCTTGTCGAATTCAAAGACGTCCGTAACTTGATAGAAATAAAGTATTTATAATCAACGGGTTTGACCGAGAAAAATTTAATTCTGAAATATTTAAAGAGTTTCCAAACATATTATAATCGCTACACCAGCGGGAATGGTCTCATCAATACTTTCTCGCTTATTCTTTAATAAAAATGAATTTATGTTTTAGGTTTGGTTTTTGTCAACCGATTGAAACCGAAATTTGACCCAGAACTACGATTGAACTCACAAAATCCCATATCAAATTTGATATATTTTATTCATACCATTTTCGAGTTATCGTGTTTACATGCTTCTAAGAGTACAGATCGACAGAAGGTCAACCGATTGTTGGATTTGACTCAAAATTTGACAAGTGTCTACAATATAGATGTTTAATCTATGTAAATTTTATCTATCTGGGTCTTTTTTTGTAGTTGATGTGCTCATTTACATTCAAAAAGCTGGACAAACAGACTTTCTAAGAGTAGATTATGCTCACAATTTGACAGACATCTACAAATTGGTGTAAAGATCATATACCAAATTCCATGGGTGCAGTTTAAAGTGATCTTGAGTTACTTTTTTAATATATTGATAGACATTTTTCAAAAATATGATTCCTAGATCGACAGACATTTTTCAAAAATATGATTTCTAACTCTTGAAAATTTGACAAAATCTCGATTTTGAACTTTTTAACGACTACAATACTTTCACTAGATAGTTCGTACACGAGAAAGTAAAAAAGCAACGAGAAGAGTTACAAATCGAAATTAGATTGAGATTTTAACAGTTAATAATTTTATGGACATTTTTGCTTCATAAGTTAAGTATGTCTTTCACAACAGGCTTTAAAGAAGGTTTTGAACTTTCACATAATATCAGCGCACTCAAGCATGATGTTGACGACACCTTCTATTACTTCGGAACAATTGCATCCTACTTGCTTCACTTAATTCCTTTGTGCAACACTATGAAGAAAATGGACAGGATGAGCGCACATTAATTTAAATAAACTGTTAAACAGCATGAAAAGAAATGGCTGCAATGCATTTTCGTCAAGTATGTTTAATTTGTTGCAACATTTTCGTCAAGCATGTTTTAGTTTGTTGCAGCATTTTCATCAAATATTTTTTGTTAGCTGCAACATTTTCGTTAAATATGTTTAGTTTGTTGCAACATTTAAGATGCGGTTTCAGAACATTTTTGTGAACTGTGTTCAGTTTATGATAAAATTTAATAAAAGTAATAATGGAAAAAATGCTATTTTCAGAAGAAATGCACTATAAAATAGCTATAAATGAAAAATTTATCATCCTCAACTGCAAAAAATACAGCGACATAAAAGAAAATTATTATAAAGTTGTTAAATAATTTCCGATTATATATTATTTATAATATAATTTTTTTACTGAGACGACTTTTCAATACACTTGTAGCTTAATTTTTTTGCATATGTAACATTCTTGAACCTTCAAGCAGTTTTTTGCATTCATTAAGCATTTTTAAACTATTCAATGAATTGGAAATAGCGCCACTTTGACTTTACTGTCAATACCAAGTGAAAGGGCGTTATACAAGGAAAAAATGTTTGACGTTTTAATTGCTTTTCAGTAAAGTAGAATAATAAAATTAATTAAAATTACGTTATTACATTAAAAAATCATTGCCCATTGCTGAAAACATTTTCCTGCTCATAAATCAAGTATATAGAAATTATTATCTAATTAATAATTACTTGATAATAATTGGGATAATTACTTAAATAATAAATGCAAAAATGCATCAATGTGCATAATCCTGAACATCAAGATTAGCGAAAAAAGTGCAATACCTTTATTAATGACATTTTGTGATGTCGATAACAAAACTAATCAACTCCCTTGAATACTTTTAATGCCATATTTATTCATACGAAATATAGCATGATTAACATAAATCAATATATTCAGAATTTTCTTCAAATTAATGTATAAATTTAAAAAGTGTTTAAAAATTTAGCTTGCAATGTAAGTTCTTATTTTAAAACTATCCAATAATTTTGCAAATTACTATTGAAAGCTAGTTTAATTAAAAAAAAAGACTAGAAGATCGATTTAAATGTTTGAAACAGCAGCATTCAGCATAAATAAGAAAGTATGTATTAAGTTTAAAAAGAAAAGCTATGTACCAAAAATAAAGGGAAAACGATCAACTGCCTTCTTTCAAGTTTGAGATTTGATTTTTTAAAAAAAAGTTGATATGATAAAGAGTTTTATGGCGAAAAGTGATAAGAAGAACAAGTTGCCTTAATCACAAGACATTAGAAAAACTTAAAACATTCGCAGAATGAAAAAAAAGGACAAATAAATCAGATATAAAGAAACTGATTTAATTTTAAATATTAAGGTATGTGTAAAACCAAGGACGAAAGGATCAAGTAAAATGTCAAGAAATTAGATATGATAGATGAACCTATTACAGTAAGAGAGACAAATTATGGAGCTGAAAGCAGATATCAAGACTGTGAGATTAGTATACCCATTAGTTTCACAGAAAATGAGATCCTAGGTTTCATTTTCGGGAGAAAAAAATGTTGATAAAGAAAAGCGATGCACTTTCCAACAGTCAATAAATTTGAGATGCTTCCGAATTTATTCTTCGTAAATATCAACGACCTTTTTAAAATGATGTTTTCGCATTTGTTCGCGAATCCATTAGAATCCAAGATAAACAGTACTTTTAATGGCATCAAAAGATTTCAATTTGCAACAAAGCTGATAGCAAAACAAGCTAAATAAAGAAAGCAAATGTGCAACCATTTAAGATGTACAAAGCATTTTAAAAAGTACGTAACATCTTATAAACTGGACGCTTTACTCTATCATTTGTTGGAAATTATTATTTTAACTAGGTCTAACCTCAAAACAGAACTTTAATCTAACACACATGGTTTCAGAAACAAAAAAAAATTTAAATGCAAGAAAACTACATGAGACATCTCAATGATTTTTAGCGGAAGTAATTGTTTTTCAATTTAAATAATTGAGGAAAGAGATCCAATTAGTCGAAACAAGCACCTAAATAATCATTCTAAAGAGATGCTTCAGGGAACAAGGATGATTCCATGCTTTTTACATATAGCCTATTTCAAAGCTTCCATACGAAATCGGTTCTTTTTTGTAATCACTATCCTTAATGGAACCGAATTAAGAACTTGCAGAATTTCTAGATCTACACCATGGTTACGAATAGCGTTTTGTCTGCATTAAAAATTTATAAGCTAAAGATCATCCAACAAATTTAAACAAAACGAAAAGGAAACGATTCGCGGGAAGCCCAATTCTGCTTGGGCTTGAACGTGCACTTGATATCAAAAACTCAGCGTGACTAGAAGATTGTTTTACCTCTCAGAATGCAGATGGTATCAAGGCGAACTGGTTCCCACACAAAGTTTGAAGAAATAATTTACAGTAACACGATTCCCCCCCCCCCCCCCCCCCCCCCCCCCAACGGTAAAAAGGGTGGAGGCAGAACGTGAAATACTCGTATGATTTCGAAATTTGCTCCACTGAAAACTTGAACGCGGAAGAAATATTGCTACCCGGCAAGAGTTAACTGTGCGCCAAGAAGGTTCAAACTAGTAGTTTTTGTTTTCTACTGTTAGATCAGAAACCTGTATATTCAGAAATCAGATAAACTCTTTTTATTTCATTTAATTTATTAAACTGTTTTGACACATTTAGGAACTAAAGTGTCGAACAAGTGAAGTATTAGGATGGTGTTAGATGTTTCTGTCTTGATATTAATTTCTCAATTAAACACGATTCTGTTCTAAATTTGGCTTCAAAAGTATGTGTAAAAACATAATACCTTTAAACGTACCAAAACTTAACGTACTTATACTTAAAACGTAACGTTTCAAAAGTATTTCTATGTATCATTTCGAAATATCAAATTATCTTCGCTTATTGTGGCTTTATAATTGCATTCCTGCGTTGTTGGCTTTAAATATGTGATGTGAAATATAATAATTCATTTTATGCTTATCGTATCCATTAAATAATAAAAATATCTTGAAGTTGAAAGTATATCTAACAGAAAAACAATTCACCTTTTATTTCCAATGCATTCAACAATTGAAACTGAGCAGAAGGAAAAGCAATAATATTTTATAAAAAACATCAAATTCCTTTTTTATTTTATTTGAAGAAACAGAGATAATTATCGAAAATTACAAAAATTAAAACTAACACATTAAAGTTTGTGAAAAGAAAATTACAAACGCGAATGTACGGAATAATTGAATTGAAATTAAGGAATCTTAAGAACATTGCACGATAAATTCTATCAATATAAAGTTCAATATAAAATGACAACTTTAAATTAATGAAGATTTATAGTAAATATCTGCTTACGGTTGATACTTAAAGAATGTTAGCGCGATTTTTAATAAAGATAGTTTATGATGCAATGCTACAAACCATCTTTTCGATCTCGTTAAAATTCTACAACTTTCTAAAGATAATATATAATTCAATAAAAATACAAATTACCTAAGAATGGTCTCAGAATTACTTCTTTAAAATCATTTGGGACTAAAATTTTTAATGGTTATCTAAACCATACATAGAAAATTAACAGGCATACACTCATATTATTTTTAAATTAAACGTAATTTTCGATATTTATTTTTAAAAAATTTGGAAGTCGTTGCAAGTTTAAACACGGGCAATTTGGTTCGAATTCAGGAAAAAAAACCCATGAAAAATCCTAATTTATTTTTAGTAATTAACAATAATTCATGCAACTGTCATTTACA
Organism: Argiope argentata; assembly: GCA_026289955.1. Lineage (NCBI taxonomy): Eukaryota > Metazoa > Arthropoda > Arachnida > Araneae > Araneidae > Argiope > Argiope argentata. Next base: position 8,662,586 of record JAOUZG010050968.1, on the reverse strand, counting down.
CTAATTAAGGAAAATTCTGTAAGTAGATAAGATAATTTGCATTTGAAAATTAAAATGCATTTTAGATTTCATAATTAGGTTGCGATATGAACTCGTGCCAAATAATCAAGAGGAAATATTAGTTTTTTCCATTTACGGTTTGAGACAAGTAGGTTATAAAAAGAATAACAGGTACTGCTTCAAGAACTCTTATGCGAATTTAAAGCAGAGTGGGATTCAGGTCCAGTATAAACAGAGAGCCCACACTGTCACCTTGTATAATCAATGATGTAATCCATTTTTATGCGGTTACAAAGTTTAAACAATACCCAAAGAGTCATCAAAAATCCAGTAACTTGAATGTTTTGGCATTAATAGGTGTCGCAAATAGGTCAACAAAAGCAAAGAAACAAGATATGAAAAAAGAAAAGATAACGAAACAAACGCCCTGCATACATTGGGCGGAGATGTAGTCCGAAGAAATGTTCATAAAAATCAGAAAATGGAGGTAGACAATAGACATGGCTACGCTTTGAAGAATAAAGTAGAATAAAAAAAGCATATCAAGGCAGGTAGGAGAGGGAGAAAAATAAAGCATTCTCCTTTCGTTTCAACAATTTATTTTACTGTCAAAACTTTGTCCACCTACTTATCTTTATCAACAAGCACAAAGCCCTCCATTTATTCCGATTACAACCCACACATTCTAGTGCAAGCATGATCAAGGTCCGCACGAACATTGTAGGTTTAAACGCCTACGTTGGCAACATAAATCATTCTTTAACAAATACATATACATTAATATTTCTATTAAAGACACACAACCAATACATTTACCAAACAAATTCTAATCCATCTTGATGTTCATAACTTTCAAGTGAGGACAAGGACAACATGTGCTCCATTTAAACAGGTTTCATGAAAAAATTCACTCTCAGTACTAGGGCAGGTGTCTTTTTCTGCAAACTTCCTCCAAAATAATGGCACCAAGAATTTAAATGTCGGAAGATGCAGCTGCTTATCTAATTTATACAAGACGACAATTCCAAATAAAAAATAAATAAATGTTTTCCTTATTTTCGGCTTTTGAAAGTCGCATATATTTACCCTTTCCAGTGATAATATATTCGTAACGGTAGTTAGTTGACAATTTCGTTTATAAACAGTCATAAACCATTAAAAAAATTGATTTTGTTTGGCAAAAATGTTTTGAGTCAAAGGAGAATATTTAGATGCCCACAAAAAATATTTTATATTCCATTCTGAATAAACTAAATAATCTAATAGAAATTTCATCTTTCAAAGAGAAAATTTAAGTTCAGAAAAACAAAGTTTTATGTCAACACAATGGAAAATATAAATAAAACGGTTGTTTTTTTTTTACTTCACAGCACAAAATACAACCTCGTGAGATTCAAAGAATTCAAAAATGTCGAATATCTGGAGTGCAACAGGCAAATGTGAAACAGATTATGCATATTAGGCGACATTGTGAAGTAGATAACAACGATAAATTACTATTTTACCTATCCTCCAGCAAAATTTGGAGAAACATGCCGTTAGCATTGCAAACGAGTTTCAGCAACGATGCAAAATAACATCATTTGAGCTAATGGAATGCATCAAATACTATTCATAGAAAGAGAACTTGGAATTATTCTAGAATAAAAAACTAAACTGTTTTTTTATACGTTAAGTAATATTATTTGGGGAGAGGAAAATGAGGATTCTGAAGTATCTTTATCAAAACTAAAAGAATGGAAGCAGAACAGGACGAAAGTTTTATTTTTAGAGACAAGTATCACTATTTATTTTGCTTAGAAATTGTTTGAAAGGATTAATCGACACTCTTATCAACAATAAAATGTAGTGAAAGAGAAAAAATATGAAAGGTTAAGTTTGATTTTTTTATAAAATATGTTTGTAGGCTGGGAAAAAAATTATGTCAACAGAAAATGTGCTTGTAGGCATCTTTTGTTATGATAAAATTTTTAAATCTTAGATTCAGTACACACATAAATTTCAAATAATTGGACTGAGAAAGACAGAACAGCTCGTATTTTTTTAAAAAATATTTATTGAAGTTCTGTTTCAAAACAATAAGACAAAATATTAGAGAAGGGTTTCTTACAGATATTTCGATCTGTGGAAAAATGCTGATTACTTAGTAAGCAACACACCCAGCTAAGTTCCCACGCGTAACGTGAGGATATTTGAAGCATGCAGATTCACTTAAAGATTAAATCCCACGTATGGGATAAACTTCATGAGGTAGAAGAATCACAAATTGATCACGAAAATGTATTCATTATCAGCCAAACAAAATACGGTTAAAAAACTTTTCGAAATAATTTTAATTATAAATATACGTCTTAAATCTTCTTATATTTTTATAGTCTACAGCTTATGGGGGGAGTATAAAATAAGTGGCAGAATAAAATACAGTAAAATAAAAAATAATTTAAAAAAATGTAGTCCTTTTTAAAAACATTTCTTTCCGATATTCTAAATATGATCAAAATCTTTTGAAACGTGCTTTTGATTTTTATTTCAAACAGAACAAAAATATTCAATAAATTTACCGCAACTTTTAAATACTACCATTCTCACCTTTTTCTCACGATTCAATCAAAACACTAATTCAAGAATAATTCGTTTTATGAGAATCAGAAAAAACATCGTTACTACGTAAATTAAATTAAACGTCCATTAAATCTTTCGCAAGATAATGGCTCTTCTTTTTTTTTCTTTTCTTTTCTTCGCTTCTCTTCGGCAATCTCTGAAATTGATTATATTATTCCTTTTGACATATGAAAACAATTTAAAATTAGTAATGAATCCAGGTTTCTAAGAATTGGTGAAAACAAAAAGGGAAAAATATATTTGTTTCTATCAATATGTATTTTAAAAGATTATCAAGAATGAAGCAGTAGCTCAGATTTACAAAATATTGTACGCCAATCAAATAAGCAAAATTTTTTGATTTTACGTAAGGTAACTAAAATCGGCACCTCAGATGTAAAATATCTTCTGGTGGTCATAGCTGAAGTCGAAAAACAAAAGATAATCATTTTCAAAAAATAAAATGTACATTACGTAGTAAACTTTGCCTTTTTGTAATATATCAAAACTTTTACTTAAGGTAACTTACCTGTGACATACAGAATAAGAACACAAAACGTATGGTATTAACATGTAAAAATCAGAATTATTCAGTTCGAAACAGTTTCAATTTTTCAGCCTTTGTAATACAAACAAAACTTAGTTTTTTACTTTATATCCAAAAACTTAATATACGAGAGATACAAAGTTTAGTATAGTATGCTTCACCTATATAAAGTCAAGTTCTTAACTGTAAAAAAGAAAAAAAAAAGGTTTCCGCTTTAAGAAAAATATTTACGCAATATCCAGATTGCAAAACCGACGATTCTACAGGATGGATTTCTAGATCACGCTTTGGAAACTAAGTTCACCGATACGAATTTGTCCTCTATTTGTGGAGCCTCGCCACGGGTGCTTTCGTTTCGCGAGTGGACATAAATTCTAATAAATCATAAGAAGGGTAGCTGTATTCGCAGCATGAGCAGATGGTACAGTCAGCGGACAGCAACTATTCTCAACTTCTGTCCCCGTAATCGATAAAATAAGTTCTTCATAACTTTCTAGCGCAGGTGAAAAAAAAAAATGTCACCAATTTCCGAAGCAAGCTACTTTGGAAATTATTCAAATCGGTACGCACTATCTAAATATTTTAATACGATTTTTTATTGTTAAGAATTTAACTCGATAACTTTTGGATGCATTTTAAGAAGGCTTATAAGAATTTTTGATCATATTTGTTTAATTTGTTTTTTTAATAATATTAGTTTTAATAATTGTTGTTTAATGATAACATTTGTTTTTGATCATATTTGTTTAATGGAAAAGTACATTACAGAATTCCACGACACCAAATGAACAACTATGGCAACAGTTATCACACTTAGAACTATACTCAGATTTAAAAGCTGCAAAAATACTTTTAAAATTGTTGTACGTATCATTAAAGATTCAAATTACAACAAAACTGTTCTTCTAATGGAATATTTTCTTTAAGTTAGCGTTTCAATAAATGTGAGAATAAACAACTTTGAAAGAACATTTTTACTATATTATTAGTGTATTTTACGAATTTAAATATTCTTCTTAAAGTACATATTTAGAATAAAAGAAAAAATTAAGGCAAATACATTAATGTTGATAAATAAAAATTAAATGCAGACGAATCAGACGAGCGAAGAACAAATTTTAATCTTTACGTATCACTCATTAACATGTTTAACATTGTTAATATTTGAGTTCGAAAAGTATAAACAAATTTGATAAACTGAGTCTGTATGTGTTAGTAAAAATTAAAAAACAAGTTGATAACATTTAATAACGAGTCTGTAAATATTTACAAGCTAACAATTTGATTGCGGTGTTTTTCAAAAATGATTTATAACCGAATGGCGAGAATTTTACTCAAATATCACAAAATCAGTTTTAATGCATATATTTTAAGACAGTAGTCATCTAAAGAGAAACAAATTTTGGCACACTCCTCTATTGGAGACTAACTAATGCAATTAACTTCTAAAAAAACGAACCGTCCAGTTTTCCTGAGTTTTAATTCAAACGATAGCGAATTAATTTATCAAAATTAGAAACTGAATATTTTGTTTATTTTTATGGACATTTCGTGGTTTCAATCTCCTGTGATAAAGGAAACATGACTCACATTAATTCAATTTTTGAATCTGATACTAAAATAACCATTTTTAAATTATACTTTTTTAGCTATTATAATTTTAAGTTTGAATTTTTATAAATTCTTAAAACTCAATTTGGCTTTAATTTAATGGCATTTAACATTTACTTTGGATTTAATAGTAATATTTAGAGAAAGCTTAAAGTTAAAAAGACTAATAAGACATTTATTTTAAATTATTTTATTAAGATAATTAGCTTATTTATTACATTAATGTTAACAAATTAATACATATATATGCAAGTGTGCTGGAAAAACTTTAAAGATTAAATATGCGTACTATGATATAAACATTTCTCTTTGAATCTTCATACTTTAAATAACTAAAAAGTTATCATCGCTTTAAATGTTTTCGCAAGGAAATCACCTTTTTCTTCTGAGTTGCAAAAGCTAAAAGCAAAACAATAACGTGCCCCCCCCCCCCCCCACACACACACCTTTAAATCGTAAGCGCAAATTGAAGATCGAAATATAACAGGACATGATGCATTAGGTAATTACAGACAGGTTTAATTACATATTTGGATAACATTCTAAGTTGAGATCATAATATGATTGAGACTTAGTATGAAATGATTCCACTTAAAATATAGAGAATTATGCTATGAAATTAAATATAACAATAATTAACACTTATTGACCTAATTTGTAAAGACATCTTTATTTCAACTACGTGCTGAGGAAATTAGTCATCTGTAATCACGCTATAAGCAAACTAGTTTGTCCTAATTACAAAGTTAAAACGTTGTGATGACTACTAAATATGAACTTTGCATTGAAACTTTGCAAAGAAAAGTCACTTAAACAATCTTTGTGATATTTTAGATAGCATTTTGGTTGAAAATAATTTCAACTAAAAAAATATCACAAAAATTATACACTGAAACTATTTTCCCACTGATTATCTAGCGTCTAGAAGATACTATCCACGGATTTTTTAATGAAGTGATACATATTCACCAGGCGCCAATCAGAAACATTGAAAACCACATCCAGTGTTTCGTGCTGTCTATTACTAATGAGATTCAGCATACATTTAATTCTTTTGATATCTCTTAAAGATCTTCAAGCTATACAAAATAGGTAATTTGTAAAATAGAACGGGTAACTTTTCGCCTGCAACTTTAGATTAAGGTCAACAAGAAGGGAAAAACGGTTTTTCTCATCGCTACACAGCCTTTTTGGTAAAATTTAAATAACCATTGCCATGTTTATGTAGGAAAAACAAACAATCAAAACAACAATTGATCTGTATAAAGCGAAATTTCATGAAAGTAAATGCCGGTGGGGAAACCTGACTACCATATTTAAACAAAAGAGAGATATACTCCAATGGACGATGAATTAAAACAAATTACTTAAGAAAGTTATTTATAACGATCGTAATCTTTAAGGAAGTTTTATAAAAGAATTCAATGACCATTAAACACGCGAATGAGCATATCTATATATTTAGAAGCCCAAAAAGAAACTGAAATTAGTTTAAATATCAGAAAATTATTAGTTGTATGATAACTGCATTGTAAAACTTGCATTTTGGTGTTGTTTTTTATTATAATATCTTTATATAAAATCCTCTAGCCTCGTGCCCACTTTTGCACAGAAATACATTACTTCAAAAAGAGAAAATATCAAAACTAAATGGGCCAATCTAACTGCTACTCCACGAGATTTTCATACATAATGATAAATTATGCTCTCTAATAAAAAAAAAGTGCACTTTGTTGATTTCATCCAGATGAGAAGTAAAAAAAGTAAACTAAAAAGTAGAGAGGGGAAGTGAAGCTCACAAGCAGATGTTTTGACTTTGATTGGTTCCTGGCTTGAGTTAGGTGCAAAATAAGCTTTGGATACATTGACTCCATATTTTACCTAGCCCTTCTTTTCATAACATAGATTTAGAAAAGGGAAAAAATATTATTTATTCAGTATACTATCATTACTCCTGTACTTTCTGCACAACATAAAACAAATACTAGAAGGGGAAAAATACTTAATCATTTTGTTCTATTACAAGTAACTTTGCAAATAGATATCAGATGATATATTGCATTATCTATTCTAGATGCAGCATTCTGTATGAGAAGTTTTGCATAGTTGGAATTAGAAATACTCGGTTTATTTAGCTTTTAATGGAATTTAAAATAAACTTAAAGAACATCATTCAAAGTACTCGATTACTTTTCAACTATTTTTAAGCAAACAAGGGAAATAAATTTTAAAAAAAACCCATTCAAATTCAAAATACTGAAGAAAATAATCAGAAACAAAGTTTAATGTAAATATTGATGAACTGAGCTTTCTGGAACTGCAAACAAAAACATGAAAACTTTATGAAAGTTCAAACAGCGAATGTTTCGCTTTGTATTTAAAAAGACTTGACTTTTGGCGGGAAAAGAAACAAATTTATATCGCAATCAATTAAATGCCTTTTCTTTCTTTTCTTTAAGTTAAGAGTAATTCTATAAAAAGCTCAATAATCAATTTTAGCAAAAGCTCTTAAATACTTTTTGCATGCTAAAAAGGTAAACAAGTAGCGCTACAATGACATTTGTAAATCCACATTAAGTCAGAAAGAAGCTTCAATGAAGCATTCAGCTGTTTGAAAGGCTCCTTAAGATGATAAAATCAAGCATGCAGTAACTAGTTTGCTTAATAGTCTTGGTATTTATCCTTTTTTTTCTTTCTTCTTCTAGTGGTGAAAAGAACGTTGCAGGAAGTAATCTCAGAGCTAAAAAAAGCATGCTGACTTCGGCAGATTTTAGAAAGGATTACAAAGAAGCTTGGGCCCGGAAGATATGTAACTTGCAAAAAGGAAGAATGTTTTTTTTTCATATATATTAAAGATTTTTAAACATTTTATTAGAGAAACGGTCCCTTATTTCAATAAAATTAGTTGTAAAATGTTTATTTTCAAAACGAATCTTTAAACTCTAAGATAAAAGATAAAATTTATTCGTTCGAATATAATAAAAGAATTATTTAGAAGCTAAATAAGAAAATTATTTTTCGAAAGTGGAAATAAAAGCGTGCTCACTGTTCTGAAATATTAATAAACAGTTGGCTATACATTGCACAAATATTAATATTAGCTAATACACTTATCACGGCGATTTTACTAGATTTGAAACTAACGAACTTAAATCCTGCCCGTCATATTAAACAGCATCTTTTTGAATCTTGGTAACATTAAAATCGCTATTTATAAAACAGTTTTCTGTATAAAACTGTGGGATATTTTTTAATTATCATTTATATGCATTATGACAGCGTAGCCTATCATACTGTGGGAAATAATCGAAACTCGATTTTGAAACAGCTGAGGTAAAAGACCTATAGAAATAAATGTTATCTTAGAATTTCCAAAAAACAACGGCCGTACTAAAAATAAGGGCATAGATAAAAAGTAGATCCTGGATGTTGTAACAATGTTTTGAAATCCGTATTTTTAGAGTCCTAAAATTTAGGTCATTTCTTTTTCTGAAGATATCTCGAATAAGTTCCTAATTTGTGGGATTTATTATTTTTCTTTAAAAAAGTTCTAAATCAAAATGCCTCTGATTGAATTCTCTTACATAACTAGGCAAAGTTTTGGCAATCCACAACATGAATAAAAATCATCTCTAAATTTAAAGGAAGAATGAAATCAGTATCGAATTTAATCAGAAAAATGCATTTGTTTTTATATTAAAATGCCAGCAAAAAGTGTTCTTGCCTCTACTTTCTCTTATACCAAAACAAAACAGCATGTATCGGAGTATAAAAAAGAAAAGAGAGTAAATGTTTTGGATGGTTTCTTCGTTTAAAATTTGACAAATATTTAATATTAGTGCGTAAAGACTACATAAAAATTTCATTTACTCAAGTCGCTGTGTTTGTAAGACACCATGGTCCCATAAACGCTAGTAAGCAGATTGATTAGGTTGAAGATAGATAAGAGCCAAAATTCAATTTACATTTACAATTATGATGATAAAATAAAACGCATAAGCTAATTTTTACCCATTTAGCAATTAATGTTTTTATTTTCGTATTTACACGGACGGAAAGCTTTTCTTTATCGGATTTCGTCACATTTTTATCAGAAATGTACAATTTTATTAAGATATTATGGATAGAATTTCAACCATCTTGCTAGTGGTGTTTTTGAGACGTCGCATTCACAAATATAGAGACTAATAAAATTCCAAAAATGTTCTTTCGGATTCGAGAGCTATCCAAAGTATACAGTTTTTGAAAATTATAATGCTTTCTTTTTCTTTACTTTGTATGAGAAAAAGTACAAATGTTTCCTTTGCTTTCCTTTCAGAAACTCTGAATCCACACATTTTTTTTTAGTTCGACCAGATATGTTTTCCCCAACTAATGAAAACATTCTGTAGTCTTTCGAATGCTAAAGCTGTATTGTGTGTAATTATGGACGTATTTGTGTTATCTTAAGAACAAAATTAACTCCAGAAAAACTCAAACTGACCGGTTTTTTGAAATGTTCTATGATACGATTGAAGAAAGGGAAATTTTTCTAAAGTTATTCGACAAGAAATTCTACAGCTAAAAGTAAATAATTTTCACCTCATTTTACACTCATTTAAATCCCCCCGAAAATTTGCGTCTTATAATTTAATGCAATAGAGAGGACTGAATATAAAGATATGAATTCTTCTTAACAGAATTCGAAAAATCTTCAAAGGACGAAAAATGATATACTGAAACTTAAACTTAAAATTTTTCATTATTTCTAAAAATTATAAAAAGAATACTGCGAATAAATTGAGTATTCCTTTGAAACTCTTAATATTCTGTGATTATTAAAAAATATTTTTTATTTTAAATTCTGTATTAACTTTGCACAACATTCTTGAATTTTCTTTTGCCATTACTCTAAATAAGTAATGATTATTTTAACAGGAATAGTCAATATAGCTTTAAAAGTGGTAAGTCATCAGAAAAATGTGTTCAAAGTAGTAGAAAAACACATTCCTGACACTCACACAGACAAAAAAAATCACGTTAATATATCGTCAGTATACAATGCGTTTTTAGTTTAATTATGTTAATGTTTCGCATATACAACGTATGCTTTATTTTTTAATTCAGCGCACAATCTTTCTGAAGAGAAATGTTAATTTAAAATAAGAACTATTCAGTTTTTTCTTCTTTTGAATCGGCCAAAAGACAATACAGACAAAATGCATTATGGGAAAATACGGTTTAAAACTATTTACCCTTTACGATCGATTAAATTATTAATCTACTTTCTGAAAAGCAGCAACTTTGACTAATGGATATTCGGAAACAAATACTTCTTTAAAACTCGAAAATAGATACCAGACTATCGGAGACTTTTATTAGATTCTGAAACTAAGCATTGTTTGTATTTTGCATCAATCAGGTAAAGCGAACTTCTCCTAGCAATGCTTTTTGCCGCGATCGAAACCTTCGATGCAGTTCTGTTTCACTTTCAATAATGATCTTTTCGACGTATCGAAGTTACCGTTCGATATTTATGACACACGATACATTTGCATTCAGAATAGATTACTTCTTTATTTTATTTTGCAGAACAGAATGATGCATTTGATACAATTTGCAACAGTTGTTCTTTTTAAATGAAAGGGATGTTGTCTTTATTTATCAAACGTTTTGGAACAATACAGAAGAAAAACATTTGGATCTAACCACGATTTAATATTTAACTTTTAAATTTTAAGACTTTTACATTTATAAGTACGTTTAAAAATTCCGACGAACATTTACACCGAAATGCTATTATTAATTGTACAGAAAATTTACAACACTGCGAAAAAATGTAGCTATAATAAACATTCACAAAATCGTAAAAAAAATATAAGCTAATGTAAAAGATTCCATTCAGAACCGTAGTTCTTCAATTGCATCAAATGATTTGAGTGGTAAAGCTTCTCATGAAGCATCAATATAAAGTAAGAAAGTCAGATCTTTATAAAATATTTAGATATTGTATTTCAAATAAGATGAAGAATAGAGAAGCGCCCGATGAAGTAATCCATTTAAAAAACATTTCTATCGGATAATGTAATAAAAAAGAATACAATAACTAAAGTCAAGAGAGAATATATGTTGAAAAGTTTTGATTAATATCCTATTTTCAATCAATTTATAAAATAATACATTTTCATTATCGGATAATATTCTTCATAAATTTCGAACAATAAAGATAGTTTTCAAAGTTTTAATGCATGCTTTATGTAATGGTGAGCGTGATTTATAAAATATCAAAATAATCCAATGTAGCAGCAACACGGATTCTGTCCAAAAATAATTTGAATACTAATAAGACTAATCAAATTACAATGATACACATCAGTTCAAGATCCTTGAACTTTACTTTTTGATCAGCAAAAGATATCGACAATATGCTTGGTTGGTTAAATGATGGAGTTTATGACCAAGACTCATCAACAAAACTAATCAAATTAAAATGATAGATATCTTTGAATTTTACTTTTTGATCAGCAAGAGATATCAGCAATATGCTTGGGTGGTTAAACGATGAAGTTTATGACCAAAACTAATCAAATTAAAATGATAGATATCTTTGAATTTTACTTTTTGATCAGCAAGAGATATCAGCAATATGCTTGGTTGGTTAAACGATGGAGTTTATGACCAAAACTAATCAACAAAACTAATCAAATTAAAATGACAGATATCTTTGAATTTTACTTTTTGATCAGCAAGAGATATCAGAAATATGCTTGGGAGGTTAAACGATAGAGTTTATGACCAATTTCATTTTAAGTGGTCAAATAAAAGAAGGCGGGTATACTACCAGATTGAGAAAGGTACATACCTAATTTAAGAGAATGTATCCATAGAAGGTTGTAAAAATCCGTCCACATAAACTAAACACCTGCGCACATTTAAAATCCAGAGCGAGCACACCGAGTTACAACAGCAAGGACGTTTACTCTCCAACACACAAGTGAAAATAAAAGTGAAATCAGGTCAGAGAGCGATGGCAATGCTGTCACAGGAGCAGAAACATATCACGCTGACCATCTCTTTTGACATAAACATCTCATGTATGACAGTCTGCTTTTTTCCCGACAGTTGAAACATTCGCGACTTGAATACCTCCTTCGCGGGAACCGGTCTTTTACGTAGGTAGGTACCATGGCCGGGTTTTCAAGGATCACGCTTCGATGATAATTTCGTTCAGATTTCTTTTTCCTTTCTTCTTTTGCATCATTATTATTATTGTTTCAACGTATCTTTTTGATTATTTATTTATTTCACTATGGGTGCAGGTCGTGGGTGAAAAATCGTTTAATAGTTGAGAGTGGAAAGGTTTCGAAAGGCGGGAGTAAATGATTTTTACCTTCTTTTTTTTTTCGAGAGCAAAAGCCAAACGTGGGAGTAATTTCGGTTTACACTGACCGTTTATTGATCTTACTAAAGAGAAGACAAAGGAACTACAAACAGTTTTGAGTTTCTCTTGGAAATAGTTAACATATATTCTGCACAAAATAATTTTAGTCTTTATTTATAAATCAAATAAATTATATGGCGCTACCCCATACTAAATATTATTTATTTATACCGGAATATGAATTAATAGGATGGAAATGGAGTCAATTCGAAACAAAATACATATAACTGTTCATATCTTCTTACCACAAGTTGTTCTGGGATATTTTTTTCTGTTGTAAGATGGTTAATGGATACTAGAATAAAATAATGAGCATAAAATGAGTACGAATAATCTTCATTAGGAAAAAGGTAATATTTTTCACTGGAATATTAACCCTTTGCACTCGATGGTGCCTCTCCGGCACTATTTAAGACGGTGCATCATTTTGACGTTTTATTTATTTATGTTTCAATTTTGAGTATCGAAAATACCTACAGAATGGTAAAAAGACGGAGAAATTCAATTGTACACACACACACACACACACACACACACACACACACACACACACACA
>JAOUZG010050968.1:8638651-8649841 GCA_026289955.1 Argiope argentata | reverse complement strand
CACACACACACACACACACACACACACACACACACACACACACACACTTGGAGCAATGAACACCCCCTTGTATATTGAATAATTATGCATCGAATTTCTTTTCTGAGTGCAAAGGGTTAAGGAACTGCAGTAGCTATAGCATTGAATGCGAAGTTTATAATACATTTTTTGATTCGAAGCTGCAGAGTTGTGTCGTGGACAATAACATTAGAAGTACAGAAATCGAAGAAAATACCTTTAAAAACTTAATTATACGAAAATTCAAAAATTTCAAACTTTGATATAGCGTCCATAAGCAAATAATAACTATTTTTTTCAGAAAATAATAATTATAATTCAACCGATACAGTTACATTAAAAACTAGAAAAGTTTCAAAAAACTATGTACTAGTAAATTAAACGAAGTTTCACGAATATTTTGATTACTCCAATTTAAGGAAACGTGATCAATAAAAAGATCATTCAGATAAAACAGATAAACCTCATAAGAGAAAAATAAAAATGTTAAACCAATTACATTTTAGAAAAATGCCAGTTTCGAACTAACGGGCATTTTTAAGGAAGCTTTTACGAAGCAATTTTAAGTTAATTGAAAAGACGAAGGTAAACATCAAATATTATATCACAGCTCATGTTTCGTCATGAAAAACTATTTCGATTTAATATCCATTTTCATAAACAGGCTTACATAACAGTTATTTAATCTATATTTTTTATTATATCAAGCAATGACCTACAGATGCTCATTTTTATCTTGCAGAATCTTTTTAAATCTTTAAAGAATTTTGATCTCACTACCGTTTCAGAATAAGTAAGGAAAAGTGCCGAGATAGAAAAAGGAATCTCCAAAACAACACTATAATTAAGGCACCATTTAATTAAAAACAAATGTATGTGCTAAGTACTGTTGCAATATAGAGAACGATCGTGTGCTGCATATCATAGGATGGATTAAAAATTGGGATAAGAGATAATTACTTGTAATTAAAAACATCATTTTTGCAAGTGGAGTATGTTGTGAATAAAAAATTAATTTCACATATTTGCCCTGCGAAAGCAAGTAATGAAATTTGTTTATTGATATTTAAAAACGAGGGTAATTGGGGGAATTTAATAGAATTTATAATGTAAAGTTGTGATTTTTCAATTTCTAACTTTCGAAAATTTTTAATAGAGCAACTTATAAGCAATTAAAGAATAACAGACTTCCTTGCTTTAAAATATTGTCGGCATAATTGTTGTCTTAGTTGTTCGCAGATGAAAAAAATCTGGTGCAATATTCAGGGAAAAAAAACCCTGCGGGAGTAGTCTTCCCTAAACTTTCCCTCATAATGTCCCGTAAAAATCTCCTTTCGTATAACATTGCAGACCTTGGGTAAGATCGTGAATTCATTGGCATGACATTGGCGAATTATTCTCACGAAATATAAAGCTTTGGATTAAATCTAATGTTTTTACTAAATTTATTGCAAGAATACTTATTTTGGACGCCTTTTTACCAAACCATTTGTACCAAAATTGGAAACAAAACTACAGTGGTAGTTCACAAGATCACATAATTCATTGATTAGTTGCGCTTATGATTTATTGTATTTACAAGCATCTGAAATTACAGACCCATAGACAATCCTTTGAAGAATTTCGTTTTAAATTTGATACGCATATACATTTTAAATGCTAAACCTGTGCACCAAATATTTACCTAACTTTTTGCGTTTGCTAGTAAACGAAATCACTTGCACTTAAACAGCTAGGCAGTATTTCTGCAAATTAATAATATCGATCAAAATTTGGTAGAAATCTACAAATTTGGTGCAAAAAATATATATCAAATTTCATCCGTCAAGCTTAAAGCATTTTCGAATTTTCTTTATCATAGAGTTACAGACAGACATAAGGCCAACAACGAGTTTTTCGAATTCAGAGAGGGCTGAAACGAGGAGATTCATAAAAAACTTGAGTTCGAATTTTTGGCGATTACAATACTTCCACTATATTTCGTATATCAGAAAGTAAAAAGATAATATTTGAATTTTTTGTTGCCATTTTTGATCTTTCATATGCTCTGATATCTATTTAATACTTATTCAAAGGGAAAAGGGGAAGATTTTTTCAATTCCGCCAAAAATTTAACCAAATTCATAAAAATCTTCAGCTTTGTCTTTTAATAAGGATGTAGATAATTCAAAATGTCTAGATACGCGCTAGATTTCTTAGAAATCAAGATTTTTAATTAACTCTCGATACAAGCGCGAGGACAAACAAGTTGTCAAAAACTCTTCCATAAACTCTTTCACCCTCTGCACAGTTGCGTGCGAGGAAGCATGGGCAGCTTTTATCTTGAAGAAGGTTATTATTTGTGCTATTCATGAGTGAGCACTGAACAATCCTAGCATCAAGTTCACCATATTACTCGCACGCTAGGCAACTTTCACGCTATGCTTTCTTCTGAACCGAAAGCACAGCAGTTGTTGGCTCTACGGGAGATGATTTGAAGAATGCCAAAGCAGAACAGGAAACCAATCATAATTTAAGAAGATGCGAGGTCAAAGTGCCTAATCACACACATTATTCAGCTGTCGGTATCTTCTCCGCAGTGGTGCGTTATTATCCAAGTGTGATTGCACATTCAAATGTGAGTCTACCTGGTCTTGGATGCAGATGCTAGCCTAATGTCTTCGCGATTCTAAGGATTAATGCTGATTACAATGAGTCATTTATCGGCCTAGATGATCGCGAGTCGAAATGATTGGAATACGATGGCGGACAATGGATATTCATTATCTGAAATGAAGTGAAAGTCTCGTATAGTGGAATGAATGGCACCTTCGATAATTAAACGCATGTAATATTATTCGCTGTTGGGAACATACAGGTCAGTTGAAGAATAATAAAACTTTCATTTACACAGATGAATTCATATTTAAATTTTTGATTAGAGTCATTTTTTAACATTTTACCAATAGTTAGACGAAGACATTGTTTTACAGTTTTATGCATCCTTTAATACACACAATTTGATATAGAAGTCCAGAAAATTCTCATTTTCTGCTTCATCAATGACATTTAAAGCTAACTGTGATATATAATTTGTTAATTTAAAATATAAGTTCTTTTATTTATCTGCGTGTAAAAATGAATCATTCTTCAATATTTTAACAGTACTAATTCAGCCGTATTGTTAAGACGAAGCTTGAGCCGTATTTTTAAGGTGATTTTAGAATTTTTATTTTATTAGACCGTATTGTTAAGGTGAAGGTTGAACCGTATTTTTAAGGTGAAGGTAGAATTTTTATTTTATTAGACCGTATTGTTAAGGTGAAGGTTGAACCGTATTTTTAAAGTGTTTGTAGAGTTTTCATTTTATTAGACCGTATTGTTGTGAAGATTGAGCATTTTATTAAGGGGATTGTAGAATTCTTACAAACGTATTTTTATTTCCTTAGATGCAACATATTTGCAATTCGAACTAGTATCTGTGTTCGCAGATAGAGAAAACTATATTGGCATGGATTTCCAAAAACAGAGGGGGTTATGAGTATTGTTAAATAAAGCCTCTGTTTCTACACACATGCTTTATATACTGTTTGATCTGACCTTTAGAAAAGTTTCCTGCTTCTAAAAAGACATTTAAACTAAACACTATGTATAATTTATCAGCTTAAAGTATGAGTTCTTTTCTTTGTTTGCATGACAGATGTAAAAATAAATGTTCTTTCAAAATTTTAACATCTTTGTTTGAGCAGTATTATTAAGGCGATTGCAGAATTTTTACAAATGTATTTTTATTTTATTAGATGTAAAATACTTGCCACTCGAAACAGTATCTGAATTCTCAGAGAAAACTATATAAGCATGAATTTCCAAAATCAAAGGGGCTTGCGGGAGGGGGATATGAATATCGTTAAATACACAAATAAAAAAAAACCCAACTGAAATTCTAAAAAAATATGAAAAGCGTGCAAAATCCGTTTTTATATTAAAACGATAAGCATTCTTCCTGTTCTGTTTATCTTATAAATAAAATATGAACCTCAAATAAAGAACAATATAAAGAGAAAGAGAGAGAGAGAGAAAAAAAGAAGAGTCAAATACAGGAAATGCCATCCGAAACTCTTACGCCGAGATTAATGACAACCATTGTGCAAAGATTAAAGAAATGAAATAAATGCGCGTTTAAGAACATGAAATGAGAATAAAATACGAGCATAATGAACTCCTAATTGAAGCTCAGGAAAAAGAAATAAATAAAGCTCAATAAGTAGAAACGGAAGGGTAAAGTTAAATAGCTCATCTCGTTCGAGCTTCATGGAAAATGAAAGCAATAAACAATGGAAATTACAAGAGACGTCTGAGAACAAGGAGAAGGAAAAGTACAACTCAGAAACACTAACGGAACTTCTGCGTAACTGAATTATCTGTTAGAATGACGTAAAAGCTAGACGACAAACAATGATATATTATTCAGACATTTTCAAAGGATCTAAAATTAAGATTTATACAAATAGCGAAGATTTTGTAAAGGATTTTCGGCATACTTAACGTAACATTGAAATTAGTCATTTAAAAGAATACTAGTAGTTATTTTTTTTAACTTGGAGGATTTATGCATTATATAAAGTCAACGAATCTGCGCTCTGAATATTACAAAAATAGATCAATATCTAAATATTGTAGGCAATAGATGGTGCACATCATTATATAGGATCGTGTTTCCCTTCTTACATAATTAACATGTTATATTCATTAATTAATAAAATTAATGCAAAAAATGAAATGATACAATTGTCATGAGTATTTCGCATACCTCATATATATATATAATGAAGAATTTACATTTCTCTCAATAGAATATATTCATTGATTATGGGTTCTTCACAGTGGGATAGGTTAATTGCGGTTGGAATAGAATCAATTCCGTGAAGTCAAAATGCACATCATTCTGAAGCTATTATTTAAAATTGAGTTTCCCTTCTTACATAATTAATACGCGATATTCATTAATTAATAAAATTAATGCAAAAACTGAAATGATACAATTGTCATGAGTATTTCGCATACCTAATTTGTATAAAGAATCTACCTTTATCTCACAAGAATATATTCGTTGATTATGGGTTCTTTCCGGGGAGACAGGTTAATTGCGGTTGGAATAGAATCAATTCCATGAAGTCACACCATTCTGAAGCTATTATTTAAAACTGAGTTTCCCTTCTCACATAATAAACATGCGGTGTTCATTCAATTAATAAAATGAATTCAAAAAATGAACTGATACAATTTTCACGCCTTTCGCATACCTCATTTATATAAAGAAGAATTTACCTTTCTCTCATTAGAATATATTCATTGATTTTGGGTTCTTTCCTGAGGAATAGGTTAATTGCGGCTGGAATAGAATCAATTCCGTGAAGTCAAAATGCACATCATTCTGAAGCTGTTATTTAAAATTGAGTTTCTCTTCTCACATAATTAACATGTGGTATTCATTTAATTAATAAAATGAATGCAAAAAATGAAATGATACAATTCTCATGCGTCTTTCGCATACCTCATTTATATAAAGAAGAATTTACTTTTCTTTCACTAGAATATATTGATTGATTATGGATTCTTTGTAGTGGAATGGCTTAATTGTGGCTGGAATAGAATCCAAGAAGCAAAAATTAAGTAACTCATGTAGTAGCGTTTGTTTTCTTACTCTTTTCTCCTCTGGCATGACGATCAATAAAGAATCTAAAGTTAAATAAGCGCGTTCTTTTGACATTAATCGTGCGCAGAAATTGATTCCATCACAATGGCATACTTTTAGTAACTAACATACGGTGCACTTTTAGAAATATATTTCACTCCCGTTTCATAATAAGGCATTAAATAAGGCATTTCTCAATAAGGCATTAAGTGCAATGCTATAGTTACGATGGTTTTAAACGATAGCCGAGTTATTTAAAGACTTAATTAATTAACCCAAAGGAAATTAAACGCTTAAACATTTCACATTTTACGTAAAGTTTTATTTATTTACTTTGGTTTTCAATTACCTTTTCCGATCTCGTAAAAAGATCTTTCTTCTGAGATATTTACGTATCTCATAATATTAGTGAAATAAGAAAATATGGATATGATTTTAAGATATTTTAATTGAAGCTTGGAAGACGAGCGTGGACAAGTTTTGGCTATTTATTTACAAATATTCAATCTTGTGCCATTTGTTCTCACAAATTATTGAAGGCGCATGTTTTATTTTATATAAACGTGTTATAATTATTCACAACATATTATGTATACTTCTAGCTTTAAATATTTTAACAAATTTTAATAAAGAATTTTCAGAAAAATGTACTAAATTAAAATCGATATTTAAAGTTATCGAAAGAGAAATGTTGAATTTGTTACAGAAAGCGTTCTAAAGAACATTTCGTTTTGGAATTGTCAATCGTTATGAACAGCATGTTATTTTAATTTTTTTTATAAAGATGACAAATTTTTATTGTAACCACAGATTTATCATAAATAATAAAGTGAAAAAAAATATTTCTTTTTCCTCCCTTCTCTAAGCAACAGTTACGAATAAGTACGTATCAATTCATTAAAAATTCAAATAATCTTGAGAATAAATTTTCGCTTTCTACGATTGAGATTAAATTTCATAAATCTTTAAAAAAATCTTTTGAATAATTAATTTCGATTAAAAAATACTGAATTTTTTTTTAAAAAAATGTTATTTGTGTCACCAGGAGATCAAAGTATCATTCGGCAAAATTTCCGTGTGAGTCACACAATAAAACTTTCTACACAGAACTCGTTAGGGAGTTAAAAGGAATGCGAATAGCTCGTTCACTGTAAAATTAGGGAATCACACCAATTATTTACAGACCCAATCATGCATGTCAGGAAGAAAAAAAAAGTAGCGAGTAAACCTATTTTCACCTTCAGGCATTCAAAAAAATACTTAAATAGTTTTAAATAAGGAATCATTTAATTACTACAATCATTTTCAAGATAAAACCTTATAATCTGGGAAAGAACGCTGGCAAAAACACTCGAGGCTATATTGATGGACATGAATCTAGAGTATTAATGTCATAGAGGACAAAATAAAGCTCTGAATCAGAAGTTGAACTTGAATCGAGGCTAGATTTAGGTATATCCATAGCTCCAGGAGTTATGTTTGGTGATTTTGTTGAACATATCCTTCAAACAATATAAGCATTTCAGTGGATGCTGCATTATATTATTAGCATTTCCT
Organism: Argiope argentata; assembly: GCA_026289955.1. Taxonomy (NCBI): domain Eukaryota; kingdom Metazoa; phylum Arthropoda; class Arachnida; order Araneae; family Araneidae; genus Argiope; species Argiope argentata. Next base: position 8,642,592 of record JAOUZG010050968.1, on the reverse strand, counting down.
GCTTCTTAACGGAATTGAAATGAGATGTAAATATCTATTGTGACGTTAAGATATTCCTACATGACATTCTTGCATACGAAAGGGACTTTTAGTAAAGGTAATATATAAAAGTGGCGGTAAAATATTAATATATTTTTAAAATACAATTGCAATTTAATTTTTGAACCAAGCACTTTAAAGTGTCAGCCAATTAAATAAAATTAGCTTTTATGTGCTGATTAACTGACACACTTAGTGTTGATAGGGCTGTTTATATTTTTTATGCCTAATTTTAGTTTGATAAGATCAAAGAAACGCTAAAGAAATTCGACCTCAGCACTCGATGGAATATGCTAACTTGCAGTTAAATAAATATACATTTTTAACTAAAATATTATTACATGTCGAATAATCTTATAGTTTCGTAAATTTATTTTTATTTAAAATACAAATGCAGGGGCACAAATTTTTTAAAAATCTAACAGCTTCGAAAATTTACAGACAATACCAATCGACATTCACAAAAAGATTTATGGCAAAAATCAACAAAAAGCTAATTCATAAAATTATCATAAGCCTTTATGGAACGACAAAGTTTAATCAAAACACTTTCAGGGACAACTGGAAAGAAAATAAATAAAATGATAAAATAATCTGGAATATTTTCCATTCAAAAAGAACAGCAACACTAAAGATGAAATAATTTTTGCACATGGAAATCATTTATGAAAAATAAAAATTAATTGTTATGAAACCTTTACTTAAACTTCTATTATGATTCTTAATTCGTTAGGAAAATCTGAAGAAAATTTATTATGTAGTTGAGATTTCTACTTATCGGAAATTATTTATGAATTTGCATTTTTTTAGGTAAGTTAAACTAACATCCGGGCTCCATGGTGGGGGATTTATGGAAGATATACACAACCACTGATAAATTATCTTTGAAAAAAATATCCTATTCATATATTTTAAATAATTGATAAAACTAAAGAAGCATTCTTCCCATCATAATCAGTGGTCACATTTTGAAATATTTATTTATTATGCATGAAATTCTATAACACTCTACTTATGCCATCCAAGTTCGTTTTGACAGCCAATTCTTCAATTTCAAGTAAAACCTCAAAAACACTATTTTATAGTATGTATGAAAAAAAAAATTCCTGAAAGATTCCTCCATTCACAACCATAGTAAAGATATTAAGAATCTTTATTTCTTATGAAATCTCATGACACTTCAAAGACCACCCGATTCTTCTCAATTTTCTACTGAAATCTCAAAATAAAACTTAAAACTTTGAAAGCTTGTCCCCCTACCCCTCGTCTACAACAATTGGACTAATTTAAGATAAGGTGTAGTTAATGAAAGTAGACATAATTAAAGTAATACTATCAATAGCCGAATACGGCTAATTGTTATTTACAACTAGTAGACACAGTAGTAAGTAACGAATGATGACATTTCGAAAACGGATCAGATGATGTTTTAAAACTCCAATTGCTATAATAAGCAATTAAAATCTTGATCAATTTATTGAGAGACGGCAAAAAAAGTATTAGGTTTAATTTAAATTTAGTCATTTTTTTGACATTTGAAGGATATAGTCAATTGAAAATTCACCTTTTCTGTTATCAAGCCAATATTAGCATTTTAAAATTTAAAAAAGTTTGGCATTTTAATTATTTATGTTTATTTTCCCTCCTTAATTTTAGTATAATTATGATGTAAATTAATGAGGTGACAATTCGCTGTCTTATTCATGATCTAATTGACATTCTATACGAAAGTCTGTCAATGAAATTCAAGGGCATTTATGAATTTGATTAACTCTTTGACGACAAATAAGCGTGAGAAATAAGTTAAAGTATTGAGAAATATCACAACAAGAATTAATCTGAATTTGTCGGTGGCTTTTGATTGAACTGAAACGCCTTGAATTAACTAAAATGAGTGGGCGATAACTGATCAAGAGAAGATAAGAAAAATACACCAGTCAATAAATTAGTCATTAAACAGAGGATATGATAGATATATTTATGCATAAAAATTAAACACTGGTATTACCGGAGTAGAGAAAATGACTGGTAGACCTGGTGTTATAGAATAACCATTTAAATTTAAAATCAGTTTTTCTCTTTAAAAGACATACGATTGGTTAAATATATATATAATTATTTGGTGAATTTATAAGTGACAATTAGCAAAGAAAGCTTCCATTACGATAGTCTGTTTAGCTACTATATTCTAACTTTAGAGAACCCTGAATCGCGCGCGCGCACACACACACACACGCACACAGACAAAATATATGATTTGACAAATTTAGGATCAGATCTGTTTCAGTTCCATTAATAACGTACAATATTTCTATTTTAATCCGTAATCAACTGGCTACTAATTTTTAAAAAGAGCATGATTATATAGCCTTATCTTTCCTAGCCAATCATTATGTCATATCTGCTATATTAACTTATTTACGATATGGTTTCTGTTGATTCTAAAGTAAATAATTATCTCAATTACCATCGATCATAATCCCATTTATCATTATTATTAAATTAACTTCATCTTAAGAAGCATTGATCTGAAGGAAAAAAATACTTTATAAATAAAGTATATAATGGACATCAGAATGAAACGAAAGAAATTCTTCTAAGAATCCCATCCTTTTAATAAATTACCAACTGAAAATTGACGTAAAAGATTTTTCAATATCAAAAGAATGGATAAAATATTTTATTTATTCATGTATAAATGTCTAATTTATGGAAAATCTACAGAAAGTTTTTTTGCCTCGTGTGGAATCCTTCAATGCTGAAATATTTCAGAATACAAATTTTCGCTTAAACTCGAATAATGAAAGAATTTTATAAAGCTTTCAGGGGGAAAAGAAACGAATAAATTTACGCCTTTAAAGATGTTCCACTTCATTTTCTTCAAACTGAAGGGGGGGGGGGATAAATATCTCATTTATAAACGCTCCGTATGTTAATATAAAATAAATACCCCGAATTTGCAGGTCTATGAAAACAAAAACAAACAAAAATGCAGCCTTATTGTTCATCGGAAATTACAAATAATAGTAGAAAGTTTTAATTCAACAAAGTTGTACGTATTCAATTTGTACCTTTCCAGAAATTCGAAGGATATCGAAATGGTACGATAATTTATTCCACAATTTTTTCTGCTTTGCTGATATGAAGCTTTAAATGGATGCATGTGAGTATGTATGGCAATATTTGTTTTCTTTTTCTGGGGCTCCATCAAACAGCAGATGTTTGTTCTCTCTCTACTAGCAGATGTTGACGAACTTAAAAAAACACATCAGCAGACTTTCAAAGCTTCACATCAGAGATGCTGCAAATGTGCGGGTACAGTTATCTTTCACAATTTTGGTAAGGAACAATGGATGGTTTTTTTCTTTTAGTAAGCACTTACAATTGTGTAAAATTTAAGCTTTCAACTGTTATTTGTTTCTGATAAACAAAGTTGAGCTTCTTTTCGTTTCGTTTTTTAAAAAAATAACCGTGCAATTTTGGGATATTCGTTTATAAACACCCTGTACACTGAATCGGATTGTTTCACTTGGTTATACAAGCTTTATTCAATTTTTTTAAATTTGTAGCAGTGTTAAAACCCTAATTATTTTGAGAATTATCAGTGGTATTAATAAAACAGAATTCACCTCCTCTAGATGATGTTTCTTCATCTAATCCCTCTGCACTAGAGGTTTCAGGAGTGATGGTCGGTTGTTTAGAAACTGCCATCAAATTGGAGGAGTAGAAACGCGGCGCTCGCTTGGCCTGTCACTGCCTTCCTGTAAGAAAAGATAATATTAGTTGCAGAATTGTACTGTTTTCTCAACAATGCTAAATTAGAGTATATTTTTAATAATGCTAAGTTGAAGCATATTTTTAACAATACTAAATTGAAGCATATTTTTAACAATACTAAATTG
>JAOUZG010050968.1:8611885-8634578 GCA_026289955.1 Argiope argentata | reverse complement strand
ACAGAAATATTTTCGATCGACTTAGTAGTAGTTCTTTTCGAGTTAATTTCTGTATCGTAAAAAATATTTTTACCCATTTATAACACTTGATATATTTTTTTAATTATAGAGAGTCATCAGAAAGTACATATCCAGTATTCTTAAAAAACTATTTAATAAACTTTGGAACGTGTAATTTTTTAAACATTGTTTCATGATTCAATCCAAAATAGGTGTAAAACCCCAAATATTTATAACAGCGGAAATGTCACATCTTTGGCAAGCTTCAGAGAATATAAATAATGTAAACCAACAATGACTTATAAAGAAGAATATTATTGAGAGGTAGTGTCACATTTTTACGATTGTTTTAGAATATCAAAATTTCAAATTTATCATAAATATAAGTGTCTGGGTCTATCAAAAGAATGAAAGTTTCCTATACTTCATGCAGAACAGTTTCGCAGATTGTTTTCGCAAAGCATGACTTTCCATGCATAAGTCACTAAACCGAATCTCTAAGTAGTTGTTAACAATAACCGCATCTAGAAGCTCTGATCGTCACGACAGTGTCAATCGCTATTGAGATTTAATGCTTTAAGTGACTTTTAACAGTTAAAAAATCAAATAAAAATCTCAAGTTCCTTTTGAGGGCAATAAAGTTACTTGTAGTGACCGCAATAAAAATAAAGATTAACTGTATAAACATTCTACTACCATTTTATGAGATAATAATTTTCTATTCAGATACAATATCCTATATAAAACACGTACACTAATTTTAGATTCTTTAAATTCTATTGTTAAAACTTCCTCTTATGATTACTTTTCGCTGAACAATTTACTTACAAACTGTCGAACTCAGCAGAGAAGTTTAGTTATATTAATGTCCCACTGTAAAGCAACACTAGGGATATTTGGGGGACAGACCTCGTAATTTTGAACCGCGGTCAGATGACGAGGATGACACCTGAGCTGAAATCTCTTTCTCCGCACCACACCAGAGTAAGGACGCTCGGCCCTGACGGATTTAACGTGCAATAGACCCCCTTACACGATGATTCTTTGGGGGAATCGAATCTTTATCACCAGGCCACCACAGCCCTTGCTCAGCAGATAAAGGAGAATAAACCGAAATATTTTTTAACAAACCATTTGTTCACAAAAATATTCTAGAATTCCTCATCAATTTAATGAGAATTCCACTGGGTAAGCTGGAAGGCAAAGGAAGATTCCTTTACATCTGGAGTTTTTATTTGAAAATATAAATTGTTGATGTTGGATACAGTCAAAATTAGGATGTGGAAATCCCTTTTAGGCCCCCAACTTCTAAGATATTGCAGTTATAGAAAAACTTTAATTACAATATTCGTTCGTCTTAATAAGCACTAATTTGGCTAACTGGATTTATTTTCTTACCTTCATTATTAAGAAAGTTATAGCGAAATGAAAATTAACACACCCATCATTTATTTGCACCTCCTTTGAGCTAGATGTGTCATTTACGAACTCGTCCAAGATTTTAACATTTCTAACAGCATATTCCAAGCCAGTTAAAATCTAAACAGAGTCTCTTTAGTTATCCTGTTCAAAAGATAACATGGACAAAGAGTTTATTTATAACTTTTGAACGAAAGGTGGTTTTGGGTTCTAGTGCAGAAACGAAGACATTTTACCTATGTCCTATCATGCTAGCCATTGCAATAGGTAGTCTTCCTGTAGGAATTTACCTAACTTATATTTTATCCTTCATTTTACGATTCATATTAGGATTGGAGAAAACAACAACAACAAAAACAGCAATGGGAATATTTATGATGCAATTTAATTTCTGCAAGCAAATTTACATTTTATGATAATTTTTTTTATTACGTGAATGCAATTAAAATTAATCATGTAGTACTTTGTAAACTATGGGTCCGATTCAAAAGAGAATAAATAGATCTAAAATATTCTAATAAATTCTAACAAACATTTACTGCAATCTGCTACAAATTTATATCAATTTTGTTTGCAATGAGCTAACATTTCATTTGCCTATTTTCTTATTTACACGAACATTTGGGACTACGAAATCAATTATCAGCTAATTACGAAAACTGGGAAAATTATTTTTTAAAAAAGGTCAGTGGCGAGTGAAAAATTCCAAGCGCTATCTTCGATTTACATAATAAATTTTAATAATATTCATATAATATAGATAAAAATTCAAAAGCTCTATACAGTCTCACAGGTACATAAAAAATACAAATTACAAACTTCCTAAAAATATTTTTAGAATTAATATTCTCATAAACCGTAAAGGATAAAACTAATTGTAACCAAAATATAGACTGACGTTTCAAAATGTTTTTAGACAAATTACATTCCCTAGAAGGAAAACACTACTTCCCTCCATTTAAAGCTACTGAGGAAATGAATATACCGTAGAAAAATAATTAGAAACGAGAAGAAAAACGTCCATTACTCACAACGAAACTTGAAGCCTTGCGTGAAATCGTTCACGAAATTACTATTTAAAAGTAATTGAATGTATGTAAAATATATTTTTAAAAAACAGATTAAAGAAGATAAAATGATCCCTATTCAAACATCTCCAGCAATTATTTCCAGTTCTGTGAATCATTTATCTAGGACTGCTACAGAAATTAAACAAAAAAATTGTGGAAATTCCATTATCTTTTTCTTGAAGTATGTATTTAATAGTAATCATAAACCATGATTTATGGCATTCTTTTCAATGAGTATTTTGCATAAATAACATGAAATTAATGTATACAAACGAATGCTTTTAGTGTATTAATATGAATAAATAATTGTCCACAAGATTCTTTAATAAGACATACAAATGCAAACAAGATGCGTTTCTAAAATGCTTATATAATAGAATACTTTAGTCTTTTTTTCTTAATTGTCTTTAAAAGTTTAAAAAAAGGCAAATTATATTCATTATTTTGTCTTTTAATTGCGCTTAACGAATGAAAAACCCACGTCACACATAAATGTTAAATACCGGGTGTCCAAAAAGTTCCCGTACTCCAAATTTAAAAAATCATTTTCCATGATTTTTTTCAAGTATATTAAATTTTGCCATACGAAACATATGCTTGAAGGTTTTTTCGGCGATCGACTTGTCTCAAAAAATTTTGGCCAGCTCGATCCCCTGATCTGACCATCCCGGACTTTTTTCTGTGGGGATATTTAAAGGACAAAATTTATGAAGGTGATCCTCAAACAATTGATTATTTGAAAATCGCAATTACGCAAAGGATACAAGAAATCACTCCTAGCATGTTAAAACGCGTTTCAAAAAACATGCACAAACGAGTTCAGATTTGTCTCCAAGAAAGGGATGGACATTTTGAACATTTATTATAAATGTAAGTTCAGTATTTCTTCCTTAGTTATGTTAAAAGTGCTTTTTATCATTAGCATAAAATTAATTCTTTTTAAACCTATTGTTTTTGTAAAATAAATTCACAAATCATCAGTACGGGAAGTTTTTGGACACCCTGTATATGTGACGTGGATTTTTCATTGTTACACATATCTCTACAGATATCTATGTTTCATTTATTATAACTTCTGCCCAAAATAATAAACTGGAAAATAAACTATTCTTAAAACCCACGTGAATTTCGTCTTTTAATTTTCTTTCGGTTTGCAATAGCAAGTTTAGGGTGCTATATTTGAATTCTTATGTGATTTTATTTTCGTTTAACAAAATGGCGATTTTACATTTGGTTTGAAGCAAAGTCAAAAATTTATTCTGATGTATAAATAGAAGAAAACCTGGAATAGCATTAAAAAAACCCCGATCTTTTATGTGCTCAACATATTGTTACTAAGAATTCAAACACTTAACATTCCTTTTTTATGCTTCAAATAATTATTTGGGCATTTCAGGCTTAGTAAAAATATCGCAAGATTTAGCAGAGAATTGCATTCATAATGAAGGAATAAACATTGTTCCTCAAATCATCTTTTCAATGATGACAAGTGTACGCTAGAATCAGTATGCTGAATACATTATGACTCCAGAAAAGTGCATTTATTTGTCTTATCAGCTTAACCTTCAAAAGTGGGACCACGAAAGGGTGAAAAATGCTCTGATGTGCCTTGTAAACATTCAACCTTAATCATCCAGCTTCCCGGGTTTCCAGTCAAGCGTCAACAATGTGTTCCTTTCCCTCAACCTGTATCGTCAACCGAGATAGCGCAATCACGTCAATATGAATTGCAGAAGGAGGAAATGTATGCTTCTATCCCAGTGACGAATGAAAAGAAAAGCTGGAAACATAAGTATAACCAGGAACGAAAGAGGTACACACCAATTATGGCTGGAGCCTCGCCATGTTACAAGTTCAACAACCCTATTATAGTAACACCCAAAGCTCCGTTGCATCAATCGAACAGGCCTTTGGACCAGAGCTGAAAGAAAGGCACTCGGTTTTTTTACGGGCAGGTGCTTCTAATATTGATTCTAATTAACAAACGAAATGGAAATTGCCTTTTATCAAATGAGGAAAAAAAAGCTTAAAGCTTCGTAATTATTAGGGAAGGATATTGACAGGTAGTGAAGCATTAAACAGGGCAAAGTCATTTAACGGTAATAATTACTATGCGTTGGTATATTTTTTCCCCTTTTTCTTACAGCTATGTTCTTTCGCGCGCTAACTTGAAATTTATTCTTTATTTGTTTAAGGTCCAGTTTGTAAATAAACCAATTTGATTTGCGTGATGTTCTTTTTTTAAAAAAAAAAAAAAAAACTATTTTTGATTTTGATCTGAGGCTATAAATCTTTTATCGTCAGTTATTATTTATCAGCATATGCAGCGAATTAATTTGTCATGCATCTATTTATCATTGTTTGGAAGAAGGTCAACACTTATCTTTTTTTTTTCTTTCGGTTTTTACTTATTTAACAGCATGGGAGCCTCGGAGTTTACACGAGCTAACCATTAGATCGTCGTTTGAAAAAGCAATTAATTTTGCATGCTTCACAAGTTGCTTTCGCTTCAATTTTTTTTCGAAGGGGATGGGAACAATGGATTGGTCTGCAAACAGAATATTTTTGAGGTTTGGTTATGTGGTTATATAATAACAAGAGTCAGATACTTTCATGTACACATTAGAAATTTAATTTACGGTTGAAAGATTTTAACTGCATAGTGACGGTGATTGGAAATTATAAGTGGGGGGGGGAGAGCAAAAAATATTACGTTGGGGAAAAAGAAGTCCATTATTTTGCAGCAATTTACCGAAAAAATGGATTTCTTTTCCCATTATTTTCAAAATTCCATATGGAAAGAAAATAATAGAAAGAAATGGAAAATAATGGAAAGAAATTCATTATTTTTTGTTAGATGGCTGTGAAGTAATAATGGATTTCTTTTCCATCAACCTAATATATAGACAGCAAGAAAATTCGTATATAGCTATATAAGATTAAACTTAAAATTTTAACTGCAAATTGGTTCGTTTTGGATGCTCTTTGAGAGAAATAAGCCAGAGAATTGCTGATTTTTGTAATTTCTAGTTTCAAGCAGCTAAAATGTAATAATTTTTTTGGTTAATTGTGTAGAGAAAAAGCGAGAATAGATATTGTATATAAAGAGAAAATAATCACACTACCAATCAAAATAGAAATTACAAAATATAACAGCATAAGATAAAATTTATTGCAATTCAAGTTATTTCAATATAGGAAGGAAAAGGATGCTGAAAAATAGTGTCCACAGTTTTGGTCATGAAGGCGAAAGACGCAGTCATACTTCATACAACCTACACTTATACTTTATTTAAATTTTATAGATGGATTATTTGAAATCCACAGGGAATTTGTTTCTTTACCCAAAATGTGATTTATACAGTTTGATATTATAGTTTCGGTTAGCGTAAAAAAGAGAATTAAAAAATAATTGGAATCTTAAATGATTTTCCCCATATTTTAAATAATAATTACCATCTTAATTCAATAACCGTGTGCCTCATAAGGTGAATCTTAGTTCACTTGAAAAAATTTAATTCAGTAGAAAAAATGCTTAAAAAATCGTCTAAATAAATAAAATATTTCAAAGAATATTTCCCCTATAAATATTACTAATAATTTCTATATGAATTCAATAACCGCGATCCATGAAGTGTGAATTGATTTATTTCACACAGATCAAGGATCGTGTCAAATGTTTCAGCTAAAATCTCTAAAAAGATTGTCAATAACTCTTATAGGAACATTTGATAAATGATGGTAAAAAACAATTAAAGATTTAAAATATCAAAATAATAATTATTTGCTTGGGGTTTTTTCGCGTTTTTTTAAATAATAGGCACAATGAAGTAACTTCCTTTAAAGAAAGAAAAATAATGCAAAATTTCAATTTAACCTGACTTATTGGATAGGTGAAATTGAAAAATGCTTTTTCATACCTAATATTAACAATACTTTTATAACTATTATCAAATAACACGGTTTAGTATTAGGTTTTACAGCTTTAATTTAATCTGAAGTATCTTTTTAGCATACAAAAATATACAATTTTTTTATTAAATTATTGTGGCGTATTTTACTGTTAACAGTTAATAGTTTTTTTTTATACTGCCTTATGAGTTTTAATAATAAATGAGCAGCTCCCCCATTAAAAAATTCATTTAGTGCTGAGTTTATAAACAGTGCTAAAAACACATTAGAAAAAAGGTCAAGACGATGTTTCGACATAATAATTTTAGTAACAAGTCTAGATATCATGAATATTTAAATACAGCTGAATTTCCTTCACTATTAAATTATTTGCAATGTTCTTAAACTGGTTTTTGTAAACAAATTCCGAAGTCACAGTATACTGTACCATATAATTCTTTTCTCACTGTTACTACACTTTCAAAAGATTAAAATTTAAAGAAACTGAAGTATTAGTCGCAAATTAATCTCTGAAAAAGCTAGAGATACTTTTAAAACGAGAAACCTTTTAAAAACTTTTTTAGCAGTGCCATATTGAAATCCGATTACAGCCTGAAAGAGCTTTTATAAGTAAGCACACATTTGGCATACAGGATAAAAACATAGCAATATGTCGACAAAAGATTTTTGTTAAAACCTTTCCCGGTTCGATGATGCCATTTGGCATCATTGGATGTCATCCATTTTAAATAATCAATAAGTAAAATTTCAATATGAGTAAAAATGATACATTCCTAAATGGCAACAAAATCTATTAATAAATGAATGAATCCTTTTCGTTAATTTATGTTGATGGAATAAGTATACCTAAACATGAAATGTTTTTAAATTACTTTCTTAGCAGTATTTAATTTTCATTCATTGGCAAATAATAATCATTGTTGATATTATCAAAATTCAAGACATTAGAGAGTAAAATGAGCTAAAAATTTCCTTTTCCTCATTCCTTTATGGGCAATTATTCCGAAAATTTAGATGCAATCAGCTGAAGAAAGGTGAGATTTCCTCAAAGAATATAGGAAACGGAAAAGCGTTATTAAAAAGGGTGGAATATCGGTATAATTATCTGGTTACTGAAAAACGACGATTCTAGGCTAGTTTACCTAAAGAAAAGCGAAAAAAAAAAGACAAAAAGAGAAATCAATACAATAAGTTAAAAAAAAGAAGAAATTATTACAATAAGTGAACAAAAAAAAAAGAGAGATTGTTACAATAATTAAAAAGTGAAAAAAAGTAAAATTATAACAATAAGTGAAAAAAGTGAAATTATTACAATAAGAAAAAAAGTAAAATTATAACAATAAGTAAAAAAAAGTGAAATTAAGGCAATAAGTTAAGAAAAAAAGTGAAATTAATACAATAAGTTAAGAAAAGTATTACAGTAAGTAATGACAAACTTTCTACAAATTCATTTAAAAATTTTGTTCATGAAAGAGTTATGATATAAATGAAAAATATTCAAAAATCATTTATTTAGGAGGTAATAAAATAAAACTGTCAACATTTTGAATTAAGCCAATCCTACAAAGATAAGAAATCGTTTTGAGGCGAAAAATCTTAAGTGACCGATAAAACGAATTCCATCTTTTAAATGAGCGCTGAATATTACAAAAAAAAAAAAAAAAAAAAAAATAGAAATAAAAGTTAAAACAAATTTAAAACTTCCTTTTTTTCTAAGTCGACGTCAATAATAAAAGATATTAAAGATTAGTTTAAAACTAAATGTTTAGCTTCGTCTACTCAAAATCAGTAGTAAAAAAAATCAATCATAAACCAGATTTATTTTTATCGACAGCAAAATCACATCTTTTGGGTTAGTATAAAGTTTAAAATGCTTATTAATTCTTTGTTCCCTTAGTGTTGATCTTTTCGGTTTTCTTCATCACAAAGCAGAGCGCCATCTATCGACGAAAAGAGAAACGAACACAATCGAAAAGGAAGAATAAAGTAAAATCAAATCTTAATCGCCGATTAACAACTTTTACACCCTTTTCAACATTCTTGCATTTTCTTTTTTTACTAATATGAGACAATTAATGTATATGTTTTATAATTTGAACTAATAAATGCTCTGTAAATATCGCAAGGTAAATAGTTTATTTCTAAGCATAATTTAAATTAAAAGCATACAATAAATGATTAGCATTTTTTTCAACAGTCTTGGAATTCTGTAACTTTTTATATAAAAATATGATAAACAGATTCATTAAATTATTTATTAACATTATGTGACATTTTGAAGCGGTAGAAACTTCAGAAAAATGTTTAAAGTATTAGCTGCGATATAAAATCGCTATCTAAAAATGAATCGCTTATAAAAGGTTAGTTAAAAATTGAGGTATTGTCAAAATAAAGAATAGTTAACATATATATTGTCAACGACAAAAATTTATTGAAAATTGTAGTATGTTAAGATTTAAGTATAGATTTTAAGTATATTATGAGAATAAATAATTACTTGATTTAAATCTTTTATTTTGAAATGCTGTGCAAAAAAAAAAAAAAAAATAATAATAATGAGGTTTCAATGTTTACGAATGTATATATTACAAAAAATCTATTTTATGTCGCAAAATGAAACCTAGCGTTATTAAATGTGTTCAGTTGTTAATATTAAGCAACAACAACAACAAAAAATCCGAGAAAATACATTTTTTCACTAGTAGAGATTTTCAAAATTACGAGTTATGCTTCGTATTGTTTACAATCGATATGTAACAGCAATAGAATTTAATTACAATAGCAATGGAATTTAATAGAATTTAATGCAGCAATAGAATTTAATTACAAGACAGTATTGTCTAGTTAATATATATTGTTGACATTGTGAATGTCCGTTTGTGATATCGCATTCAACCCACAACAAAAAAAGAATGAAAGAAACGCATAAAAATTTGAAAGAAATAAAATGGATTATTTTAACACTAAATAAGGCAAAAGTGAATGCGTAAAATTTTATTAACATACAGGAAAGCTTTAATCCTTCGCGGTCTGATATCGAGTGTGACTCGACATTCAAGATAGTGCACCATTTTGACGTTTTATTTATTTATTTTTCAAATTTAATTGTTAAAAACGCCTACATAATGGTTAAGAGTTGTAGATTAATTTTTCAAAGAAATTCGACTTAAAAGAATTATGTATATTTATTTTTCATAGCAATAAACAAATATTTGTATTAGGTGAATGATTTTGTATCTAATTTTTTTTCGGACTGCAAAGGATTAATTTCCTTCATCGCAGAAAAGTTTAATTTTTTTTTATTGATAACTATAACTTAAAAAAAATTCTTATTTTACAGACAATTAAAAAATATCAATATTTTCAGCCTGAAAATATAATAATAAATTATTTTATCTGACTTATGCACTATTAAAATCAAAAATTTGATTTGATTTTTTAAAAAATTCCAGTTTTATAGGAAGGAGAATTTTTTTGGGGGGGAAATAATTATTTTTTCATAATTAAAATTCTATAAAGGAATAAAAAATTGACAGGGTGGGGGTAGAATTCTGCTGGTTCCATTTAACATTCAGTTTTATCTTCTAACTTTTTTAAGGGACATGGGAAGATAAAAATGATGAGATCTGCATCATTAATAAGCTAAAAAACTCCATAAGATTTATCAGTTTATCAAAAAAAATTAATAAGTTTACTCATCATGCATAGAGAATAAAACTGATGCATCAATAAAAGTATTTTTTTTCTAATTTTGATTAAAAGAACGTTCTGGTTTCATTTTCTAAACCTGAAAATCAACTAAACAGTCGATAGAAAATTGTTAGCATTAGTCATTATGCATCACAATTCTAATCAAAACGTCTTTAAAATTATAAGGCGTTTTCTTTTTTTAAACCATTCATTAGAACAGTGCAACTTTTGAAAACAAGAAATGTCCAGCAAACATTGATTGATATTCACATATTATTAACCCTTTGTAGTCCGAAAAATAATTAAATGCAAAATTATTCACCTAATACAAAGATTTGCTTATTGCAATGAAAAATAAATAAATATAATTATTTCCAGTCGAATTTCTTTGAAAAATTAATCTACATCCCTTAACCATTATATAGGCGTTTTTAACAATTAAAATTGAAAAATAAATAAATAAAACGTCAAAAGGACGCACAGTCTTGAATGTCGAATCACATTCGACATCGGACCGCAAAAGGTTAAAGATTATTTGGTGAGTATTTAGTAAATTTTCTCTTGATTTGGTTGATTGGTCCATTTGTTGGGTTAAATCCGATGCAAATTTTAAATTATTCCACCAACTAACTCATAGATATATTATGATAATTATTTTTGTAATATAAGAAAGATTATTAAGTATGATCACTATAACTTGCAATAAAAGTAATAAATCTTTCGAAGGTAATATAAAAAAAATAAAACAGGTTAATAAAAGTGGATGAAATAAAGTGACCGAATTTCCTATATTAAATATTCAGCGCATCAGTTATAATATCTTAAATGTTAGTAGCTTTCTTTTTCCGATTATCATTAAGAATTATAAAGCTATTCTACATTTTTTAAAACATCAAACATTTCTGAATAGCTCTTAGTTTTCAGCAAATTCTAACTTTATATAGTTGGAGAAAGAATTTAAAAGATCAAAGTATTTATCTTCCTGAATTTTAATCATGACCATACGAAAAAGAAAAAAAAAAAGCATTTTTAAATTAGTAACAGGTCTTTAATAAAACATTCGCAACCTCACGTATCACTCGATAAAGCACTTCATTAAAACACTAAAAATTTCCGCATCCCCTAGATCACCGTGTCTATATCGTGCAGTCAATTCGCTTTTGGATGTTTCATGCTGAGTTGAAGAGTATTAAAAAAAAAAAGACCCTCCAGCTCACGCAGCCTTATGATGAGTTTTTTTTAACCCGCAGAATAATCCCAAAGAGGATCAGGTATTGATCGTGTGCTCGTACACCCCAAAGTTCCATTGAGTAGTTAGTATGTCGGGATGACGAGCTAGGGACGATCGATCCAGCATAGTGGAGAGACACATACACTGGTATGCAGCAAGAAAAAATATTTTACCCTTCTCTTCCGCCGTGGTCTTGACCTTCACTACTCCAGGACGGGGGTCAATGAACCAGAAGGGGGGGGGGGCTATAATGATTTTGTGTGACTGCGTAGAGACTTTTGCACAATTGCCAACAATCCCAGAGCGATAAAAATGAAACTTGGTTCAATGATATGCGGCAGACAGCGATTTGCGTCCAGGAGCAGCAACTTTTGATAACAAGAGCAATTTATTATTATTTTTTTTCTTTCAGTACTTTTCTGTTAGCCGGGTGACAGCGAAATATCAAAGAAATTTGGCGAAATTCTACATTATTTGGCGATTTGTAATAACTAAGAAAAACTAAGCTTTAAAATAACTAAGAAATTTGTAGAAATTCTACAATATTTGGCAATTTTTTGCTTTAAAATAAGAAATTTGGAGGAATTCAACAATATTTGGTGATTTTTTGCTTTAAAATAACTAAGAAATTTGGCGGAATTCTACATTATTTGGTGATTTTTTGCTTTAAAATAACTAAGAAATTTGGCGGAATTCTACATTATTTGGCGATTTTTTGTTTAAAATAACTAAGAAATTTGGCAGGATTCTACATTATTTTGCGATTTTTTGCTTTAAAATTAAAAAATTTGGCGGAATTCTACATTATTTGGCATTTTTTTTTGCTTTAAAATAACTAAGAAATTTGGAAGAATTATATAATATTTGGCGATTTTTTGCTTCAAAATAACTAAGAAATTGTGAGGAATTCAACAATATTTGGCAATTTTTCACTACCGCCTGGCTAATGGAAAAGTACCTTTCTTTCTTAAAAGAATATAAAAGGGAATTAAAATTTTTGTTCTACAAATGTATAAATCCGAATTAACTGTAGTTTAAATTATGATTATCAAGCATTATACAGTGTTTGTATTCCAATATCAAATCTGCTATTCTGCATTTCAGAAGATTTAATGTTGAAGTAACACTAATAGTAACTGCTGGCAAAGAGATCTTCGTTAAATTAATATGTTAACAAGCATCAACATAGCCATGTTTCCCAGGACTTATAATTGGTGACAATACTTCTTATTGGCATATTTTTTTATAAATCAAAAACATTACACAAATTAATACGAAGAGAATTTAACTGTTACTTTAAAAACATTTATTTACACCGGTAAAAGGAGTAATTTTTTTTTGAAAGACACAATAAGTAAATTGGATAATCAAATTTTTGGATACTAATATTGATGACAATAACCTGTTAATATCATCATAAAACATTTTTCTTAAATGTTAAAATATTTATTGGACTTAGTTATTAAAAATTCCAAAAACTAAACCTATTACTATTATTGAAATGAAATATTACACTATATGCGCTTCCTTTGAAAAAACAAACATATATTTTTTGAACTGATGACATTAGAATTCTAAGAGTCATCAATGACACTTAATAAAGATTTATTTATAACATAATAATTTTTTCAATGGAGTGTTTTAGGATGGCGTTAACACTGACATAGCAATAAAATGTTTTGTTATCAGCCATCAAAAGTAATAAAACCGTTACATGATATCAAAATTTAGCACACTGCACTTAAATGGTGACTCTCAAGCACCATTCAAGACAGTGCATCATTTTGACGCAATATTTATTTTTTAATTTTGATTTGTTAAAAATACCTACAGAATGGTATAAAGTAGATTCATTTTTCGGTGAAATTCACCTTTATATATATTAAAATTTAATATAATCCTAATTAATTTCTTAATTTTTATCCTAATTCAGCCCATATCAAAATAACTCTAAAATATTCTCTTATTTTCTGATCCCATTTCACTTTTTCTATTTCATTAAATCAACTGAAGCTTTTCAAAAATACCGCGTTATCGGTTCCATGTGCGGAGTGAAGGTATAGAGAATCGCTGATGTAAACATTCTTCTAAAGGATCCCTGCATTTCTCTTGTCAAGGTCAAAACGCGTGATATTTCCAGTCAGAAATTGATGCGTGTCAAGTTTATTACAATTTTATTAATATAAAAGACCAGGGATAAATGATTTCGTTCGCTTCTTGCTTTTTTTACTTCTGCTTTTGTGCCGAGCTGTGTCTGGACGCGGTTTGTCCTTGTTATTTGTAAATAGATCAGGCCTTCTCGGGAGAGAATAAAACGAACTTAAAAAATATAACGTGTCTTTTCCCTGATTTCGACCAGGACACTGCTTTTTAGTTTCAAACACAAACTTTTGTGTTACATTATATATGTAATGATAATTTAAACTCTTAATTTTAATCCTAATTAATTTCCAAACTTTATCTTAATTTAGCCCATAGTAATATCCTTCTAAAATATTCTCTTATTTCCTGATCTATTTTACTTGCTCTAGTTAATTAATTCAACAGGATCTTTGTAAAATTGCTGAATCAGCTAAACGCCGGTCACTTTCTCACACTCCAAGTGTAGGGACAGAAATTAGCCAGCTTTGCAAATGCCATTAAAAGATCCTTAGGATTTTCTTGCAATAGCTATACATGTGATTGACATGTGTCGAAGATTCCTCTTAAAATCTGAAGGTATAAATTCAGAGGGATAAAAATTTAATCAGCTTTTTCGTCAGTTCGTTTTATTCCATCACGGGAGCAGGCATTATTTACAAGCGAAAGCAACATGCACAACACAGAACACAAAACGAACTTAAAAATTCAATCTGTCTTCTCCGTGGTTTCGGCCACGACTCTTATCTGTTCTCAACGAATAATTTAACTGCTGTTCATAATATATATATATATATATATATATATATAGGAGCGAAAAATAAGCCCTTGTATTAAATGAATAATTATGCATCGAATTACTTTTCCGAATGCAAAGGGTTAACTAATACTAGAAGCAAATTTTCAGGTTTGATAAAAGTATCGATACATTTTTTGTGCCAGTGCATAAATTTTTCACGTTTTTTTCTTCCTACCAAATACTTAATTTAATTATTTTCTTTCCTTTATGTATTTTTTGTAACAGAATAAATGCAAACAAACATAGAAAGCCATCCATGTCCCGCAACCCTGAAGCAGTGTTGTGAGTGAAAAAAAATTGACGAAACCTTGCGAACAACAACTTAAGTAACTGTTGCGAGATTAACAGGGTTGACAAGATCACCTTTTATTGTTCAAAATCATTCATCAGATTCACGCGAAAGTTTGAAATAAAGCTTATAAAGAAATCTTTAGTGAAGGATCTTTCGAATAAAGGAGATCTCCAAGCACTTTTGTTTTGCAGTCGCGAGATTTGCTTTGTTTAGAGAGAAAGGCAAAACCAAAACCTTGTGAAATGCGATTTAAAACGCCAGTCACGATTTGAGAAAGGAAGGCATCAACAGTCTGATGTGAGTGTTTCATTAATAACAGTTTCAATTAATGGATGGAGGACGGCTTGGCCCAAGGTCAAATACCACAAGATGTTTTACCTACAGTTCATCTCAAACATCTCATCTCCATTCCCAGCACTTTAAACGACTTTTAATGGTCTGAGACTTGAATTTCATTTCGCTGCGACCTACATTTCTCGTTGAAGAAATTATTGAAGTCCTTTCTCCAGGAATGCGGCACTTGTCCTTTGAGGAAGTGTTTGCTGTAACAATTTAAAGTATATTTATGTAACCGAATAGCGAAGTCGTAACATCATTCGCCACATACGAAATGCTTTCAGCTTCATTTGATTCAGAAACCTACAAGGTCTGAATATGTCGAGTTTTGCTGTATCCCACGGTTTATTAAAACTGTGGGTCACGATCCCATCTGCAGTCACTTAAAATATACAATGGGGTGGCGAAAATTTGGATTCTATTTATAATCTTTCATCTTTTCTGTTCTGTTTATAAGCAAAGATGATTGAATAATCTAAAATACTGTATTATAATTTTCTTAACTTTTTCCCAATTGAATGCGTTTTTTTTCACTAAACACTATGTTTACGAAAGGGCGTCATTTTGACACATTTCAAATAATACAAGGAAAATAACAAAGTTCGCATTTTTATTTTATGTCTTGTACCGACTTGTATCCATCGAACGAGGCAAATATAATATTAATGAATAATTTCTTCAAACGTGTTAAAATATTTTAATTCTCTATGATGCATACATTTTTTTGAATGTGCGTCAATTTGACGCGAGCGTAGATCTAGAGTTAAAAGACAATAATAAAACATACCCCTGAAACAATGGTACATTACAATGAGACGAAGTTTGGAGTCGGCATAGTACACCTAATGGATCGCAAATATACCATCAAGACAGCATCTTTTCGATGGCCTCTATAGCTGTTTTTCAACATTAGAGATTTGTTGCTGTTGTTGTTGTTTCTTATGGCACTTTCCATGGATAAGATCGCTGAGGTAGTCAGCGATTTGTCTAATCACCGTCTCTTGTTTTGTAGTAGCGCCAACTAGGGCCAAAAGTATGACATTTGCTACTCACTCATCACATTCGTCTGCACTGCCCCTTTTTACAGGGGGGCACATTCACACACCTTACAGATAGAACATAGAAGAACAACCATGTGTGAAGCGTGACTCGAATCTGGTAAGCCCAGACCACTGAGAAGACACGCTACCTCTATGCCAGGAAGCCGATACATTTGAGATTTAGTGGCAATAAATACATGGATCTTACACAAGCATGTACTACATCAAAAATATCCTAAAGGATTTTCTTTCTGATATAGACACACATAGTAGTAAACAGAAAGGACAATCTTGAGCTGGATTGAATAAGAAATGAATTAAAACTAATTTTTCTTGTAATTATACTTATGTAATTCTGTTTTATATTTAATAAAAAATGAATTAATATCTCAAAATTTTGCTTCTTTCCATTTGTAAAAGGGTCAAGTAATCAGTTAATTATAAAAATTTAACTCTTGGAGGCTAATGCTGATTTTAAATCAAAGTAAATTAGGCCTAATTGGAAAGGATTGTGAACATGAAATTTGAAATGTACAGTTATTCTTCTCAAAGGTTTATATTTGATTCGAAAAATATCATACGCAAGATTTTTTTCTTGGGATAAGTTTTTTTTAATACTTATGTTTAGGAACAATACATGGCCGGGATGGCCTGATTGGCAGAGCGTTGGACTCGTACTCCTTAGGTTACGGGTTCGAAGCTCACCTGCCAAAAGAATCCCCGAGTGTGTGGCGATTGGCGCTCGTTAAATCTGTTCGTGGTCGCAAAGTCCTCTATATCGAGAGTAATATCACTGGGGTACTGGGCTAGGGGTGATCATTCCCTGTTCCAGGTATAAATTACGATCTGAGATGAATGAATGAATTTGCATGAATGTAGTCCGACCCCTAAAAAGGGTTGTGACGTGTGCGTAGCTAAGTCGTACTCTTGGCCCTAGATGGCGCTATTTGTAAAACAAGAGAAGTATATTTCCGGCTTAAAATTTGCGGATGTATCAGCGGGGCTTGACCATGGCAAGTGCTATAAGTAACAACAGGAACAATACGCACAGTTTTTTTTTCATTCAAATCAATAAGAATGCAATTCAATTCAATATCTGTGACATTTGATTGATATGAAATGAAGTAATTAATATAATGAAATAAATTATTTAGCAAGTGTAATTGCACATTTTTTTGCATTTATACGCATTAGTATCTTATCAATAATACAAAAGTGGATTTTTCCTTGAAAGATATTAAGGAAATGCTATTTAAATGTTTGTTTTTTGTAACAACTTTCTGAACTCTTTTCCAACAACTTCAAGGTCTTGTTTTCATCCAAAATATTACTCAAATGTATACACTGATGGGAAACAGACATATAAATAAAGCCTAAAGATGATGAAGATTTTTATTTGGAAGTTAATTAAAATGTTTAAAAGTATGATTACATTTTTTGTCTCATTAATATGAGCTAATACGATAGAAACACATGTGGAGAGACCTTGTATGAACCCACACTTAAGAATAGTTTAATCTAAGAACATAATTAGAACATCATTCTACGCCTGAAAAAGAATAAAAACTTATCAGAAATGGTATTCCATACTTTCCATCCAGAATGGTATTCCATTAGAAATGGTAATCCATACTTTCCATCCAGAATGGTATTCCATCAGAAATGGTAATCCATACTTTTCAAATACTTTCTTTCAATAGTTAGAGCAAATCAAAGTTGAAGAACCAACACAATTTTCAATGCTTTCAATAATCCAAGTCTCCCTTCCTTTACACATAATCCGAAAATTAAGAATCTTCTCTCCTAATCCGGCTTCTACTTTTAGATAGCAAAGGTCACAAGCTGCAGTTGCGATTTATCTATGCAAGAGTTAGCAGAATTATAACTAGTTTACAGTCAATAGGATTTTACAGTCCACTTAAACAAGCATCCGACACCCCCGAAGTTATTAAATATCGGCTAAGCCTTTCCGCATTGATTTCACATGACAATGGAAACCCGGTATGCTGAAGCGGTCTTTGAAAACAGTCTGGAACACTTCCAAAGCTACGAATTGCTGTCTTTATCTTTAAGCTACAGGCAATCGGCCGAGACAACTTCAAAGAGCAAGTAGAATGCGAATAACGATTATTCTATTGAAATTTATTCAGTTACTCGAGAGCAGTACGACGATAAAGGAGCCATCTAGGCTTGGGGGCAAGAGGCAGTCAAAACTAAGCGCAAAGCTCATACTGGTTGCCACTGATGGAGATCTAATTTAGGATCGTCCTTTGGGAACAACGGAATTCTCTCAAAAGAATCAGAAAGCAATTATGATGAAATTGAAAGCAGGGAAATTCGAAGTTCGAATCGATCTGATAAGTGAGGATCTTATAAAAAGTAAATAAATGCAGTCTGATTGTAGAGTGGATAAGTGGCATAAGTGGTAAAATATCTCTTTTTATTTCCAGTTGCTATTAGAGGCTTAGAAAGAGTAAATGGCTCCGGGATAGTGATAAATTTTGAGCTTCTTCATCATATTTGATTTTAAAAAGTTTTACATATGTATTAATGCTTCGTCTTTGTGGCGTCCTTATTACGAATAAATTAAAATTGGCTTCCAGGAATCTATGCTTCCCCTTTACTAAAATTGACTGAAACTAATCTAATTAATTAATTAATATTATTATCATAATTATTATAAAAGCAGGACACATGTAAGATGGTATTGATTACAAAGGAATGAAAATTGGTACTAGGCATTTTTCAAGCTAATCATAACTCCAAAATGTTTATAATTGTTATAAGAAGCTTAGCAAGAGTAAATGACTCCCGGTAAGGGATTTTTGGCCTTCTTCATCGTCTTTGATTTTAAAAAGTTGTACAAATGTACTAATATTTTATCTCTGTGGCGTCCTTATGCCAAATGAATTAAAATTGACATCAAGGAATCTATGCTTCCCCCTTTACCCCTTTATTGCAAGTTAACTGAAACCAATCTAATGAATTAACATAATAAATAACCAATTAGAAACCAATATCAATATTATTATTATTATCATAATTATTATAAAAGTAAGACACACTTAAGACGCTACATACAAAGCTGTACATATTCTGTATACAAAGGAATGAAAACTAGGCACAAGGTATTTTTCAAAAAGCTAATCATAACTTCAAAATGTACAAGGCAATTTTGATTGCAATTAATTCTTTCATTTTCTTATTGCATTGCAATCTTGAAAAAACTAACAGTGATATAAAAAAATCATCTCAAATGTACATAAGCGGCAAATTGCTACTTCAGTGTTACATTGTTCCGTAAATGACTTATTACTATATAATGATATAGTAATAAGCCCTTTACGAAATTTATATTCTGCAGCTTTCAAAGCAATAACGGAAATTGCAATCAAACTTTCAGAAAATGGCGACTGCAGACAAAATATTAATAAATGTAATAATATATTTAATACAAAGAACGTTTTGTTTGTTTCAGTTTTTCATTTTAAATTTGTTTTCAACATCTAGATAAAATTTCCTGAGCAAATATTAGTAAGCATCTGCAAGTGCAGTATTTTAATGGACATTTGAAAAGTTCACACTTTAGCTGCTGTTGAATCAAATTTAATTTTGCTGAAGATTTGATTTCAGTAAAAATTCTCATTACCAGACTGGATTCAAGCGATATTTCATTTTTCAGGCGTACATTTCATCGAAATAAATTTATTATCAGCCCCAGCATGATTAATTAATACGTTTAAAAAAGAAAAAGCGATATATCATAATCAAGAACAGTTTTCATTTTAGTCTAACTTAAATAAGATTGAGGTCTTAAAGACAATCAGGTCTAATCAATCGATTATCAAAATTGAATTTTTATTCTTACTCTAATGGAAATAAGATGTTATAATAAAAGGCAATATATACAATTTTTTTTTCAGATATTTAAAACGCTTAAAACATCAAGAATTGTTAATGGATAAAGATTACGATTTCATTGGATTTAAAATCGTAGCAGTATGTTGATAGATAGGAGAAAAAGTTGAAACAAAGCGTATCGCTGAATATTAATAAAGGCAAATTTAAAAAGACGAAAAGCAGGAAGCACTTAATAAAGCGTAAAATGTGTACGACAGTGTGTAAAATAATTAAATACCGAGAATCTATCAAACAGGTTACATTTGACAGGAAACAATCGATTTCAAAATAAAAGTGCTAAAAGGAAATGGCTATAACCGAGGTGAAATGAATAAAGGGCATTGACAGTGACGGCGGTATTAAAAAAGTAACGTATAATGCCATTGTAATAATTGTTTGGCGAAAACGATAAAAACCATTATAAAAATGCACTAAAAAGGACTGGCATGGATGGAGGCATTTTTGTGTGCATTGTGTGCGATCAGTGGTTATTTTAGATATTCAAGATTATATTGTACTGAATAGTATGTGGAACACACACTTTCGGATCTGACAAATAAGATGAGCATTAAAATATTTTTATTTTAAAATCTTGTACCTTAAATGTAATATTTTAACTCTTTTTATATTTTAATACCCGTCTCATTGCTTTGTTAGACATTACTTAAAATAATTTGTGCAAATGAATCATACTTAAATTATGTACTATACATGTTTTATGTTTTCTCTTTTATCATTGTTTTTTTTTTAACTTTATAATTTCTAGTGTTAAATATTTCAATGTTTCCTTTTAAATTATGATTTTTAATAGTAATTTTCGGAAGCAAGTGTCACCTGATATTTCATATTTTGTTTTACGTCTCAACTCTTATCAAATATGAAAATAGGTTACACAAAGAATACTCCACAGTTTTTTTGAGGGAGGGGCTTCTCTCATTGTTAAACGCGTTTGAGTTTGTGTTGAATGTTTTAAATCTTATAGACGATGAAAACAAGGCTTACAGCCTTTATAGCATTATTACACATATCTACAAAGTCATTGTTTCTTTTACAGTTTGTGAGAGATTTAAAATGTTCTAAATGTAGTAAAATGTCCAATAAAGTAAAATGATGCATAAAACTGTTTAAATTTTTTAATATATAAAAATATATTTAGATTCAAAAGAGAATTAAGATAAACTATAGAAATAAAAATAAATTTATGATTACTCTGCAGAGTTATTACATAACAAAAATCAATACAGCATTGTAAAATAATTTTAAATTAATAATAATAGCATTATGTTAACAGATATAGTTAAAACATAGAGCTCCTTCTCATTAAATGTCCTTTTATAAAATATTAAATCCACTTTTATATCCATTTTTATTTAATAGCAATAATTAAATTGATAAAAAATGAGGTACTTCCATTAGTCTCACATGTAAATGTAGCCATAGCTTTGACTTGAGCACTTATCATGGAGTTGCACCTTATAATATAAATTCGATACAAGTATTTTTTTTTGTTTATCTACAACGACAAGAAAATTTAATCATATTGTTTTTTCATAATTTTTAATAAATCTAAAAACCATGCATTTTCTCAAAAGAAAAAAGAATTACAGCAATTCATAAAAAATATTTTAAAAATATTGAAAATTAAATGAGGTACGAATTATTTGGTATTGAAAATAGTTGGAATTATTAAATTTAAACTAATCTTTATTTAAATTATGTTATTCTTTTACAAGAATATAGATTTTTAACATGGGTTTAACAGTTACCGGTTTCATGATTATTCTAAAATTGTCAGTATTCTCTATAAGAAATATCAGAAGAAATTAAGTTGTATCGACACTAACAATATCAAAAACTTTGATATGCAAAGGAAGTTAAAATAATAATAATAAAAAATAAATAATAAAAAATTACGATTTTTTAATCGAATGATTCAAGACCTTTTCTTGTTTAATTAATGCTCCTTTGAAGCAGTTGATTCTAATTATAAAGTTTCAAAAGTTAGTATTTATAAATTAATAAATAAAAAAATCATGACAGCAAGAACGAGTTCATTTATGGTAAATATCAAATTAAATTTATATATGCTTCAATTTCCTCTACTATAATTTTATTAAAAAGACCGCAAATGCTAAATTTTAAGAGAAAATATGCTTACCTTCTTTAATTGCATTTCCAAGTTAGTTCATAAACAGAATTAGTCAAAACCGAAGAAATTTCAAATATATTTTACAATCGGAATATTCAATTATAGCTCACTAATTAACAACACGAAAAGGAAATCAAGTGAAGACTCTAGAAGAATACTGTCATAAATCAACAGATGAACGAGTTTTCAGGTCGTGAATATCCGAATCATTATCAGAGGTTCTCGGGTCGTGCAATTAAAAAATTACAAACTGGAGGCCTAAAGACAGTTATAAACATTTCATGTAACCTCTAACTTAATTGATTTTTGTTTCGATAGCAAAGTATCGAACTTTTTGCCAAGGATTTTTTGATTTATAATAACACTGTTCTCAACAACAAAATGTAAGGTAGTGATGATTCTAAGTCTCACTTATCTAGCTGGTATAAAGTTGGTTTTGGAATTAAGAGCTTCGTACAAAAGTGAAGTAAGACGTTTTCTGTTGATCTGTATTTTCTTGAATTTTGTACCGTATCTTCTCAAGTATGTCTGGTTTGCCAGCCAGATTCTAGATATATAATATGAAGATAGTTTGCATTGCTGGAGCTTTCAGAGGTAACTGGCTCACAATAGTGTTCTACTTGGAGTTCTTGAATAAATTTGGTAAAGCAGAGGGCAGAACAGACAGAAAGATAGATAGATAGATAGATAGATAGATAGATAGATAGATAGATAGA
>JAOUZG010050968.1:8599955-8611875 GCA_026289955.1 Argiope argentata | reverse complement strand
AGATAGATAGATAGATAGATAGATAGATAGATAGATAGATAGATAGATAGAGAGAGAGAGAGAGAGAGAGAGAGAGAGAGAGAAAGGGAAGGATAAAGAAAGAAAGGAGAATGGAAGAGGAAAAGAGAAAGAAAGAGGGAATGAGAAAGGAAGAGGGAAAGAGGAAGAAAGAGAGAAACAAAATATGAAAAGGACAACAACTGAAGAGGGGAGTGTGTGGAATCAATCAATCTTGAGTTTAAAATATTTGTATAGTAAAATCAAAATATGGGAAGTTTACAAAATCCAAATGTCCAAAAGCGCAAATCTGTAAGTCATGAAAAAGCGCAACAATAATGTAAGATATGGTACAGTGCTAAAAAGTGCTGTTAATGCTTATATATGATTAAAAAAATCAATATAAAAAAAAACTAAAAAGGCCAACATAGGGGTTTTTGGAAAGCAACTTGCTCAATTCAGGGCGAGATTTCTGAAAACATGCAAGACTCTGGATAGAAAACCTTGGGTATTCTACAAGAATGTGTAAAATAGACGTTGGATTATAACACATTGAGCAAAATGGTGCTGGATTCCCCATCAACAAATGTCGGTGGGTGAATCGAGTGTGCCCAATCCTCTACCTAGTTAAAATTGTGTCCAGTTTTCTGCTGTGTAAATTGGGCCAGAAATCTATTGTGGCTTTAATGGTATGGAGCTTATTACGAATCTACGCGTCCCATTCAGTTTGCCATTTAGAATGCAGAATGTGACAGATATATTTCTTATAATCAGAAAGAGGAATTTGTGTTGACAAAGTAGTAGCCAGTTTAGCTGCCATATCAGCCTTTTCATTTCCAGGAATTTCCATATATCGGTTGATAAAAATCATATTTATTAACAAGAAAGTAGTAGCCAGTTTAGATGCCATATCAGCCTTTTCATTTTCAAGAATTTCCATATGTCGGTTGATAAAAATCATATTTATTGACAAGAAAGTAGTAGCCAGTTTAGATGCCATATCAGCCTTTTCATTTCCAGGAATTTCCATATATCGGTTGATAAAAATCATATTTATTAACAAGAAAGTAGTAGCCAGTTTAGCTGCCATATCAGCCTTTTCATTTTCAAGAATTTCCATGTGTCGGTTGATAAAAATAATAATTTTATTATACAAGTGCTTAACGGATAATCAGATTGAAAAGAGTAAAGGCAAATTAATGAAAACAAGTAACATTTTGAAGAAATCGATTATAATCTTATGACGATGATTTGCTCTCTTAAGAAATATCAATTTGAAGATAGTTAACTGAGAGTTGATTATACAACATTTCGCAAGTGGGGAATGCCGTCAGAAAACCTATCATTCCTCAGCAATTTCTCTTTACTTCTTTACTTTTGTGACACTTGGATGGGCTCTGACATTCCTCAGAATAGTTCCGATGCCCGTGAGTGAAGTAGATCTAATGTAGCTCATCCATATCGTAATAGGCGACTGAAATTGGTGCCCAGTCAGTCTCTGGGGATAGCTTTGCCCCTGGCGATTATATCAGGGGACTGACCCTCCAGATTAGGATTCCCCAGAATTCCACATGCCGTCCTGTTCTTTGCTAAGGTTTTCCAATTTGTCACCAGTGGCGTGACAGTGTGCGAAATAGTCCCGATGTAGTTCATCCATATCGTAATAGGCGACTAAAATAGGTATCCAGGCAGTGCCTGTAAATAGCCTTGCCTCTGGCGATTATATCAGGGGACTGGGCCTCCAGATTGAGAGGTAGTCCTGAGGCTAACAACCCCCCCCCCCAAGAAAAAACTTATTGCGATAAAACCCAAAGAAAGAATTTCTAACATTCAAATAAATAATGCTGGGCAATATTAATCAGACGGTCATTTAATTTTGATTCACAGTTCACAGTTACCTATTGTCATATAAATCTTTATATCGCATGCTAGTTTTCAAAGTTTAGGAAATTTTAAAAATGTGGAACAACACAAATCATTTAGCGTATGCATGCGTATCAAAATATATTTATTTTGAAGTATTACTTCAAACTTGAGTGCACAAAGTTGATTTTTGCAATTTCTTAATTTTGAAAAAAGAAGCCGAAGAGAATAACAAATTAACGTTTGATTTGTATCGCGCTTTCATCATAATCAGCTTCTTGAAAATTATTTGATCATTTAAATAATTATATCAATTACACAAATTCTAAACGGTAATAGAATTTTAAAAATTATAATCTATCAATGAGGATAAAACAATTTTTAGAGTGCTTTATAGGAATATTTTATCTTTTTAGCATGCAATTTGCAATTCTGTATTATAAATATTGTGGAATCTCGTCTACAGTTTTTCTCAAATTTACTATCATGTGGTGCCAATAGTATAAAATCTAAGCTTCAATAATTAACTGTCTATTAAGTTCTGAAAATATTAAAATAGTTTAGTACAGATCAAAGCATACAAGAGTAAAAAAATTCAAATCTTCAAGCCAAAAGGAAGTGAATGAAAAATCAATCACAAAATCCAATTTTGATAAGTAATGAAACCGGTCAAATTCAATAAAAGTCTGTTGTAACACAATGAACAGATTTTGTTATGTGTCTGTAAAATAAGACTTCTATAATTAAGTAATCTATAAATGAAATTCTATATGACCTATATTATATCCTGTAATCAATTAATTAAAGAAATTCTATATGACCTACATTATATCCTGTTAAAAATTAATTAACGAAATTCTATATGACCTACATAATATCCTGTAACCGATTAATAGCTTCAATTTCAACAGCTGGATTGATTCAACTTTTATAGGTCATATTCTTCAAAATTGGAGAAAAATAATAGAAAAAATATATTCAGAAGCTTTCAACTAACTAACTTCTTTTTTTTATCATTAATGAACAATTTCCGCATTTGCTTTTCTATTTGGAAGATAGTTTAAACTGAAAATGAGGAGCGGCGAGTAAAAACAGTTTTAGAAACCTTATTAAGCAAAATGAGATTTAAGTTAATTTCTAGCAATTTTAATGGTTGCGATTAGTTGGCCTATTAGAAGCAAAATAAATGGCTAGCTAAGGGGTTAAAAAAAGCAAACTCGGTTCGATAGCAGTAGCAGCTGACGGTTGTCACCTGAATCGATAGCTGGGGAACGTCTGTTGGCCACGAGCATCCGAATCGATCGGTGGAGCATCTAGTGCAATTATTCGTCTTGACCTTGAAACACTCGGAAGAAGGGGTTACTGCTCCCCGGCTCAGAGGATGGGCTACAGAGAGCTGGAGCCAGAGAGCTACAGCACAAATCTATCTTTCGTGACATTGATGCTCTCCAGTTTCCCCATAAATCAACGCTTAATTTTCGAGGTAATGCATGGTTGCCACAATTTAATCGGAAAGTATTCAGTACAGTCAGAAGCATTCCTTACACTAGAACTGACTCAAGAGACATAGTGGAATAGTTCGCATTTCTGGTTCTTCAGTCCACATTTTACACGAAATCACAGAAGTAGTTTTATATGGTTTTAAAGGTAATTGTAATCAATTATACTCAATAATAAAGCGTCTTTTTTTAATGCAATAGAATATTAAAAGACGATAAGAAAAGTGGTTACAATATTTAGAGAATCTGTGTATTTTCTTTTCCTGCGTTTTATCTCACAATCAATATTGATTATTTCAGAAAAGTTTATTGATTATTTCAGAAAAGTTATGAAAAATATTTAATTTTTCATGTTGCAGTAATATTAGAATTACTAATTCTATATTTCTGTGAAATAATTTTCCAATTATATATAAAGCAAGTAATATTTTTTAAAAAAGTCAATTCCTACTTAGGTCAACAAAGGAATTTTTTATTTTAGTTATTTTTTATTAAATAATTACAATTAATACAAATATGTATATACATGACAGAATTAAAATATTAAGTGGCAAAATAGAAAGTGATTTTCCTAGCGATTTTCCATTCTTTTTCTCGACACCTAGCTCAATCTCAAGGTTAGGTAGGAGAAGTGATCAACACTTGATGACAAAGATTTTAAGGAGAGAAATTGGATTTGAACCTATAGCTTAAAATTGGTTCAATATTTTTTGAAAAAAAATCTTCATTCTAACCATGAAGCCACAACTGCTAAATCACTCTGTAAAATCATTTGGATAAAACGTATATCTAAAGAAAAAAACATTATCAAAAAATTATTAATTTTCGTAAGAATTGAACTCGCTTTCTTTACCTTCACATGAAAAATACTGAAATCCTTGCATTTTACCGATTGAGCTATAGCTTGTTGATTTCAATTTTCATTAAAAACTGCTAACACAATTTTTAAAGTATTGAAAATGAATTTAATTAATGAATTAATAATAATATATATAACATCGTGTTATCTACAACAAGTATAAAAAATCTGAACTTGAATGGATGAATAAAAGGTATTTTATTATTAAAAAAAATTGAATAAGATAGATAAATTCATATAGGGAGAGTGTAAACTAATAGCAAGATATGAATAACGCCTTTATAGATGAATCCTGAATGGTTAATTATTATAACATATTTTCTTTTCTTTTCTTTTAACAAAAAAGAAAGAAAGAAAGCAGAAGACAACATTTTGAACTTTAAAAAAATGTAGTTTTGAAAACAAATATTTGTTTTTTGAAATTAAAAATAAAATAATTTTAACATTATCGATAATATAACAAATTCTATGGTGAATGAAACGTACATCACCAATGATATTTTAATTAAAGGCAAAAATATTTGATGATGGAATAAAACCTCATAAATAAATTTTAATAATAAAAAAATATTTTGCCTATCACATTCAATAAAAAGTAATATTAAATTGAAATCACGAATTAGAATTATGGTTCAAATCTTCAACATTTAATTCTTATATCTAACTATTGATTTTTAACTGATAATATTGAGTTTCTGGTTGATAACATTTCCGGAATATTTTTTAATAAAAAGAATCAGCGGCATGTGATAAAATACAGTAAATAACATTTATTATAAATTATTTTATTTCTGTTTTATTAATTACCGCCATTTTACAGGGAAATTTAAAAAGCTGAAAATTTTTCAAAAAATATTTGCTATACTGTTAAAGATACAGAACATAGCCGATATTCGCAATTATTTCTGGAAAAGAATTCATTTTTGATAATTTTATAAAGTAATTTTTCGAATACTTAGAAAATAAGGAATAAACTTTTTGCATTGAATTTGATAAGTTTTCATGGATTTAATTAATTATTCATGTATATTTCTTGCACCATACGAAAATTACAGAAGCAAATTTAAAAGCAAAAGAAATGTTCAAGGCAATTTCGTTTAAAACAATGAATATGATGATGATTTTTTATTCTAATTTTTATAGATTAACATGATTCGTTGTCGGAATTATTTTTGTAACAAATAATATACAACTGAACTTTTAGGGGCTTTTTCAGAAATAAAATACTTTTATTAGTGAATAACTATGAAAAGCGATAATTTTCCAATCGCAAGCAAGGAATTAAGAAGCATATTAAATGGAAATAGATATGGTATATAAATTTAAATGAAAACAGTTTATAAAGCACCATTTTATTAGCGTACTAAACAGCAGAAATGTTGTTTCTTAGTTTTTTTTCCCATCATTAAATCTTGATATCAATGTTTTTCTTATGTTCACAAGCCTTGTTTTACTGACACGAAATCAAAATTAAATGAATGATTTACTGATAATAAAGATTTGAAAATATTAACCCTTTGCACTCGAATATCTTCTCTCAAGTACCATTCAAGATGATGCCTTATTTTGACATTTTTTATTTTTTACATTTTGTTTGTTAAAAATACCTACCGAATGGTAAAAAAGATGAATTACCCTGAAAAAATAAATTACAATTTAAAACAATTGTACATATTTATTTTTAGTGTAATAGACAATCCATGTATTAAGCAAATAATCATGCATCGAATTACTTTTACAAGTACAAAGTTAAATTAAAAGGACATAAGTGATAAAAATATCCAAAATTTAACACACTAGATAGTGGAAAATCGATTGTTATATAAAATCCAAAGCTGGTTAGAAAAATTCCATTTTTACAAACGTGATATGCAAACCAAATAAAAGTGTTTTGAAAGAAAGATATTCGCTTGATATAACACCTAAAATAATGTTATGAAACCTCAATACAAGTTTCATAGGCTGTACACTGAAAATAGATTTTAAAAAATTAAGGAGGCGGAAGAAAAACAACCTTTAACTAAATAAATTCGATGTAGGTTTCAGAAATACAAATAGAAATAGGTTTCATAAATACAATGCAGCAGACAGGTGCAAATGTCGGACAAAGAGAATACAAACAAATGGACTGCGTCAGAAAAATGCATTAACAAGATAAAAGTTTTCGTTCTTTCAGGGGATTCAACAGTTGGCGGGATTTCTATAATATACCATTCTACTTAGATTTTGTAGGCGAAACCTTGATACTATGATGAGGGCAAATGAGGTATTAAATCGGCAAATGGTATTAAAATGAGGCTTTGTTGATTTGATTTGATTTGATGGATTACCAACTTTCTGAAGCAGCATAAGACTATTTTGTGATGTATCAAATAATTTTTCGTTAGATAACTGTTGATAAAAGCGACATTTGAAATGCCAGTTAACTTTTCAAACTTCTACACTTATCGCTGATCCGAACAAACGGATTACATTAAAAAAAATGTTAAGATCTGTTATATGCCGGGTACTTCATTCATGGTGGACCCACTATGGGATCAGTATAGGTGCTGCCTTTAAACCACCAGGTAAACATGCGATCTTACTTTTTGCTGAATGATTTATTTTGCCGATTTCTTTTCCCCCTTTACTGTATTGCATTAAATCATTATTGATAATTAGAGAGGTGAAAAGACAAATGCCTCACCTGAAGAAAATAATGTTTTTTAAAGATATTTTTTATGGCTTATGTTGTCATAGAGAGGCGAAGGTGTAAGATACGCTTTCGATTCTTTTGAAAATGGGAGAGGGACAAATTCTTTAGAAGTTATTTAATATTTCTTTTTAAAGAAGAGGGAGGGTTTACCATTTAACAAGCGATTAATAATCCAATTATCTTTAAATATTATAACCAACACAGGGTTTTATAATAATGAACAGTGAAATGTAAATGAAACTATTCTGAATTAACCCCTTAACCGGTTTGTCCGTACGCCGTACGTGCATCGATTCATTGAATTTTGATTGTTGTAAACAAAAAATAAATCATTCATAACAATTATAATTCAATAGTAAAATGACTTCGAATACGTAGATAAACCAAGTATTCCATGGATTTCCATTTGAATCAAAATAAGAAAATATTCCCCAAATAGAAGGTGTCATCTAATTAGATTAGTAAGGAAAATAAACCGGTTAAGGGGTTAATATTATCCTTAGCAATCGAATAGTGATTGAGATTGACTATTCCAGTGCAAAGGATAATATTAATTCACTCTTGTTTTATTACATATTATTTTCCATTATTTTGTCTTGAATGGTGCCTCTCATTCACCATTCAAAACAGTGCATCATTTCCACATAAGTTTTAACTATTAAATATACCTACAGAATTGTAAAAAGATGTAGATTCATTTTTTATAGGAAATTCAACTTAAAACAATTGTACGTATTTATTTTTTAAACATTTGTGCTTATTTATTTTATTTTGTAATAAATAAGTCCATATATTAAGTGAATAATTTTGCATCGAATTACTTTTTCGAATGCAAAGGGTTAAAGCAACTATTTCAAACATTTCAAGTATTTTTATTTGCATTTAATAAAAAAAGGTACTTCTTCAAATCTTCAAAAGCATAAATTTTCCCGGCGAATAGTTCTAATAAAAATAACTGTCTCTTTGAACACGCGTCCATGATTGAAAAGTAACAACTATAGCTGAAGCCTCACAAGATAGCAAAGAAATGGGATTCAGATAAAAATAAGTCCCTATTTCTTCAACTATATTCCAAATGGGACGCTAAGAGATGCAAATGCAAAACCCCTTAAAAAGATTTCAAACCAATATGCTGATCGAAATCTTTAAGTGAAGATGAATGTCTGTCGAGTTCTTTTAAAAGCCAGACTGAATATCCCCTCTTCTTTTTAATGTCTTTCCTTTCTGAGTTTGCTAACCATTCAACATTCAAATTTCGATCCACACCGCATTACAGCAGAAAGTATTTTTGCTTTCAATGAGAAAGATGAACTGATCGATATTTTATCATTTATTCTTCTGAAGAAGCCGTTACTGAGTTTACTTGCCTTCTTTTATAAATAGCAGCGCTGAACTCTCCACCGCTTCTTTTCTCAGATCTTCTTCAATTTTCGAAGGTACTTCGAAATTCCATATGAGCTTTATCCATGGGAAAAAAGAAGCTCATCAGAGTCGAAAATTCTTTTCAGGAAATATTTCCGAAGATTCCCTTGAAAGGTTTCTTATTGATAAATTTTGCCTTGGAAAGAATTTTTATACCGCTGATTCTCGATTAAGTTACTAATGTGCATAGAAAGAAGAAAAGATCATAATTATTCCCCGCACCGTTAAATTGATAAAAATTTGAGAGATTATAACACACACAAAAATTACCTCCTCCCCCCCCAAAAAAATCCACATCATTTAACGTTTCCTGTAAGGCTTAACGGCAGAAAAAAATCCTTACATCGGAATAAAACCCAGCATCATTAATCAACGAGCAGTCATATATTGTTTCTTGTAAGCCATGACATCCGAAAAACCGTAACATCAATAATCAACGAGTAGGCATTTATTGTTTCCTGTAAGGCATAACATTAAAAAAATTCGACATCAATAATCAAAGAGCGGTCATATATTGTTTCTTGTAAGGTATGAATGACACCAGATAAAACCCAACATCAATAATCAACGAGCAGTCATGTTTTGTTTCTTGTAAGGCATAGCATCAAAAAATATTAACTACGCCTTGCACAGTTTTAGCATTTCACAGAATGTAAGGCATCTTTTTTTAAAGTTAAAATTAAAATCGTTAATGATATAAAATGTCGAAAAAAATGTATCCAAATTCATCATTAACATGTTTATTTTATGCAGAATTTTAAACGCAGCATTGAAAGTTTCAGAATCTTATTAAATTATGATTGCAGAATGTGATATCTATTCAGTTAAAACACATTATTTCGAAAGAAATATGATTTTTGAGCCAAAAAAACAAGATATTAATATTTCAGTAAGGGTTAAATGGATGAAGAGAAGCAAACGGGTAATGATTTTCATCGACGAATTTGATGTAAATTGAGCATGAGGTAACCAAATAATAAATGAGCAAACCTTATAAATCAATAAAAGGCAAGAAATACTTCAGTATGCCTTCAATTAAGTAAATTGCCAAAATCACTAAAGTCATTTAAGTTGAATCAAAAAGAAAGAGGAACAAAAAAATAATAATTAAAGGGTAACACAAAATGCTTGCTATACATTCTTT
Organism: Argiope argentata; assembly: GCA_026289955.1. Lineage (NCBI taxonomy): Eukaryota > Metazoa > Arthropoda > Arachnida > Araneae > Araneidae > Argiope > Argiope argentata. The sequence continues at coordinate 8,602,396 of JAOUZG010050968.1, read as the reverse complement.
ATTCGATCCCAAGACGTTTTGATAAATATGACACACACGCAAAGGCGAAGAGGTGTCGTTAAAATCATTTTAATGGATTTCACAGTCTCTCAACAGGTGGCGGTAGGTATCTGGAATTGCAGAAATTCTTCTTTGCATTTGGATTTTCAATCCCTCCCCTTTCCCCTCTCAATTTCCTTTTTAGTGTTTTCGTTTTGGTTTCGATTTGCTATTGAAAGTTTTGAGTTTTGTTACAGCGGAAGAACTACGCGGCGAAGAACTAGGGAAGTCTAGTTTATCGAGTATCTTGAAACCTTATTCAAGGTATTCGATAATCTTGCAATCAAATAAATGTTATTTTACGGATTCTGTTCTCAGGAAAAACTGAAGGTTAAGGATTGACTTTTCCATGATATCGTGTATCTTGCATCTTGCTCGAATTAGGAAAGTTAATTCTGAATTCTGCCGTTATAAGGTAGTGTAAATGGTCTCATCGCAATGGTATTTTGTTACTTTTAGACACTGCTTTTATCATAAGAAAATTTAATTCTTCAGGAAATAAATTTTTGTATTGTAGTCTTCTATAGATTTACGGATTTAACAAAGACATTAGATTTGTAAACACCTTTTCACATTAGCTACGAATTATCTGAATGCGGTAGTTAAAAGGATAAGTCATAAAAAGGAGCTTGAAATATTAATCAGATTAAAGGATTTGTCATTTTCTCTTTTTAACTTTCTCGTATACCAAAAAATTATTATAATCGTCCAAAAATTTGAACCTTAGATTTTGTCGAATTTCTATTTTTCAGATGTTTCCTGAATTCGGAAAACCCATTTTAGGCGCAATGTCTGTCTGTCTGCGAACACAAGAATCCAAATTCTCTAAGTTAGAGAGCGACATTTTGCACACGAACTGAAGACAAACTGAGCAAATTCCTTCTAAATTATGAAAGAAATCCATTCAGAAGAAGTCCGTCAGCCTGTTAGAACTCGATAACTTCAAAATTTAAAGAGATAGATAAATGAAATTTGGCACACCGGTTTAACATCTAATGTGTAGATTTTCATTAAATTTTGAATCAAATCTGTCATAAAGTTAACTATTTGCCGAGTTGTTTAATTCATCATGCATATAAACGGAATAACTTATAAATGGAATGACTTAAGCCAATGAAATTTGACAAATGATCTAGTGTATACAGTAGATGCTCCATATGAAATTTAGGTTACAGTCCACCGAGTAAAAAAGCGTCCAAAAACCATATTATATTCGCCTGACAGAGAAAATAAAAATGCTAGATTCACCATATATAAATATAATAAGTCAATAATTTAATATATTTTAATATATAAATAAATATAATTAGTCAATATTTTAAAACTATTGTTCTGTAATGTCATGCGATATATGGCATCCACGGTTTTACTTACACTTCGCACTTTTATGCTGATTAAGAAGAGAATATGCGAGAATGTATCAAAAAGACCCTCCTCGCTGGTTTTTTAACGCAATTTTAGCAAAATGATTTTTTTCAGGGTTAGAACCATTTTTTAAAAAACAAACTATAAGCGAATAAAAATCAGTTCATAACTTCCATTTAGGCTGAAATTTTGCTCCAATTCTGTCAAATAGCTAATCGTCTGTCGGTCTGTTCTTTAGCATGTATGTAAACGGAATAACTCATAAAAAGAATAACTTAAATCAACGAAATTCGCCACGTGATCTTGTGGATAAAGTAGCAGTTTTATGTGGAATTTTGATTACAAACGACCAGAAAAATTGGCCTCCAAAAACATATTATATTCGCCAGATAGAATCAGTAAAAATGCTCGATTCACTAGCTTGTATACACATATATGTAGGGGCATGATGGCCAAGTAATAACAAGTCTAGATGACATTTTAGAATGAAATAAATGAAGAATAAATTTAGGCTAATGATGAACAAATTGCAATGACGAACTAATTTACAAGATAGAGCGGATAATCAAGTTCGGCTTTTAGCATGCAAATTCGTCGTTTAACAATACGTCGTAGTATTCCGACTTCGTCTTTTACATCCTACTTCTATATCTGAAAATATATAATACTATATGTATAATATTCTACTATGTATATTATACTATAGTTCGCCAATTCCATACGAGGTATAAAACCCACGGATTTACCTAAATTCCGCAATTTTATGCAGAGGGAAAGGATTTTATATTATATATATATATATATATATATATATATATATATATATATATATATATATATATCACTCATTGGTGTGTTAAAGCAATTTTAGCAACACGATCTTTTTATGAATTAGGCACAATTTTTTTTTAAAAAAAAGCAAATTATGACTAAGTAAAAATAAATTCTCAATGACCATTTAGGCTGATTTATTGTTTATTTGAATCACAATGGCGCAAAAACAAAGTCATGACGACTGGGCTTTGCTGCAGCAAACA
>JAOUZG010050968.1:8586653-8599945 GCA_026289955.1 Argiope argentata | reverse complement strand
GCAGACAGCCATTCAGTTTCGGCATAAATGCGAAATCAGTGGACACTCTAGAACTTAACGGTGGAAAAATGAGGTAAAAATCAAACTAATACGAATGAAAATCCTTGCATTCTATGGACGCAATAATGCAAAAAACTGCCCAGATTAGAGATTCATGTAATACGAGCTAATGTGGCTAAGAGCTTAACGGCTTTATCTGGTAGGCTTGCACCCAGTATTCTCAGAAACGGTACATTTCGTTAAAAATTCAATAGGTCAGAGGCGACATAGCGTCTGCCTACTATTGTCAGATCCACGCCGTGTGACTCATCCTGATTTGCTCCCACATCCTTCGTAGAGGGGGTGGGATTTAATCCCCAAAAGAGGGTCGATTCCCCCATTCACACATCTGTTGAGAGATCCACCCCTCCAGTCCCGAGGTTATACCACTCAAGGACTTCTGGGATAGATGAGCAGAACACAAGCTTAAAATCCCCCTGCAATTCCCAATAAGTCACAAAAGAATGCCGGCATAAAATTCAAAAGGGGAGAAACTTAATAAAAAAGTAATTTTCAAGCGCTACGTAAGATCTCAAATTATTCTCCCTTCCTCTAGGATTAACCTCAAGGCCATGAGGGGTTTGATTCGTGTCTTGTATAATTAGAAAAGTCGTAAACAAAACGAGAATTCGTAGACTCATTGGAGAAGAGGAATACATACCTGTAGTCGTCCATTACCCCAGAAAAGGAACGTGGAATTGGAAATTTTGCTTTTTTATCAGAAAAAACTATAGAACATTGAACAGAAATTGACGATATCCGTCCTGGTTTTCCTCATTTTAACCCTGCTATGCCAGAAATTAAAATATGCTATAAAAAATTATGCCAGAAAGCGAATTTCAAGCGGGAGTCATTTCACTATTTTGCTAATCATATACCGGAAAACAATGGTTTCGAATTAGAGATTTATATCATTGTCGCAATATTTTGTTGGTATCACAATAATGCTACTCTAAATTAAGCCAATTCCTACTTAATCAGGTCAACAAAGAAATTTTTTATTTTAGTTAATTTTTATTAAAAAATTATAATTAATATATATAATTTATCAAAAATACATTGATTTTTGCAAGAATGGAAGTCGCATTCTCCACCTTCACGTGAAAAATACTGAAATCCTTGAATTTTACAGATCGAGCTACTTCCTGTAGATTTCAATATATATTACAAAGTTCTAAAACTCTATTTAAAGTATTAAAAATTAATTACACTTAATTAATGAAATAATATTTGAAAAAACTATATTAACATCAAGTGTCATGCACCATAGGTTTTAAAAAATGTATTTGAACTTGAGTGGATGAATAAAAAGTATTTCATTATAGAAAGAGTGTGAACTAACAGTAGGGATTGAAAAATGAGGTCAGGTCAAAAGCAAATAACTATTCAATTTATATGATTTGTCCAAAAAGAGATTTCATATATACTATGGAATTTATAAATGGCACAGAGGTTTGCGAAATACATGTTTATAAAATTTGATCATAAAACTTTAATCAATTGCTGAATAATATAGGCGCGTAATGAATCATAAATATAGAAACATTGCTAATATTTTTTGATTAAATTGATTCACAATTTTTTTCTGTAAATTTCATTTCTAGAAAATTCAGAATTTTGTTTCTAGAAATGATTAAAGAAATATCTCTATTTGTTTGTATGCAATAACATATTACCAATTTGCCTTTACATAAAAAATGTGAAGTTATTTGTAGAGCTACATAGCTTTTAGTAGATATAGGCTAGAAGTGATTATTAAATTAAAAAAATGAATTGGATTGAGAAAAAAAGACATTTTAAAATAATTGCCAACCAAGCACAAAAATGAGAACCCCCCATTAAGAGAAATAAAGTTTTGTGAAAAATAAAACTTAATTCTGAACTTAATAATAAGCCATTCAAAAGGAACTTGCCATTTTCATTAGGAATATTTTTTTAAAAAAATTCATGTAATAAAATCAAGCATACACGATTAATAAACTCAGTAATGCATCTTTATAACATTAACTTAATTTAGTACAGGCATGCTATCCTTACCAAAGACAAAAAAAAATCCTTTTGTGGAACTTATAATTAATTTGAGATTAAATCAACCACAACATGATTAAAAAGTGGACATTTCAATATTTCAAGTGAGCAGTTTATTATATCATTTTAAGAAATGCAGGACGGTGAAAGTAACAAAATATTTAAATCACATAAGTATAACATTTTTTTTTTTTTGCGAAAAGAGGAATGAGAACTCAAGCCATTGTGAGTTTAGTTTATGTAACGTTAAACTTTATATGCTAAAAACTTTCATAAATAGAAATATTTTTCTAATCTGTTATTTTAATAACAGGTTTTATAGAGACCATTATATTAAAAAAATGCTAATAACAGATTTTACGAAGAAAAGTATTTTTGAGGGGAAAAATTCGTTGCTAAGCGACAGACGTCATTGCAAAAAAGCGTCATTTCTCATGCTGTTTAAATATTGTGGATTAGAAAAAAGGAATTTTAGAATTTAAGAAGATATACGAATACCGAAGGAAATTTCAAAAAGGTCAGAGAAATATCACAAAAGTTGAAAAGTTGTAATTATCAGACGCGTTTCGACTTTCTGTGATCATTCATCATTTCATAATTATAACTTTCAACTGCGAAAAGCATATATTGCGAACAATTTGAAAAAAGAATGCAATGTAAAAGAATTTGCATTTTAGTTAAGGTAAACATTTTTATTGAAGAATTAAATGATCATTAACTTTTTTTTCCCAGCAAAAAGTTCACGTAATTTTCAATAAGCCTATCTTTTATAACAGCCATGAAAATAATTTCAAAAATAAATAGTGAAACAAATGGTCATCAATCACTTTTCTCGTTAATAGCTTAAACGGAATTAAATGTTGGTTGAAAGTTAAAGGAAAAATTTTATTAAATTAATTTTAGATTATATATATATATCCTGCTCATAAAGATAAATTTTAATATTCATGTAGGAGTAGATTTATCTGATTTTCACTAAAAATTTTTACAAACAAGTTTATTTTTAGCTGATAAGAAAAAAGACAAGCAATTTAACATTCTCCGGGATCTATAAAAAAGCTGTGTTATCATTTTTATTAATCTTCAATAGAAATCGCTAACAAATTCATGGCATCCATTTTGTCGCAAATTCGCAATATTGAAACTATAAATAATTAAATTTACCTTTGTGGGTTGTATACAAAAAATTATATTGATACCTTCATCAAAAAATAAATACTATGTCTTATTTCTTGTTATGTCTATAAATTTGATATTGATAATCACGGATCAGTTTTTACCACGAATAATCTCTTTCAGTTATATGAGAAATTGCCAAATGAATAACTGTCTTGAATTTCTTATCTACATTCGATAGTAATAACATTGATAGAATATTGTTCAAATATTTAAAAAAATTTCACTTTGAAACCAATTTTTATTCGTCTCTAAATGCGTACTTAATGGTCTGTTACAGGTTTGATAAAATACTCAGATTTAGAATGATAAAATACATATAATTGATAAAATACTATATAAAAATTTACAATGATTACTTCTAAAATTATTTTCTTAGTGATTTATTTGAGTACACGACATTAATTTTTGAGTAATCCGAAAAATAGATTTAAGTTTCAAAGATTTCAATCCTTATACAAACACACTGAAAGTAAGAATTTGATTATAGTAATTACATAATAATGCAGGAAAAACAAAAGATTATTTTATAAAATATTTTTTCGTTTACTTTAAAAAAAATGAAAACATAATTAAATTCTTCTCTAAAAAAACTTTAAAAGGGATGAAGTGTTGCTTTCTATCAACAGATGGCGACAGCATCGTTTAATAAAGTCATTTGATGTCTTGCGTCGCGATTTCATTCGATCATTGATCGATTCCATCACGAAATCCCTGCAGTTCTAAATTTAGAATGAAAAGTTTCTTGAAAAGAACTACTGATTATATATAAAAACTTTATACCGCACACATTAATCAAACTTTAGAAATCATTCGCTATTAAACTGAATTTCCTAGTATTTAATGTGTTTTAGAAAATGAAAAAAGAAATTTGGCAAATCATTCAAATATATTTGATGACTCATTTATAGGAAAATGAAAAGAAGTTTCAAAAATTAAAAAAAAATTAGAAAATTAAAATAAATACACAACAGAAAGGTAGTCCATTTCATTTAGGAGAAAAAGTAATAGATAAATTAAAACCAATTTTATGGCTTAATTTATATTTTACTGCAAGGATAATAGATACTGAATGTTTTGAAGAAAATACCTATTATAGATTTCCGATAACATATATTAATTAAAATAAAACTGGAGAAACTTTGCCTTTATCTGGAAATTTATAAACATTTCAACAAATAATTTAAAATATATTAGCAAAATGTGTTTCATGACAAATATTTACCTGGCATTAGACAATTACAAAGGTCGACTTTTCAATAATTCTCTAAATTTTTCTTAGTAAACATTATTATAAATGTTCTCAATATTATTAAGAGAATGATTTATTTTTCTCAGTTTTACTAACAAAATATCAGACTTCTAAACTTAAAACTACAATTTGAATATGAAAAAAGTAGCCTGTAAAAGAATCAACAAAATATTATAGAGGAATCAATTTTGAAAACCAATGTTATCAATTTTTCAACCAATTTTCGCTGTAATTTCCCTATTTAACAGATGCCCGCCCTTTTTTTTGGTAATGCAATATTTCAAATGCAAAAGAAAAAAAAGAGCTAAATATTATAAGAATTAAAAAAATTGTTAAAAAATTATAAAAATTTAAAGAAAAAAATGAGCTAGTTCGCATGCAAATTTTGACAGTTAGGCATTTTTACAAGGGAAAATCGTAACTAATTTATAAAATATCAAATTTTTACTAATTTTTGTAACTTCTTAAAAATGCGCATTGGGCAGAGAATTATTAAAAAAATTAAAATGGTGCAAAGAAGTTTATTTTGTAAATATTAATTTTATTGACAAGGGTTCTGGAATAACATTACTCCTTCCAATTGATGTCTGTTTTACATAATTTATAACAAAATTTCTTAAATTGTGGACCACGATTCTAAACAGAGACAATTTCACAGAAAAATATTAGGATTGAAAACTAAATTGCAAAACCCATTTCTTTCAAACTTCAAATCTTTGAAACGAGCATAGTTAATACTTATATTTTATAACATCTTTTTAAATACTTCATTTTCTTTCATATGTTTAAACTTTGAAGGCAAGAAACAATTTTCTTGAAGGAAAAAAAATAATGAGAAATACACCTCTCCCCTCATAAATACACTAAAAGAGATCAAGTGTGTGTGGGGGGGGGTTAAGAGATCCAGCATAATGATAATCATGAATCACAGATTTTAATTTTTTTCAAGGCAGAATAACAGAAGTAATTCATTCGAATTAAATTAAAAATATTTCAGGGGAAGATAAAGATGGGTGTATTTAAAAATAAGGGCTAGCACATCCTTGTTTCTTTGTAGATAATTTCTTAGAGCGCAAGTTCAAAAGGCAAACCGAGATGAGTCATGGGCGAGATCAGCATTGTGCCAGAAACGCCTACGTCAACGTTAATAAAAGGAATTGCAAATGTAAGGAGAAAAAAAAATAGATGAGCAGAAGAATGTATAAATGGAAGCAATTGATACATTAAAAGGAATACTATAAACTTTTGCTCAAGTCGGCAATTCTTATAGAGAAATTTTCTACCGTTGAAAAATAATCTGAGATTAAATCGCCATCCATCTCTCTAAAACAGTAATAAGTAGTAGTTTTCGCCCAAACTCTTATTTCACGCATGGTAAAAATTCTTAAGAGCCGAGTGTTACTACCGTACGATTTAAAATGAAAGATTCAAATTCAGGATCAACAAGTCATTCTTGCCTTTTGATCAAAATCAACTTGAACAGCATACTCAACCGTAAAACCCAAAAGAAAAAGAAAAAAAAAGTGAACTGCTGCCTCCAATTCATTCTGGCAAAGACGGGTCAATACCGAAATGACACTAGTAAAAGTAAAAAGGACAAGGAAAAGGTAATTCTGGTTTAAAAAGTAGGCCAACACAAAAGCCGACAAAGAAAGCAAAATGGGTAGCAACAACATACTCAGCAGGTACCGACAATGAGACCGTCTGTTCAACAATATCTTGAGTCATTAATACTTTCTCCATTTCGTGCAGTTCGGTCACATTTTTTTACAGCCAATATCTTACTTTCTCAACCGCCCATGACTTTATTTTTGGTGACTTCAGCCTTCTGTTGACCTTAAATAACAGAATTGATAATATTGCTGAGTCAAATCTTTAAAAATAAGAGACCTAGAGGAATTGATGGTTTATTACATGGTTTACTACAGAATAGGTGTAATAAATGATTAAGTAGATTCGCTTTCCAAAAGTACCAATATTCGTAATAGAAAATATAAATTATCATTTTACCGATGGTTACAAAAAGAAAACGTTTTTTTCCCATAGCCTTAAAATTTTAAACCGAACCATCATACTCAATTATATAACTGCAGCCATTTTTGGTGATTTCAACCTTCTGTTGACCTTAAACAACAGAATCTATAATGCTGCTGAGTCAGATCTTTAAAAATAAGAGAGCTAGAGGAATTGATGGTTTATTACAGGATAGATATAATCAATCATTAGGTAGATCTGCTTTCCAAATGTACCAATATTCGTAACAGAAAATATAACTTATTTTACCGATAGTTACAAAAAGAAAAGCACTTTCCTCTCAGCTATAAAATTTTATGCCGAATCTTCGTACTCCATTATATAACTGCAGTCAATTTTGGTGACTTCAGCCATCTGTTGACCTTAAATAACAGAATCTATAATATTGCTGAGTCAAATCTTTAAAAATAAGAAATAAGAGAGCAAGAGCAATTGATGGTTTATTACATGGCTTACTACAGAATAGATGTAATTAATGATTAAGTAGATCTGCTTTCCAAATGAACCAATATTCGTAACAGAAAATATAATTTATCATTTTACAGATAGTTGCAAAAAGAAAATGCTTTTTCCCAGAAGCTTTAAAAATTTAAACCGAATCATCATATTTCATTATATAATACAGCCATTCTAAATTCGTCAAGCATATGCACAGTTAAGAACAAAAAGAAATATGAAACTTCATAGTAACCAAAACTAAAAGACTATAGATTTTCTACAGAAAAATTATGTCCACATTTTCCCGCATTTATGAAAATTGTATGAATACTTCGCAAACTTGTGGCAAAGAAAACACCATGCTTTTAAATGATGAATATAATCAAAATTTCTCATATTTACCGTCACTTAAATATTTTATAAGGTTTTACGCATCGTCAACTTAAAAATTCTTTTAAATTAAAATTTAAAAATCTCTAGACTAAAAGTTACTTTTATAAAAAATAACTGTTTCGCACAGGAATTTCAAATGATCCATTCACTCTTGAGTTTTATTCTAAAGTATGCCGGAGATGCTAAATGGCATGTTAATATAATCCCGTCAATTAATTTTAAAAGCTCGGCAACGAAAAATAGTTGCTATGGTTACTTCAAGGAAAGAAGCCGTCAGCGTAAAATTTTGATGAGCTAAATTTGCTTCGATTGCAGGTAGGGATCAATTAAGTCATCCAACGATGGATTCAGTCGTTATAACTATTCGCTTCGAAAAAGAGGGAAGATTAGAAAAATGACGTTTCATCAAATTGATGCCATTAAGTGCGATAAGGAAAACATTACTTTTTGGAATAAAGAACAAGACTTTTTTTTAAAGTTGGTATGCTTGACAATTCCGAAAGAGAGAACTAATGAGTTTATCGAATCATAAAACTTAGAAAACGACATTTTGAGCATTAATCCAGTTTGTTTCAAGCGTTAAAAAATGATTTTTTTAAAAGTACAGTCATCTTTAGGATGTGGATTCTATGACAACAAAAAGGACAAAATTAGAATATTGTTCCAGAATACACAAACAAACCATTAATTACGGTTAATTAAATTAATTAAGGAAAGTAATTACATTATAGAAATTCATCTCCAAACAAAGTTTAAAATCAATAATATATATGTGATTTTGTAATAATCGTGTTATAGCAGTTTCACGTTTATACTCTTACATAAAACATTTAAATCTTTTGACATTTCACTTTTATTTTCATAGCAAAAAAAATAAATAAAAGAGATTAGTGTTGTTTCATTTGAATCGCAACTAGATATCATGCATTTTAAAGCTTATTGCCAAAACTTTGTTATCAGTAATTTGATACATTTAATTAAATTTTAAACGTATACTAAAGTCGTCATCTGGTAGTAAATTTGAGAAAAAATTATAACAAGATTCTTAAAAATAAATATTAATGGATTATAAGTTAATGTGAGCAAAAAACTTTTACAAAAATATTTTTTTCAGTATATTAATAAAAGTGTGATTTCAAAACTGATTTTATTAAATTTATTCGTAATTTTTTCCTATCAACTAACTCATTTACACACACACACACACACACAAAAAAAAAAAACTGAGTCCGTTGATAGGGAAATGAAACCCATGTTTATCAACTAAAGTATCAACTAAAAATCAAATTAAGCCATGAAGTTAATTTACTAAGCGAAGCATAAAAAAGTGATTTTCGAAGAAATTTATAACATAACAATACAATTAGATCATATTTTTTATATGGCTATAGAACTATAAAAAGTGATAACAATTTCTTTTTAATAAAGTTTAATTTTTAATGGCGAAATAAATGCTCAAAGTTTTGTTGAAAATGATATTATTTCGAAGTTTGATTCGATGGAGTTACTTTGACTGAAGTAAATGACTATAAGAGAGCAAAAAAATTCACTACATATACTGTGCATAATGCTAAATTTTGAAGATATAATCCAAATATGAATATATTTCTATATATTCGTACTATTATATTTACTTTTAAATTTGTGTTAATTCATGATCTGAATAGAAGCAAAACAAGTAAATAAATAAAATTATTTGGCAAATGCAAGTAACAGAAATATAGCATTAAGCATTAAGATATTTCTATTAATTGTTCATTTATTCCATTATTGGATAATTTACGAATTAAAAAATTCTGTATTGCTGTATTAACTAATCAATTACTTGAAATAGGAAAAATTACTGAATTCTTTACAGCAGTTGACCCATTTATCGAGCTTTAAACTTAAAATATCTTTGAAAGTTTTATAAAAAATCATTTGCTAACATTACATGATTGATAATAAAGTTATATAAACAAACTAATTACAGAAATTTTCAACCTAAATCATAAAATGATGAACACCAGCAAGAATAAGTAAGAACAGGAGTTTTATAATGGCGATTCCGACCCCAAATGAGGTCACATACATTGATAATGTACTTATGACAAATAGTTCAATATTATTAAACAAAATTCACGAAGCATCATTCGTAATTTAATATTCCATTACGTTCTTTTCAAATAACTGTATTTTGACTGTTTATTTTGTTTATCTTAAATTACCTTCTTTTATTGTTTCGAAGATTTGTTCGCTTGGAATTGGAAAGAAAAATCTTCACAAAATAGGCACGATAATGGATTGCTTTGGGAACCAGAAAGAAAGCCTTGAAAGAAAACATTTAAGAAGCTTTGATATAAACAAAACGCATGCAAACCCTGAATTTTAGGCAACCATATTGAATTTCCTCCCCTAATCGTATTTATTGAGGATTTTTCGAGTTCAGTGAACAAATCTAATATTTACTTATTCTCTGAAAAGCAGTCTCGGAATTTTAGCATTTTTTTGGACCTAAATATCAGCCCATTTAAAAAACAACAACAGTGTTTTCAAGCTTAGAAAAAGAGATTTAATCCTTTTTCAGAACATAAAAGGATATAAAGATTTGCACAGGTTGGATGCAAGAAGACTTAGAAAATTCTATAAGCGAAAAAAAATTATGATAAATGACCTAACATAGGCATTTATTAAAAAAAAAATTTACATACATGCTACAATTTATCGAAGGTGGGCAATATTAGAGAAAGAAAAAGGAAAGTTCTCTCTACTTGGAGCATTGTTTATCCTATTCCTGATTTAAACTATAGGTAACATTTAACGATAAATTTTTCCTTATACAAATTTATCTATGAAAGATAGCACTTAAATGCTTAAGAAAAGCACTAATTTGTTATTTACAAAATGATATTAGTGTGAACAATTCAAAATTGGATGAAAATGTAATCTTGCAAATCAAATGAAAATGTAATCTTGCAAATCATCCATCTTCTTCCAGTTTTAGAATAATGTTGCCAAAGTTTCAAATCCCAGAAGTTAAAATAATTTCACAAATATTAACTGTTATCATTGAATTAATATTATAGGCTCTTATCATATATTATTAAGAAATTCAAATACCCTTTAAAATGTAATAAAAGTTATAAAATAAATTTAAAAAATATTATAAGTTAATCAACTTGTCAACAACAAATTATAATCATTCGCAATGATAGATTATAGCGAACCAATTCGTGTTGACATTTTTGGCTTCTAAAAGGTATTTACTTCCTAATGGTTCTGTATATTATATAATAGTATATTTTATACCTATTCTAACCAAAATATTACATTACGCTTGGACAAATGTAGTAATAGAAGTAATTGCAATCGAAAGGTTTTATTTATACATTTATTTATATTTTAGAACAAGGGGGAAATGCTAAAATGACTCAAGATAAAAAAAAGGCATTCATTAAAAGATAAAATGTATACACAAAAATAGTTTTGTTTATACTTATGTTTGCCCACCGTAAAATTCGAAGTGCAACTTCAAAAATGGCTATTAAGAAACGCTTTACTAAATATTAAACATCATCTGTTGTTGGGAAAATAATCAACAGCCGTATCATTCTTTTAATCATATCACTTTGTTTTATACACCCTTTAAGGGGAAAGAATCGGTTAAAATAATGTATAAATCGGTTATGAATAAATTTGAAATGATGTTTTAATTTACAAAATAGCTGAATTAAAACTTTAATTCAAGTTTGATTTTTCTTACATCCAACGAGTTTTGCAATCTTTTACATTATGCAGATAGATAACATATTTCTTTGGAATATTAAAATAATCCTTATCTTAATGATAAAATGAAGAACGCACTGATGATTAATTAAAAAAATTAGAAATTTCTAGATTTTAAACATTTTTTTTTGTTAGAAAACATATTTTACAATTCTGCTATGTTTTGACTCAACATTACACCGCATTATGTAAATTGCTATCCGTTTCCTGTCTGATGATAGGATTAAGACGTAAGAATTCGTAAAAGCTTTCTGAGATTTTTTAGCCGAGTTAAAATTCTCCATCTTTGAATAATTCACATTTAGACAGATAATATCACTTGTTACGCAGAGAAGTGCAAAATCGTGTCGCGAACATATCTTTCAAAAATGTTTCATCACAATCGAACGCAGCTGGTTTTCTGCAGCTGCTTACACAATTCCCGACAAATGCTCAACTGCAGATGAGACTAACATCGGCTAATCTAGAAGATCTTTACATAATTTAAATGGGATGAACAAAGGATAGAAGTTTCAAACAGAACAAAATGCTACCTACTTTTCTTGTTTCTGAAAAGGTCAGGAGAAAATAAAATCTCCAGACCGCGACGAAAATTGTGAAGAACAACAGGAAGCGAACACCAGCTGTAAAAAGAAGAAATACCTAAATTAATGCATTTTACAGGAAGCCAGAAATGTTACAAATAATAATAAAAAAAGTCATTACAGTTTTTATTGTGGGTTTCTGATGAAGTTGGTGGTAAAACTTTCATACTGTCCAAATAATGGTGTTGGCGTAAGGACTTGAATAACTTGTTCGTGCATCTCCCCCTCCCCCCCGAAGTTCCCATTTAACAATAACAGAATTAAATTATAGATTACCCACATAGAAATTAATATTATACAGTTTACATTGGTGGGAAATATCCGTATTAACAATTCAGCAATCAAACATTATTCCTATAAACCTAGTTTTGATAAACAGTTTGTGTAGATTTAAGTGTGAGTTACCTTTTTTTCCTCCTCGTTTCTTTTTTCAATATTTGCTGTTATTTTTATAGAAGCAAAAAATAATAGGCCATGCTGATAGAAAAAGATTAAAGTGGGATTATTTTTTTACACATCTCATTCCTATAAACACAATTAGATAAAGGGATAAGAGAAAATGAAGACTGCAAGAACTGGAATAAAGAACAATTTTCGGAAACTGGCAAACAAGTTTATGGTTATTTTTTCACAACAAAATTGCTACAAGTGCAGAAATAGATATTACAAACTGATTTCTATGAAACATGATGCGGGCAATTTTTAGCAAACGATAGAAGTATTTTTGAAAACATAACAGATCGAAACAACATCTTTAACTTAATATAGAAACTATTACTTGTTTTATTATTTTGCCCTGTGATAGTTATTTTATTTGAAATTAATGATGAAATTTAAATAAAAATTTAATTGCATGACCACCATTAATTTTGAAAATTAAAATATTTACAGGTATTTAAATCGGGTTTTTACAAAAACAATTTAAAAAACTTAAAATAAATTAATAAATCGAATGAAATTAACTTTAATTAGCTTTAAGCAGTTAATATGAAACGGAACTATAATTGTTGAAAATAAAACTCCATTAAAAAATCAGAATTAGTCTTTTAAAGAGAGAAAGAACAAAATATTTTAAAATAACGCTGGAATGTTTATAATTTTATTTTTAAATATTATTTGTTCAATTTAGAATGATATTAAATTATACTTCACAAGAATCGCAAACAATAAACATTATGAACTCATTAAATACATATCACACCAACTTTGTTCTACATTATAATGTCTGAGCCAACTTGGAAAAAAGTTGAGTTGTCGGCGAAGTGTTGAAAAGTTATTTTTTGAATTTAAAACTAACAAGCATTACTCACATATGCGTGATTTTATTTAATTTATACAAGAAAAAAATTAAGAATCCCAAAAGATAATTAAAATAAAGATAAAAATAATAATAAGCAAATATATGTATACTATGAAATATCAATGAATAAAATCAAACTGTAATAGAATTAACTTCAAAATTTTACAATTTCAAAATAAAGAATGAATTTATATTCATTCATCATTTCCACCTGCATAAAGAATACGATGTACGTCATGAAACTAGATTATTCGTTGACGTGCAAAGCATGCACGTCACGACT
>JAOUZG010050968.1:8545614-8558699 GCA_026289955.1 Argiope argentata | reverse complement strand
CAATCATTTTACAAAACTATTTTAAGTGAACTTCATTTCAATCAAAATATACCTTTCATTCTTCGACCGAAGTCCAATAATGTAACCAATCCGAAGCTATACATATAGTCAAATCATTTTAGGTAATTCATGAAATTTTATTTCAATCAAAATATACCTTTCATTCTACGACAGAAGTTCAATAATGCCACCATTCCGAAGCTATGTATGAAGGTCCAATAATTTTGTAGACCTATTTTAAGTAATCCGTAATATTTTAATTTAGTTAAAATATTTTACCTTTCTTTCAACGGCAGAATTACTAAAAGTAACAGTCATCCCCCAAATATTAAAATTAAAAATTATCAAAAGAGCCAAATTTGCAGCATACAAAGTTTCATTATTCCTTATCAGGTCCGGGATTTGTATGCTTTTTATAATATTTTTTTTAATAACATTTTGGTTTTATTTAGAAGATAAACAACTTCTCTTTAAAAAATGTTATAAAAGTATGAGCTCAAGTTTATCTTAAAAATTAAGGAGAGAATAAATATATTAATACATTAAAAATGCAAAAAATTAGGGGAAAGTGATCTAAATAAAGAATAATGATGAAGTAAAGGGCGGTTAATGTTTCCTTTTTCTTTTATTGTTTCCGCTATTTCACTTGCTATTATGATTTTAGTCTGACTTCATTTTGCAGAGATAGTCTTAAATTCGACGTACGATATTAAACTATATGAACTCTTTCACAAAACTTGGAGCAGTTACGATGGCCATTAAACTCCTCCGGCAGCGGATAAAAGCGGAGAAAATAATACCCTTGGCTCTCTGTAGGTACTAACTTGGGTGCCATTTTTCCGCCGAGTCTACTAACTCAATCCGATTTCGTGTGATAAAAAAAAAAGAAAAAGAGAGGGGAAAAAAGAAGAAAGAAACGAACAGAAAACACAAAAAGAAAATCAGATAAATAACCTTTACTTTTCTTCCGCATACATCAAGAGAATTTCTCAAATTAGATTTCCATCTCTCGTTGCAGATGCCCAGAGGGCATAAGAGAAAAAGAAAAGTTTCTAAAGAAGAAAAAAAATTTCTTCCCGCTTTTTCATTTTTTTTTCTTTTTCTTTTTCATTCTTAACGAGAGCTTCATAGAAAGTGGGATTGGTAAAAAGAAGTTAACTCCATTTTTAGAAGTCTCACAAACTGCTCGGATCCTTTGACCCCCTCATGATATTTAAACTGGCAAACTCGTTTAATGGTTTCGCGAAATAATAAGAGGTAGTTGCCTATGCAGTAACCATCTTCAGAACATGCATTAAGATTTCTTTTTTAGGGTTTGGTTTTAATAACGTTTCCGTTTGGCTTTCTGTCGGATGCTATCATTCATTCAGGTTTTCATTCTTTGCTTTTTTTTTTTTTTTTTTTGGAAATACGCGCAGTAAAGACGTTATTTATGAGGCGAAAGTCTGAAAAACCACAGTTAGAACTCATCTTGTGAAATGCTTTTTTTTCTACCAATGTTTGAAAGTTAAAATAGGAAGCAATTTATGAGAAGTTTTCGAGCAAGACGTAAAACTAAGTCCTTTTTACGAGAAAATGTTCAACAGTAAAAGAAAAAAAAATTACAAAATGCTACAAGATTAGAAAGAAAAAATATCACTCGTTGCGATATAAGAAATACAAAATTAAAGGCAGAAAATTTATTTTTTATTACTTGCAAAAACCCACGAAATACGAAATTAATCCTTCCAAGAGTCTTCATAGCCGCATAGGAAAAGGTACGGTGCATGCCATCTTACAATTTGATTGAACGTTATCTTGAGCTATTCTTTCTTGTAAAATGCTCAAAGGATTCTAAAATCCAATTGGCGCAGTATATTGAATGTGTATTACAGAAACATGAGTACACTTCATTTTTGTACTTCTAAGAGCGTAAATTTTTTTTAAAAAAAGCAAAAAAAAAAAAAAAAAGAAAGAAAGAAAGAAAAAAAGTAAAGGAAAGGAAAGTTGCCTTTATATGCAAAAAATATTTCCATGTACTAATTGAATATTCTCACAAATGTATTAAGGTAACAACAAATATATCCAGACACTTATTCGCATGATATACACGTAAAAGCTTTGGTCGTAATACAAACTAAATAAAGGGTGTCCCAAAATTAACGCAAGATTTTACTTTGCAGTAAAATCGTGCAGTAAAGTATTAAGAACCCCATTAAAAAACCATTTGACAGCTGATAGTTAAGGTTTAGTGAAAATGGAGCCTTAAACGATAGAATAACGTGTTTTTATTGTTGAGCAATATTTCAAAAATAATGAAAGCCATGGCTGACAGAGTTAAAAAATTTGAGAATTGGTCTCCTAGATCGTGTGATTTAACACCATTGGATTTCTTTTTATGGGGTTATTTGAAGTCAAAGGTTTATACTAACAAGCCTACAAACACGTGTGCATTAAAGGAGGAAATTCGACTCTGCATCAAACTTTGCTAGGCCATTGCTAGGCCAAACTAGGCCATTTTGCATAAATGTTGCAATTAAGCAACATTTATGCAAAATGGCCATAAAAAATGTCGATTAAAGAATGCGTATGTGCTAGCCAAAGACGTCCCTATATGTTATTCCACACAAAGATCATTTGCCCTATGTGTTATTCAACACTGTCCTTTGTACTTCAAAATTCAATAAAAATATAATTTAAAGAAAAAACTCTGCGTATTTAATTCAAATTTTGCGTTAAAACGGTGTTCTATCGTGTAGTGCATCATTTTTACTAACTCTAAATTATCAGCTGTCAAATGATTTTTAATAGGGTTGCCAACACTTTACTGCATGAAAGGTAGAAAATTCAAACTTTGTGTTAATATTCGGACAACCTTTGCAATTGATACAAATTTTTGTCTTCGCATTTGTTAAGATCTACCCAAATATATACAAATATAAAAAAATTCGTTTATTTAAAGTTATTTAAAATTCTTGTTAAGCAATGAAATCTCTATAAACAAAATGAAATATTTTTTCCCAAATTAAGGTTAATAAAACTATTATCAAAGTTTGGACTTTCTTTGAATGGAATATTAGGTGGCAATTTTATTTTATCTTTATTCAATGCAAAATTTGTAAAAGATGTAAAATACGGCAAAACGCAATTATTTCAACGAATTTAGCAGAAAATTACAGCTGATGTATCATTTTGAAGTTTCCTTAACAAGCATCTAACTTTATTAAAACAAAAATATTTTATTCTCAATTTATTACCTAAAATCGTTTGAAATGTTCTGTTTGACATTTGATTCTGTAAACAGGATCGAACGCGAATTTCAAGAAAGAACAGACATTTAGATTCAGCGCAATTTTTGCTGAGCAATTTCCTTCAATTCAGGAAACTTTTGTTTTCTCTTAAATACGGATTTACAAAACACAACTTAAAATTAATATATTTTTTTAAAAAATAGCAATTTATTAAAATTTAAATTACAAAGTGTCGAAAACCAAACAATCCTCATTCAGTGGAATAACAGGAAATAGAATATTTCACACGGAAATTTTAATTTTCTTATACATAGTCCCTGAACTTAAAGAACTGAAAATTTTTTGCTGGTTTAAACAAACACGCATTTTATTTTTTTAAAAAACATATTCAAATGCAGTTATCTACATTTTTACTTTTTATGCTGATGTGGAAACGGTTCGATTTGTTAAAGAAATAATAAATTCCAAATAGGGATGCTTATCGACAAATATTTTATTTTTAATACGTATTGATAGTTTCTACTACATTATAAAAATTAATAGCAATTTAATAAAACTTATATTGCAAAAATTGCGTCTAAAGCCAAACAACAGTTCTCATTCAGAGTAAATACAGAAAATGGAATATTTAACACGGCAATTTTCAGTGTTTCGTATATATAGTCCCTGAACTTAAAGAATTGGTACCAATTTTTATTGGTTTTAACAAACATAAATTTTATTTTTTGAAAAAAATACTATACTCAAATACATTTATATTTTTAATTTTTATACTGGTACGGAACCGGTTAGATGATTAGTTAAAAAAAGTAATAAATTTCACATAGGGATGAGTATTGACAAATAATTTATTTTTAATACATATTGATAGTTTCTACTACATTATAAAAATTAATAAAACTTATAATGCAAAAATTGCGTCTAAAGCCAAACAACAGTTCTCATTCAGTGGAATAACAGAAAAGGGCATATTTAACACGGCAATTTTCAGTGTTTCTTATATATAGTCCCTGAACTTAAGGAATTGGTGCCAATTTTTATTGGTTTTAACAAACAAGTGCTTTATTTTTTGAAAAAATACTATACTCAAATACATTTATCTATATTTTTAACTTTTATGCTGGTATGGAACCGGTTCGATGATTAGGTTTAAAAAAAGTAATAAATTTCACATAGGGATGCGTATCGACAAACATTCTATTTTTAATACATATTGATAGTTTCTACTACATTATAAGTGCAACGAAATGTAACGCATCATCGCACCAAATCACACTATAATAGGTGAACAGGAAATTTATATCAAAAAGAAATTTTGAAGAATTTTTAAATTTTCGAGCATTTTTTTTTTCAAGTACAGGGCGGAGACACAGAAGAGTATCTCTGATGAATGTTAGCTTGTTTTTATCAGCTGATCAAATCGAGGCAAGACCCCGATTTATGCAACACCCGTCAACTGTGAAGCGTTTTTTCGTTCGTCTTGCAAGTAGCAAACTACCTACCGGAACTAATTTCAAGAAAAAAAAAAGGTGGAGGTTGAAACTAGAACTTAACGTAGAATAGAAGAAAAAAGAAATGATATGCCTAGGATAATTTTTGAAAAGATATAAGTTAGCGTTCTCTGAAAAAAGAAAAGAAAACTACTTTAAAAAAGGAAGTAAAAGCACAATATCAAAAAATTCAAAAGCGATGGAAATTGGCAGGCCAACAAGAAAAAGACAAGGATAATTAGCGCTTTTTGTCATAACACGGAAGATACATTTATTTTAGCAACTATATAATACAGTATCGCGACCAATTTGGATTCCATCAACATTATCACTTAAATTGGATTTGAACAAGTTTTAATGCATAATATTCGAAAAAATTGCGCATAACGCATTGAATAAATGTTACAGAAAAAACAGATGATAGACATTTAGGAAAAAATTAAATTCCTATTTGTTTAATTTAAAATTAAATGTGATATCAAAGTATCTTTAAAAACTTTTTTGTATATATTTAGTCTCCCACGAATTTTATTTTAATCGGTATTAGCTTTTTTTTTTCAGTAATCGCGAACAATCTAATAACAAGCAGTATTAAAAACGATTCTTTAAAAATCGATTCCTATTTAGATTAACAAAGAAAAATTTCACTTTAGTTACTTTTTATTAAATAATTACAATTGTTGTTGTTCTCGTGTTCCGCTTTGCAACGGAAGGAGGGGCGCACTATCTTCTGAGGGTATGGACCCCTTCTGTACAGGCGACCACCCCACCACCACTGAACGAAGGAATATAGACAGGATTTGTTGTGGTCGACTGAATGAACCCCACAGTACACGAGAGCAGAGGTCTGACTTCTAGCTACCACAAGTCCTTTTTACGGGGTGGATATGGAGGACTTTGTGACCACGACAGGTGTAACGTCCACACACACAGAGAGAGATAGAGAGAGTCAGTCTTCGGCTGGCGGATTCGAACTCGCAGCCAAAGGGACGTGAATCCAACTCCTACCAACCAGGCTATCCCGGCCGAATAATAACGATTACTATAAATATTTGATCAAAAAATTATACAAACGTTGAATTTTCAAAGCAAAAGGCTTAAACTTTCTACGCCATTTAGGTTAAAGCAACAAAGATTAGAAAGTTTTAATTTTCTTTAGTCTGTATTATTTAAATCCAGTAGAAAGTACTCAAAAGGAATCTGAAAAATCGATTAATTAACAAACTTTAATTTTAAATGCACGAAACGTTAAGAAAATAAATAGAATCGTATGAAATAATCGGCCGAAAACATACCTCATAAGCAGAGGGGAAAAAATGAATTCGTTATTTATTTGGAGGTGCCGAAATGAAGATTTTTGACGAGAAATTCGTTTTTTAACAAATCAATAAAAAATTAATATTTGACAAAACTGTATTAACATCAAATGTCATCTTCTAGAAGTTAAAAAAATGTACTTGAACCTCAGTGGATGAATAAAAAGTATTTTATTAAAGATTGAAAATATGAACACACACACACACACATATATATATATATATATATATATATATATATATATATATATGAATGTGAGCCAATAGTAGGAATTGAATTAGTTGGAGCTTTACTGTTAGAATCTCAACGGCATTATCAATCCAACATTATTCAACCTTCAGATACCATCAAGTTTCTCACGATTCTCTTTACCTACATGTAATTTTACGACTGCAAGCAATTGCACTTATAAAACACGATCAAGCCTCCAACGTAAAATAGCCTTACACCCACAGAGCAACTACGCACAGGTGCAACAACCTGCTCGGAGACTCAAAAGGTGATCGGTATCCCCCTTATACCCTTACCGAGTTCACATCGACAAGATTATTAATTCCGCTCATGCAGTCTTGAGAAAAGATCGAGTAAGAGGCATATCTTCCTTTATGCTTAACTATTTACATACAAATGCCTGCTGCTATTTAAAATCTAGCTGATCTGTTGTGTTAAAAGGTAGATAAATGATGCCATTAACATCTGTTTACGATTCATTAAGTATTCATTAATCAAACGGATAGCATTTTGGTCAGTAGATTGATGATTAGTTTTTCGTTGTATAATATATTAATTTCAACGATTGTTCATTCAATTCGAAAGTTATGTGGCTTCTTCTTATTTTCTTCTTCATGAAGTGCAAACAATATTGCAATGGTCGAAACATTCGACAGATTTCATCGAATCCTTATGGTTTAAACCTTCCTGAATTTGAGATAAAAGTTAATCCAAAATTATATCCGTTTAAGAATACGATAATTCAAAAAGAAAAAAAAGCTAAGAATCAAATCTAGTACAGGGTTTTTATACCGAAATTGCAGTGATAGAATCTAATTTCAGAAGAAATTGGTTCAGTGGAAATTGGATTGTCCATGAAAACAGGATAAGACAAAAACAACAAATGGATAAAAATTTATATGTATTCTTATCATCAGAATCCTAGATCTGCATTGAAATCAATTCGCCAAAAGATTTCCAATTGTGTTGGTCTGTCTATTCGTGAGAATGATAATGCGTTAATTTAACAAGCAGCCATGCTAGATCAGTGAAACTATATGTGATTTAGTAAAGAAAAATTTAGATCTGTATGAAACCTTAGACCAAAAACTGGGTTTGCAGGAGAAGTCAAAAACTTATCTCATGTTTTCTCAATTGCTTTATACGCATACCCAGATTTCTATACTCATGCCCATAAGCAAACAGTGGAGAAATATTGTGCAAGTGTGAAAAAATGGGAGTTGAAAATGTTTTACGTTATATTATACCCATACCCAGATACCTACACATATACCCATAAACAAAGAGTGGAGAAATAATGTGCAAGCGTGCAAGAAATGGGGAAGGAGA
This sequence comes from Argiope argentata, assembly GCA_026289955.1. Taxonomy (NCBI): domain Eukaryota; kingdom Metazoa; phylum Arthropoda; class Arachnida; order Araneae; family Araneidae; genus Argiope; species Argiope argentata. Next base: position 8,551,102 of record JAOUZG010050968.1, on the reverse strand, counting down.
ATGTTTTCAATGATTTTTGGCATATGCTTTAATTCCAAAAATAGTTTAATATACTAAAATACATGTGGTCTTCTACTCAAATGCTATAACACTTTTACTGAGGGTTATTAAAAACAGATTATTTTAAATGATCCTAATATTTTTTTTCTGTTTTCAACTGCCTATCCAAACTAATACAGTCAATTTATACATATGATTTGTAATAAATATTAAAAATTTCAAAATATTTACATACAGATTAGGACGGAGAAAGTAATATAAAAAAACGGGTTTAAATCGAAGAATTCTTTTTAAAATTTTGAAAGAATTTGGGACATTACCATAAAATCAAAATGATATTGATAAATGATAAAATGATAAAAAATGATAAAGACAAAGCAATTTTGATACTTGAAATCTTCATCAGTTGTTTGTTTGACATTCTCCAAAAGTGGCAGATACTAAATCGATCACAAAACGATTACAAATGTTAACTATGACAAAATAGTCTATTAAACGAAAAATCCCAAATTTTGACACGCTCTTTAAATTCCTTAGTTGGGAATTATAGATCTATAAAATAATTTTAGATGTATTAAACAACAAATAAAAATGTTTCATATAACGTATAGTAAATCAATATATCAATATATAATAAGTATTTAATAGTAACATTCAAAATTTGATTACAGGCCTTTTTTTCAAACTGTAAAATTAAATTAACGATTTTTCTTAAACCTGAAAGTCATTTGTAAATAAAATTCTTTTAAACTGTGATATTTACATACTGCAATATATTTTAAAAAATCTACAGGGCAAACATCTATGGAATACAAAGAATATAAATTTAGGTTCCATTCTTAACTATTTAATTTAAAATGCATTTTTTAAAACATGTTAGGTAGGAATTAAATTGATTTAGTTAACTTTATATTACAGACACTCTTCGCTTCGAAATTGCACCCAGAAAATATTATCGCCAATTGAATTTCGTATATTTGTCAATGCAAATAGGAGATATAATAAAACAATTTATTTATCCAAGTTGGTAGCTATTGAAAGTAGAATCTTTCAGCTTTTAGAGTTTACAGGTAGCATAAAAGATTGTTTGAATATAATTTATTAGGGTAAAAGTACTTTGTTTTTTTAAAGAAAATATTTTTTGGAAGGAGAACAAATTCAAACGAAGAAATTTAATTTTTATAATGAAAAAAGAAGCAGAGGGAAGGAGGAAAAGATAGCATCATTATAAAAAAAATAAGTACTTTGCATCATTCTAACAAACATCAAAATTCATTCAAAGATAACATTATAAAGCTCATATCGATGGATCTTCATAAAAATAATTAAAAAGGAAGACACAAACTTACAATAGAACTTTACAAGATTGATTGAAACTTATCGTAAAAAATCCCATTCATCATAGAACAGAGAAGAAATTTTTTTTAACCCGTTGACTGCCAGCTACGAGATATCTCGTAGTGCGTGCTGCAATTTTAGATTAATTACAAATGGCCATTTTAGTTAATAAATATTGTTAAAAGGTGAATGAAAAATTTATATGGAGTGAAAAAACGTATTAATTTTCAATTTTTATTATAAAAATTATAACTTAGACGATTAGATTATAATAATTATAGCTATGTATATGAATGTATTACATAAATGTAAAAATATTTTTATTATTGTTGTTGAATATGATAAACTCTAAAACAAGGATCAACGCAAAGTGCTGGCTTCTCGGGGCACTGTGAACAAAAACACCTAGTCTCCAAACCTTTTTTTCCCCTTTGTACAGAAATATTAAATAAGTTAATGATACAATATTGTAATGGCATTTACTGCAATTTTTATTGAAAAAAGAACACGACGGGATAACTCGTAAGTGGCAATCAGCAATTTTATTCAGTGACGTCAGCTACGAGTTATCTCGTAGTGTTTTTTTTTCAATAAAAATTACTGTAAATACTATTACAATATTATATCAGTAACTTAATATAATTATATTTTGTAAACTTTCATGTATTCTTCAAAATAAAACCTTGGCACCCAGGGCAAGATGCTCTAAATATGTCTGGCAGTCAATGGGTGAAACCGAAGGTTAAAATGCACAGCTTTAAAAACAAAAACAAAAAACGATAGTGTCGATTCGACAGAAGAATGTGATGACTGGAATTTTTGATTTTATTTAACAATCATCCTCCATATTGTTATTCACGAGTATTACACGACTGAGAACGTGTGCACTTAGTCTTGACAGGCGAGTAAAAACGCACCACCATTCTTTATAGGTAATTATCGTATTACTTTTCCTTTTAGGATATGTCCGCTGGTGCGAAGAAAGACAAATTATTTAATAAGCAAATGGTCGAAACGGATTACGAAAACTATCACGGCATCTTTTCTTCAAACAATTCATCTATAGATCGCGTGAGTGGACACTGTTCGTTTTCGCATGGCCATCACGAGAAGATTGGTTTATTTTTGGACGGAGGAAAGTAATAAATGCCCTACTGAAATGGTCGAAGCTAATTAGGATTGTCAGCTGCACGTTGGATTAATAAGAGAACACCATAGGACATATCCAGACATCCTGATGAGCAGTCAGTCCTTTTCTGATGGTAAAAGGATGTCACGCTAACTTAACAGATGTAAACTAATTCAAGGTTACAGGGGAAATTTGCAAGAGCAGTAAAGCATGTAAGGCTTCATAGGTTTGGAAGCAGTTCATGAATGATTTATTCTTTTTCAAAAAGAAAGTCAATGAATTGACCGAACAGTCACGCATTCCTTAAGTGTTTAACTAAGTCACTGGATAATGGCTGGATATTTATTGCTAAATGACAAACGCCATTATCTTTAAATAGAAGTCGGGAAGAAGGAAAAAGTTCAATCATTCAAATCATTACGGAAAACACGAATTTAAATTTTGATGATTTAAGAGGAAAAGGATATTAGGTCAACGCAAACTTTGATAATTAAAACTTTTTCAAATATCTACAGATTTCATTTTCGCTGATTAAGTTATATAGGTATTGATATTTTTAGTAATAAGACAACTAAAACCGAATAAAATTCCATTTAAATTCATGGATGGTAATAATATATATAAGGCGCACTTCGTGTAAAGCTTGAGAGCGTTTTTAAAAATATCAAAATGATACAACAATAGAATCCCAATAGAATAGTCCAATAGTACAACCTATTCAATGACATAGACGCGCTAGAAATTTTACAGAATTTACACGCAGAAAAGACGATTATATAATCTCTATATTAAGTTTTTACAATACTGACTGAGCATATTTTACAGCATTAGAAATGACGCTTTGCTATCTAAAAACATAAATGAGATAGAAGAAGTTAATCTGTCAAGTTTTTCAGTCTTATCATAAATGTGCCATGACATAAAACCAATATTCTCATACCAGAAAGATCATTTACGCTCAGAAAGAATGGACCATGGCAAATACTTGAGCATTCATCATATTACCGAGTCGATGAGATTGTCTTAATATAAAGGTACCTTTTGGCATCTAACAAAAAAATTTGGATAAACCTTTTCTCGCAATAGATGTCACATTTCCTGAGATAAAGAAAATGATTTTTTATAGTTACTTTGGTTATATCCTCATAAAGCAATATAATTTAGAAATATAATTTGGTTCCTCATTAAGAAAGATAATTATATAATTAAAAAGCCAGAAACTATAAAATTAAACTAATAGAAAAGTACATAAAAACTCGAATCATTTACTTTCTGTAGCTTTACACAAATTACTACACCAAATCATAGCAAACTACTTTATCATACAGGTTATTTCTTTTTATATTCAAAACTGTTATATAAAATTTCATCACGAAGAAAATAAGTATTCATTAATATTCTAGATTTCTAAGAATAAGTATTCTAATTTGCATATAATCTATATAAATAATAGTCTATAAAAATATTCATGTACCAGTTCGAAAGAAATATCCCGTATTCAAACAATAAATGTTTTAATACTTAACTTTTTTTATGGCATTCTATATTTTTTTAAATCGAAAATATGGAAACAAAAACAAATTCGTAAAACTGCGAAATTCTAGTTGATAGCAAATTCTATGAAATTCAATATATAACTTCTCTTATGATTACCTTGTATCTTCATAATATTAATTGTTTTTTATACAAAAATATTTCCTACCTTTTACCACACTTAAACAGTTTAAAAAATCTTGTTTTTAATATTTCCTACTTTTTAGTCTTTATTTGTTGAAATGAATTATGAAATACTTAATTACGACATTTGAAAATTAATACTTGAAAATTTTATTTATAAAACGTGCAACCTCGAATTAATTTTAAACCAAGGTAATTAATATATCAATAATTAAGAGTTCTGAAATTGTTAAAAATTCTAATGTCAACTGGAACCAATATCTGTGCGAAATTTCAGAATCCTAACATGTGAGAAAAACAAATATAAAGTTCTAACTTTAACAACACGAAACTTACAAAAAATAACTAAAAACTCCGATTACTTTCAACACCTATTTTTTAGAGGATTACAACTACCTAAAAAAATTTAATACAAAATTAATAGTCCATCGTTACGATGCTTTCATTATTTTAATTTCAATTATATTTCTATCACCGATAACAAGAGTGTTATGATGAAAGAAAATTTTATTTTTACACCTATTTTCCACCTCCTTCGAAAATTCAACCGTGACTTTCTTTCAATTTTTACTTATTATTACAATAACTAAATATGGGCAATAAATACATTATGCAACTTTTAAAATGATAAGTGAATTTAGGCTCTAGGGTTATTTATCAGGAAAATTGTGTAGAAATTCCCCCAAAATCGTGTCATGAGAGCCATTGCAATAGTCACCTCTTCTGCAATTTATCTTCTTAATCTATTAACATGCAATAACAGAGGCGAGAATATTTTATGCATTATTCACAGCACGTATTAGCAACTCCGAAAGAATAAATGTTTTCTAAACGTTAGCTGACAGGAATGTAATAATTTTAAATTTTGTTAAATAAAAAGAGAAAAGTGCTTTTAAACTTAAATGCATTACTTTTCGATTAGTGCGTTAAGTTCACGTGTTAATAAATTCACTCACCTCAACTCAAATCCGGGTTTTTTTTTCGCAATGAACTTTTGCACGTTTTTGAAACAATATTTTAACAAATTATTGAACAGACAAAAAAAAGTTCAGTGTTCTAAAGATTGACTTTCGATTCATCTGAAGAATGCAACCATTCAATAACGCACACTTTGTCTCGCTCATTATGATTGGCTGATTTAGTCCATTGTTTGCGACATTCCGTGCATATGAACAGTATTTTCGCTCGCTATTATCTAATATTTTGGTGATGTTTTATTGATGGGACAATTTCCGGTAAAAAGAATTCTTGGCTGTTACATTCAGAGGTAATTCTTCAAACGAAAATTCACGTAAGTTAACAATGTGCATAAATCAGCATAGAACTAGAATAGGCAAAATCACA
>JAOUZG010050968.1:8533385-8545214 GCA_026289955.1 Argiope argentata | reverse complement strand
ACTGAGGTAAACAAATAAAAATTTTATTTTAATCACTTTTCATTAAATAATTACAATTAATATAACTATGTATATACATATGACAGAATCACATTATTAGGTGGCAAAATAGAAAGCTTATTTCCTCGCTATTTTCCTTTCTCCTTCTCAACACGTAGCTCAATCTTAACCCTTTGCGGTCCGTTGTCGATTGTGACTCGACATTCAAGGCTGTGCATCATTTTGACGTTTTTTTTTTTTTTTTCTTTTTCCAAATTTAATTGTTAAAAACGCCTACATAATATTTAAGAGATGTAGATTAATTTTTCAAAGAAATTAGACTTAAAAGAATTATATATATTTATTTTTCATAGCAATAAACAAATCTTTGTATTAGGTGAATAATTTTGCATCTAATTATTTTTCGGACTTCAAAGAGTTAAGGTTAGGTAGGAGAAGTGACCAACAATTGATGACAAAGATTTTAAGAAGAAAAATCGGAATTGAACCTAAAGTTTAAAATTTCTCCAATTTTATTTTTTTTAAAAAAATTCTTTATACTAACCACTAAGCCACTACTGTTAACTCACTCCCGAAAATCATTTGGATAAAATGTATACTTAAAGCAAAAAGTTTCAAAAAATTATTGATTCTCGCAAGAATTGAAGTCGCATTCTTCACCTTCAAGTTAAAAACATTAAAATTCTTCCATTTTACCGATTGAGCTACTGACCGTTGATTTCAATTGTCATTATAAACTTCTAAAACTCTATTTAAAGAATTAAAAATTAATTGCATTTTATTAACGAAATAATATTTTAAAAAACTGTATTAACATCAAGTATCATCCACTAAAAGTTTTAAAAAATGCATTTGGAACATGTATTTGGATGAATAAAAGGTATGTTATTAACGATTGAAAATTTGAATAGAATATGTAAATATATTTAGGGAAAGTGTGATCTACTAGTAGGAATTGAATAAGAAGCGACAATTCTTTTTAGAAGTAGAGGAAATAACATTTTGAAGAATTAAAGATCTTGACAAGTTGAAATAATGCTACTTTAAATAAGTATTAAACATTCAAATTATAAAAGCTAATTTTTAAGATAAACTAGCTGGTACCCGGCGCGGTACTAACACAGAAGAAATAATTTTGGAAATATCGCTTGAAATTTGATACAGGTATCTTGTTTAATTAGGAATGATAGAAAGAATGATATTTATTTTCTTGATGACAATGAATACATTAATTAAAATTGAATGATATATAAAAATGAGTCGTATAAATTATACTTATTCTATTTTTATACTTTATTATTCAAGAGTTTTAGAGTAGATTTTTTACCCTACAGTGAAAACAAATAAATTTCTTGAAAAGAAAAAAAAACTGCGCATGCATTAAATATTTTCTATGTCATTTCACTCGCATTGATTGGCAATGATGATAATAAATTTATTTTGCTTGATATATGAGCGATTAACTCTGAATGACGTGTTCTGTTTACTGATTGCCAATTGTCAATTTTAAAATTATGCTGAATCATAGAAACATATTAAGGAATTTGTAGATTTTATTACGTTCAAAATAAATGCTAATAAATGTTCTATGGCTATAACATTTGGGCAAGTGCAAGCAATAAGTTGGCAAAGTTTTATAGTAATTGGATGAATGGTGTGACAGCGCATAAAATACCAGCAAACAAAAATTCATTTTTATACATTAGATAGTTAATATTATAAAATATTTGTCTTGCGGTATTTAACATCATTTTATTTTTAGGATGGCGTTTGATAATTTCAGCATTGTTTCTGAAAACGGTGTTTTGTAATACATTTTTCACTCGTATCTCGATATACTAAGTTGTGATTTTTTTCAACTTTTTGTTAATACGCAATATTTTAATATTTTCGGAATTTAATTATAAGATAATTAATTATTTAATTAAAATTTAATTCAACGTAGAAGAATCAACTGCTGTGAATTTCAGAGATAATAATTTTCCCGATTTCATAATTTTTATAGTAAATTAAAAGACTAAAATGTAGAAAGTGATTAAAATAAATTTTTATTATAATAATAAAAACTTTTTCAATATTTTTTCTATTAAATTTATTTCGACTTTAGCCCTTTCAGCCCGGTTGGGCATATATACCTCCCAGAGATCAGACATCATTTCCTATTGGGTAAAAAAAATCCTTAAATTTTTTTTTTTAATATGGGATTGAAAAATTTATTCATACAAAAGGGGATTAAAGGGGTTAAATGACGAAAAAATAGTTTAAGAACACTTAAGTGTCCGATAATTTATATATTTTAAAACAAAGTTTATAAGAATAATCTTAATGTCACATGATGTTTCAGACATTATCAAGTGAAACCAAAATGAATTCAACTTACAATGCTGCTTCCTTCGAGCTTAAATAATTCATTATTTTTAACAACATAAATTAGACTCGAAAAGACAATGTTTTAGAAATTATTCGAAGCATTCTTTTGTTGCATGCTTTCAAGATGCCTTTGTTTCTCTTAGAAACAGCGTAGAAAACCTTGACTTACATAACGCGTTTCATGAGAATCCAGGCGATTAACCGCACACATTCTATTGTTACAGGTCCAAAGATTACGAAACCTTATGCGACCATTTTTTTTTACTTTCTTTTATGCTGGCAATGGTTTTGAATTCATTGTCAAGTATCTGCTTCCAGTTACAAGTAATGAAGCAAATTAAATTGAAAAGAACTGAAAAAAAGACGAAAGGACTTCCTGAAAAGGTTATTCATCAATTGGATTTTTGAAGTGCTGAAAACAAAACTTCTGAGCGGATGTATTATGTCTAGTGCAGATTGAAGAATCATTAAAAATGTAACCCTTTTCTATTTCTGGACCAAAGAAAAAAGATTTGAAGAGGGTATAAACACTAGAAGCCAATTTGCATATTTCAACGCTGTTCCTTTTGTAAGTTCTTTCCTTTTTTTATACTTTCTGAAACATAAAAGTAGTGTTAGAAAGGAAATGGAAATGATACTTTCCAAAGCCATAAGAGATAACCTGTAAAAAGTAATCTGATGTTATTCGGTTACGGAATTCTTTGTTGAAACAAAGAACACCTCCATAAAGTAACAGTAGAAAGGCCCAAAGGAAATCATCCTTTGATGTTTAGCGAAGAAAGAGTACTCACAAAAAAAGAGGGAGAGGAAAAAAAAAGAGCAAAAGAAGAGTACTCGCGTTTAAAAACGATGCCTGCTTTGATGCAAATGATTTCAAATCTTAAATATTCCGACAGGACTTTTTTTAAAGTTTTTATCAAGCGCAAGATTTTTTTAGGGTTGGTATTTGCATTATAAATGAATTAGGGACTTCAAAATATTATATAAAATTCCATCCATCCTTTCAACGCAAAACCCGATGTCATAAAAAATTGATGATGCAATGTAGTTGAAACCAGCAAATAGAGGAATTAAATTCTTTTAAATTACAATTTAAAAAATGAAATAAAACTTTTATTTTCATTTTTTTCTTCTTTTGCTAAATTTTATAAAATTAATCATAAAGAAAAGTGACGATTTTTTGCAGCAGTACTAATAAAGTCATTCAGTGTAATAATAATGCAATTATTACAAAAGTATATTTTATATTTACTTCCTATTTTATATTACTTCAAAAGTATATTTTATATTTACTTTACTTTTATATTTACTTTTACTCACTTTTTGGGAGTGCATGTCCATGGGTTTAAGTATACGTCGAAGCACTAAATACAATGAAGTCTAAATATAAAAATTAGTTTTTAAATCTACAGATGTAGATGTCTACTACAGTTGCAAATAGGATGCTTGAAGTCATATCTGTGTAAAGTCCATATGTTATCAAAAATGCAATTTTGGTATCTTGGTTTAGTTACATTAACGTCTTGTTGTAAAGCAGCAGGACTAGAGATATTTTGGGACGGACCTCATAATTTTGAGCCACGGTTAGATGACGAGGATATCTGAGAAAGCGCACACACACCCCTCTCCACACCACAACAGCGGGAGGACGTTTGGCTATGCCAGATTTAACGTGCAACTGACTCCTTTACACGACGGTTGTTTCGTGGAATCGGGTTTCGAACTTGAAACCCTACGGTTCAAGAGCCGGGATCTTACCACCAGGCCACAACGGCCGTTTTGGTATCTTGGAAAATGATTTAGAGCCTGGAAAATATATAATGCATAACAAAATCTATTAAAATATAATAGATTTTGGAAATGAAATTAGTTAAATATTACATTTTAAATATAGATATAAATTATGATTCATATTTCTGCAGCTGAATGAAATATATTTTTCATTTATGAAATTGTAACTTTAAATAATATAAAGTTCAATAGTTTGCTTAATAAATTTAAACTGTACAAAGTTAGTAATGAATCTAATTTGCAAAATATAAAGATTTAATTACGCGATGAATATTAACGAATTTAAAAATTAATGTTATGAGAACAAGATTAGAAAACGGATTCGTACGTACACTCCAGGGGAAGTACAAGGACAAACTCAGATTTATTCTGAGATTGTTCCTCGCACAATCATAAAAATTATCATACGAAAGAAATCGATGCAAGAATTTTTTTATTAAAATTTCATATCAGGCCATCTATAAATTGAAATAAGAACCAATTTCAAAATTTTCAATGTCAATACCTATTTTTCACATCTGATTTCAAAATTACATAAAAACTTCTTCCCTATAACCAAATTTCATTAGTATATATCTATTCGTTTCGTAATTATAAGCTAACAAAATATGAAAATTTTATTTTTAAAATAAAATTTTTAGACTTTTATTTTTATATCTTAAAAAATATTATCCTAAATTTTTTTATTATAAAAATATTAAGTATTCTATACATTTAGAGCAGATATTCTTGAGTAAAAAGTAATCTTTAATAGGCAAAATTAAAAGTAAATTTTTTTTAAAAGTCAAAGCACCTAAGTATGGGCATAAACCAAAGGTCAAGACCATTTCATGATAGTATGAAAAATTTTAACTCATTCTCACAAGTAGTTTTTCTATTACATTTAAGTTTTCTATATTGCCTCTAAAACGATGCTTTAGGGGCGCATTCACAAATATCAAAATGTCGGAGGCATTTGATTCGGCATTTAAATGCTACTGATCATGATTGAGGACTGATTCCATAAATCAAATATCAATTTCTATTTTTTGGTAATGCAAGAATATAAAATTAAGGTTAAAAAAAGTCTTTTATTATTATTCTTTAAAAGTCGCTATTTTTAAAAGTGGAATATATTTTATTCTTTTGGCAATAGATTTTTTGTGTGTGACTCGTTGGCTCATATAATGTCACTGATATAATATAAGCAACAACTAAAAAAAGTGGAAATCTTATTTCCTAATAAATATTTTTAAAAATTGTAAATATTTATTTTTATAAACATACTACCCAAATTATTTCTCCTTGTAATGAATGCATAACGGAAAGCATATTTTTTGATTAGAAAAGGGCCATTTGTGATTAAATTTATTAATGTTTATATATGCTTTAAATATTAAAAAAATTGGAATAAAATTAATCAGACGTTATTATAATTATCATAATGATATATAAGTATACAACCAGAATTGAAATTAAAAAAAAACTCAGGGATCAAAAATTTATTAGGTAATGTATTTAATGTTAATTTCTGGATGCAAAATATAAATCAAATTTTTTCTCCATGCGTGAAAAATGAATTTCAAATAATTTTAATTTTTCAGGAATGGCTGATTAATATTTCAGACAATTACATTTTTTGCCAACATAAAATCACACATTTTACTTAATACTTAAATGATGAGAAGAATACTGAATAAAATTTTAAAATAATACATTTTAATTTGAATGTTGAAATGAATAAATTCGTTGAAATAGTGAAGTTTAATCAGAATTTCTTCATGATAAGCAAAATATATTTCACACACACACATCTTATGAAACTCATTATTAAATAATTAACTTTTAATTGATTTGATACCAAGATGACAAAAGAGTATAAGTCACATTTTTTAAAAATAAAATATTAGCAATATTTTTTAGTTGACTTTATTAATTAAATAAAAAACCGTGATTTGCAAAATAATTCTATTTAAAGCGTACTAAGTCACTTATATTATTTTGAAAACAATGATAAATTTTTAATAACTAATGCAGAAATTAAGCTTAATGTATCTATTGGCAAACTTTTAAGTATACTTATGAAAAAAAAAGTCTCAAACATTTTTATGTGTCACAAAAATAAAAATTATTATCGCCGACGTCCAGATATCTAAATATAAACACCTAGATATGGAAATGACCCCTTAAGAGAAAACGTTAAATATCTCCTGAGGTAATCATGGTACATTAAGCAAAATTTGTACTATTAAGTAATTCTCCCAAGGGAGGTTTATTCATGACATCAAAAAAAAAGTGTTGCAATAGGATATTTCAAAGTTTATACAATTTTAAATACGGATATTAATTTCCAATTTTAAATATGTTAGTCCTCTGGGAGGATTTTAGGTACAGTATCTTTTAATATACATTACTATGTTTAAAATGATATTTTCAATTTTCGATTATGATAATCGACAAAAAAAATATATATAACTAGTTTTTCCCCTCGTGTCTATACTTTGAATAGCAACACAGATTTAAAATGATTGAAAGTTTTCGATTCTATTGATAAAAGTGATTTTCGAAGGTCACAAAGAGAATTGCAATAGAAAACAAACGAAAATCTAATTGATTTGTTACACAAATGAGCTGGGAAAATAGTTAGCATTGAGTATTTAATAACAAGCGGTAATTAATCAATATCTTTAGACGTCAGAATTAAATAAGAGTAAGAAGAAAAATCAATTTATATGATATCGTTTGTGTCCTTGAAGTTAAAAAAAAAAAACCTAAAAAGCTTTTTCCTTCTAATAAAGATAATATCATGGTCAGTAACCTGTTTGAAAATAAACATGAGGAAATGTTACTTTTAAAATTAATTTTTAATATGTCAGGAATAATTTATTGTCAACAAAAAAAATTAATATTTCTTATTTATTATATGCAATAGATTTCTTTTTTGATATAGTATCAGTGATAATCAAAGCAGAATCATGAAAATCTTTCAACTAAAATACAGATGGAATAAAAAATCTTGCATAAAAATTATATTCAAATTCCAAAAAAAAAAAAAAATCACTAATTATTAGATAATTTGGAGCTCATTGTGGCATTAACTTACCCCAATATGTATTAATTAAATTTTATGATAAAATTTCGAATTGTTTTTCTTTAGTTAAACTAAAAAGAAATAAAACTTCATAAAGAAAAAAATCCTCAAATCTTAACCTTTAATTTCAAAACAAAAATAAAGGCCTGTATTTTCATGTTCATAATAAAATGCAAATAACATCAGAGATTTTCCTCATAGATAACATCAGATTTATTTTGGGCGGTTTTTTTCTCACTAAACTCCATGTAAAACAAGTACATTGATGCTTCAACATTTTATAATTAATATAACTCTGTTACCTTTATGAATATGGCAAACAATCGCAAATTGATTTGAAGTTCCTTAAATCCGAAAATCACATTTTACAATTTTCGCTTTCTAATTCCTCCATTATCGGATCTTGGGTATGTAAATTATATTTCCGAAGAACTTCTGGCCTTCTGTAACGTAAGTTTGCAACATAGGAGTTCAAAAATGAAAATAAACAAAGATTCTGCTAAAAATATTGTCTTTGACCTCAATCGCTCAAATTTTCAACCGTTAATGCAGTTTGCAAATTAGAAATTGATGAATACATTCTTAAATATACTGTTGCACCAACATTGATTCTTTAATCAAATGCAATTAAAATGTTTGTGAAAAGAAGATTTTTTGAATAATGTAAAGTATCCCCCTTGGGGCACCTCGAAATGAGGAGGGGATGCTTCCGACATGGTAATTGAATCTCGCCACCCTGGAGGGTACACTATTAGGTGTGGTTAGGCTCTTCCAATTGACGTCCTTCCTATGAGAAGGGTTATACCGTGGCCGGTGATGGAGGACCTTGGGACTTAACCACAATTCTTGCCAGCGTTACTGTTAAGGCGGTCCGGTCATTCAGTTTTATGGTTTATTACGTGTGTCTAGGGGGGGGTCGGAGAGTCTGGTATGAATTAATAATTTTAAGTCCGATAAGCAAAAATTTTCTTGTTCCACAAAATTGTTTTCCAGCCAATTTCTTTCTTTATTTATTAATTAAATACCAAATTTAATGTAACCAGAATTGGACACGAGGTTATCGATTGTATTTTTCGAAAATAGAAGGGCAGGCTAAGTCATTAAATAATTTAAAAATTTCTGTTTAATAATATTTGTTCATGCATTTCTATTTTAGCTTCCAATGAGTCACAAGAATAAGTTTCGCAGAAAGTTACTCATAACATCAAAAATCGTTAATGAATCAAAATCTTTTCGAAATCTCACTACACCAAGCAATTTCCCTTTCCTTAAAGGCTACATAAAAAATGAAAAATGTGAAATCTTCGATTTTATTAAAATTTACGAAAAAAGAATTTAATTATTAGCTATGCCATCTTGGTACATATAATTTTAATAGAGTCCGCATATTACTGTAGATTCATTTAAACGCGACAGAATCGAATTCGTTGATGCAAATCAAATGGGATTCACACCTTGGGAAAAACATGATGTAGGTAAATTATTTCCAGGTGACCTTCAATCATTCAAATGCAAAAATAAAAATTCTTAAACAATAGATAAATAAGACCAAATATTTTTCTCAGTATTCACTCCTCTCCCTTTTAGCTGACTTTAACCAGAATGTTTTTTGAGATGAAGATTCAAAATCGATTAACACAGGTAAAAAAGAATACAGATTTCTTCTTAGATCTTCATCTACTCAAAATATTAGCTGCTTTGCTTAATATTATTTTAACATCTATTGGCAAACATGTCAAGTATCTGGCCAATGGTTTTGGGTTTTATCAATTTACTATTGCTTTATTGTTATCATTTTGAAAGTTTTCTATTTACTGCTGTTGAGTTATTCAGTGTATAAAAACTCCAATCATGGAACGCTCCAAATTGCATTTTCAAAACTCATTTTTGTGTGTGTTTTATTTGAATAAATTTGCAGCCGAAGCCCATCAGACAGTTTTAGAAACTTGGTGTTGACGCTTCTTAGTCATATTCCAATTGTCGGTTTTGGTTTCTACGATTTAAGAGCGGTGATTTCGATTTCAATGACAAAGAAGGGCCTGTAGGTTAATAAAAATCGAATATAATCAATTACAAGACTTATTGGGCGAAAAGGAGAAAAAGTTGTAGAAAGTGATGGGAAACAAGTTGATTGATATATATATAGCACCACTTTTTCTCAATAAATGCAATTTTAAAGCGAAAAAATTATCAAAATATAAGCAAGAGCATAATAGAAATTTCTGAAGCAATTCAACAAAATCAATACGAAAATGTAGTGACTAAAAATATATCAAAGCAGCTACTTTCAATAAAAAAACATCCAAAGACAGTCATACCATGTCGTTCCATCCATTTTTTTCGTCTAACAGACAGAACTATCATAAACAGGTTAAAAGGTAAACCTATCATCTACTGACAATCTTAGACATAGCAAGGAGGTCAAAGAAGTGTCACGGTGAGCCCTGCGGGAGATTGAACTGCATCACAACTTGAGACCAAAAAAGAAACATTAACGATATTGAAAAAACTGGCCCTTCATTAGTCTACAGCGAGTGAATTTATTCTGTTGAAATTAACGACAGTGTGAATTTCAAAACAGAACATGATAAATTGCATTTTGACAGCAAGATTTGATACATTGTTTTCTTTCATGCGACTAGGAAAATCAAATAACATATAAAAATTTTAATTGATCATCATTAGTCTTTTAAGAGTTTAAAATAATGATTGGTGTTAAAATTTTTAATTCATTTTTAGGATAGGTTTCTATATCCCTTTCGGGTATTAGATAACCATCTAAAATTGATTATTAAACCGCACTTTGTTTATCTACAACGGATTTTTATTGTATATTTAATATATGTAATTTAATTAAATGATGTAAAAAAAGAAATAGCTATTTATAATCCGTGAAACGATGTGTTATTGTGTGTCATTATATTGAGAACAATTTTAGAGGTCCAGATACTGAACTAGAATTGTTAAAAAAAATAGGAAAAGGTTTGTACATTAGGTTATTCAAGAAACATCAAATGAGATTTAAAATATTTGAACCTTTGAATTCAAATATTATCTCTAAATGGTATTATTTATTGTTTGAAATACTTGTATATGTGGCTGTGAAAAATATTTTAATCCAAATAGCTTCAAAATTAATGACTGCTGACCCATCAATTTTTGTTAGTTCGTATTTTATGCGTTGCCGTACAGTTCACCCAATTACGATAAAACTTTGCCAACTTATTGCTTGCACTTGCGCGAAGGTTATAGGCCTAGCACAATTATTATATCTAATACATGAGGATGAATTTTTATTGGTTCTTATTTTACGCCTTCCATATCGTTTATCCGAATGCGATAAAACTTAGCTAATTTATTTCTTGGACTTAGAAAATCCATGTTTTTCACATGGCCAGTTGTATGTTGGATTCCCGAGAGTTTTTCAGCCAACAAATTAATTTGTTTTTGCTGAAGACGGGAAAACAAACATTGTCTACCCTAAAGTACAAGTTGAGCAAGAAACAAGTTACCCACTTAATTTGGCTCTAAAATGCGTTCTATTGATCCAAATGAGAAAATTTGAACTACAGATTGAGATGATGCACATTACATTTATTAAATAAAAATTAGTTTTAAAAAAATTCACCGTTAAGTGGCGTTTTAATACACATAAAACCATTTAATATGGTTTATAATTGTTAAATAAAATAAAAATTTCTCAATATGTCCTTCATTTTCATTAATATGCTCTAATCAGAGAATCATATTTTCTATAGATGGCCAGAGTGAGTCTGCCGGAATATTAAAAATAGATCACATCTGATGGAAATGATGGCCTTTGATTGTAGACATTGTCCTTCAAATAACCCCACAATCAAAAGTCGCTTGGGGTAATGTAAGACGAGAGAGGAGGCCATGCTATTGGGAAATGACGACTGATAACTCGAGCTTCAGTGAAATGCTGTTTTAACAATCTCTTTACACGATGATCAATACGAAGTAGAGTACCCCCTGCATGAAAATGATATCCTTAAGGCATCAACGCAGTAGAATGGTTGGCATCACAAAATCCCTCAGTCATAGAACCGTTGTCTTGTGACGGAACAGATTTGGATTCCATTTTAAGTTATCTCTTCAGATGAAATACCATCCAATGATACGATCCTTTTCAGGATGCAAGGGTTGTTTCTGGATAACACAAAGGTTTTCATCTGCCCAACTTCGCCAATTGTGGGTGATAATTTGCCCATTGTGGCAAAAGTGGTTCTCATCAGTCCACATATTGTTCCATGTTCCCCTTTATCTTATTAGAAAAAACAAACATTTACGAGCTCTTTGATGTGGATAACTTATTTCTTGCTAACCGTGTATACTTCAATAATAAAGTGAAGAAAAAGAATAAATATTATTTATACTTCTTTATATATCATTCGAATTCATTGTGGACAAGAAAATAAATGCCCTGTCTATTATTCCGCTATTTCAAATAATATTCGTCTCCCGAAAAAAAATATCTGCGGCAACAACGGAACAGGAACCAGCTTTATTAGTTTTAGCTGTTTAGATTTTTACTATGTGGCAATAAACATCGCCAAATTCACTATGTGTGTGTGTGT
>JAOUZG010050968.1:8518025-8533285 GCA_026289955.1 Argiope argentata | reverse complement strand
TATATATATATATATATATATATATATATATATATATTAGAAATTATCAATTTCCGCATTTAATATTACGTCAATAACTCCAAACTAATCCTCTTCCTAATGACCTTGCTACTAAATTTATATAATACGAGATTAAAGACAATATTTGGATATTTAAAAATGGCGAATAAGCTCTTTCCAGTCCCTTTTAACCAGAAAAGTGCTTAATCACAATATTTTAACAGACCACTACATCTATAATATGCTTTTGTTTAGTTTAACTATTAAAAAACAGAGGTTGTTGACTTTAATACCAAACAAACTGTTCATTTCGAAACCTCTTTATGCGTAAGTCCATCCTAAGTAGTTTGGACTGTATTTATTTTGTAGACGAGAAAAAAGCTTTCAATAATCTGACAAAGAAAGATGGCTTTCTGATCTCTACTGAGCATCAATCTTCCGATAGATAAACAGTTCAAAAAGTAACGTTTGTAGAACATACAACTCTGAAATCCGTCTTGGGTCACTGGCTGTGGAGCTTATGTTTACAGAGCGGCCACAGGTTTCCTTCTTAAATAATCTGCATGTAGAAAGAATCATTCTTCCCAAACGGACTAGAAAATTTGTAATAAAAAACACATTGCCTTGAATAGTTTTATATGCGTTAAATACTTCCTAATCTAAGTATAAATAATTATCAATGCTGTGTATTAACTAGCATAAAAAATAGAGATTTTCACTTTGAATTCCTAGAACAATGAAATGAATGTATGTGTATAGACATCTATATGTAATAATTTCAAATTAATCAACGTTTCAAAAATAATTTCCTAACTAAACAAATTACATAACTTCCGAATTGTACGGGGTGCTATTTTTTAAAGAACCAAAAAAGAGTTTTCGGTGTGCTGCCGATAAATTCTATTTTAAAATTACGTAAGGTCAAAATAATCTCACACTTTCTTTTTCCTCCATTTTGCCTGCGAAGTTGGCATGTTAAACTATTCTCATTATGATTTTTGAAAATAAATCTCGATAATAAATGCAGTTTAGACAATGTCCTTAAAATTATGAAGAATGAAAATTGTTTAAGATTTCTAGGCCTGTTTTGTCAAAAAATGTATAACACCACACATGTTTATCAATAAAATTATATATCTTTCCCATCAATACAATAAGGGTTGCACTTTCTTCATGACAGCGCTTTGGTATTTGCTAAGGCTGTCTATGACTATGACTATAGAGATGAATGATTATTTCCATCACTCATCAAGCATTTATAAACCACATTCCGATTAAATGATTGATAATGATTGATTTTTGGTGGATATTTTTAAATAACTGACTTTAGAAATGACATTGATAGTTATTTTGAAAGGGATCTCCGTAAACTGGAGCCATGAAATACACTTGCTTGATCAAAAACTTATTGAAATTTAATTTGATATTTTACGAAACATTCACAAATTAAATTATGAGCAAAATATTTGATTTTACTTGTGGAAACAAGGATTTAAAAGTTGTTAAATAAATAAAACAGTTTCTTTCCTAATATAAAAAATGCAGCATTTTTTATTAATGATTTTTTTCAAATACTTAAATTCTTAAAAGATAGTATAATAGCGATATTATATGAGCTAAATGAAAATGAGAATCGGCTTTTCAAATTTTTTTCTAAAGAATACTTGATTTAAAACAAGGAAAAAAGTAAATGGATAATTTGTAATAAACTTAGACATAGCATATAATACTGAAAGAAATATGCACATAATATGTCCATATTCTATTTAAACATGAACAATCATTTAGAATAAATTTTGAAGATTATTCCTTTGTGTTACGTAAGGTCAGATTTCTTTTAATTGGTATAAAACTATTCCAGTTAAGTAATTTCAGCTAAATTAATTCGTTAAAAATAAAGACGGAAATACGAAAAATCTCAATTACAGCTTATATTTATGAAAAAAAAAATCACGTAGGAAAATCCTTAGCAGTAACTAAGCCAATAAAAAAGGTTTCATGCCTAATATAAAAGATTAAAAGAAATAAAATACCGTTCTTAATAACTTGGAAATATTTTTTTCCACTTAAAAGTTTAATTTCATCTGTTGATCTCAAAGGCTCATTAAAGACTGAAAATAATAAAAATTTTATCAGATTTTTGATATATTAAACACTTCAATGTTACAACTTTCAATCGAAATTACTTATCATAAAATTACAAGACAAGAAACTTATAAATAGTAAGCAATATGTTTTATTTTTACTTTTTTAGTAACAAGAAAACTATTAAGAGACGTCTAAAAAAAGACATTCTGAAATCCAATCTAAAAACCAGGTCAAATGAAAGAAAATGTTTTATTGATTTTTTTAGATCGTAAATAATTTATTGTTCCTCATGATGCCGTATGCAAACGCATAATCATTTTTAAATTGCAGGAAATAGATCTACCAGTTATTTTTACAAATAAACACCAAAAACCTCAAAATGAGATTTTTCATTAGTTTTAAAAGTGGTTTAAGACAAATTAATAGACTATGCTTCAGGGCGATGACCAGAGAAATTCATTAATCCAATGCAAATGCGTTCCAATTTTAGAGCTTACCTGCTTTGCGCTTTGAAAAGTGGTTAAGAGTTTATTACAACTTTTCAGCGCGTTCCCAGATAATAAGAAATTAATCCTAGTAGAAATAAGATAAAAAAAATAATCGTTACTTACCATAAGACAAGCATAAAAGAGGTAAACCAGATCTAGATTAAATTTTTCTTTCTATTATACATTTCCTGTTCTAACTCTTCTTTCGATAACTTTTTTTAAAGATAAGAGTTTATCTTTTAAAGGGAAATGGATTTGAAGAAAAATAAATTAAAAAAATAGTTTTAAAATAAAAGAATTTTTTAAAAAAGTTTAAAGAATTATAAACAACTTTTACACAGATTTAAGATACATATTTTATAACTACAAACTAGCTATTAACTTGTTTCACCCGCAATAAATTCAAATACATTAATTAATTTCATTAAATCTTTATTACAAATATTTTTTATTACAAAATGTTTAAGTCTCTTGCTAAATATTTTCAGTATTACACTCTGCCTTACGGCTACATAGAAAATACACATGAATACAACTGAAATGTGAATATATACGACGCTAATTTCAAACCACTTGATTTTTATTTAAGAATTTCATACAATTTTTCCCTTACTTAAATATTTTTAAAATTAATTACTTTTGAAAAAATAAAATGGCATAATTTACCAAGTAATGATCTGCAGAATCAGACGTTCATATTAAAAATCATTGATTTTTCAGCATTTCGGAATAATTCATGTGATGGGCATTTTTTATTTAACATTCTAGGTATAAAATTGCGTTTTAATATTTCCAATGCAATATAATTTTATATGTAGTATAACAATAAATTAATACCAAATGTAATAGCGAGGTAACACTTCTATACAGAAAAATCATATCTTTTTTTAGTATACTTAATCTTAGCAGTCAAGGCCATAGAGTCACAACGATTTACATGCTAATATGTTGCTTTTACTCATTTCATCTGAATGAAAACTTCGAAACAATAGATACTTAAATGATTTTTCTCTAAAGCAAATGTCGGTTAACAACAGTAAGTGATTATTATGTTTGATCAACCGTTACGATTAGATGCTATCTTAAAAATAAGATCTCGGAACGCTTTAAAAAGTAATTTTTATTAATGATCGAAGCGAATCATCTGCATTGTTCTGCTAAAAGATCTTTTTTTCTTTAAAAATTTCTATCATGATTTTTACAAATTTGCGAAAATCAGGAAACTTTTAAAAGTCAATTAAAATTATGGTTAAAATAAATAATTTTGAAAAAATTGTGGCTTGTTTTGCAGACAATTTCAAGAAGATAATAATAATGAAATTTTATTTTCAACTCATGTTTCTTTTAGTGACATGGTTTTTTGCAATCGTTCATCACTTTTAGGGAATTTCTAATTGCATGGGTTTTCACGTCTTTTATTATTGAATTTTGTCATCTCGTGTCGTTTCTTATTTTCATGGTCTAATATTATGATTTTTGCTTAAAATTGAGATATTATTTGTCTTTAAACTATGGTGTTTTGCTATAAAAAACATTATCAGCTCAATGACAGCAAAAATGATGTATTTATGTGTTGAGATCATACTTGCTAGAATGCAGACTATGCATGTTATCTACGAATTCATTCGGTTGTATTCACGAATTATAACTGTTTGCAATAGTCTTAAAATTCAATTCTTTTCGAGAGAATTTTTGAAATTATGACACAAATAGGAATATTATTGACAGCAATGATACCCTCTTATTTGAAGCCTTTAAATAAAAAAAATCTAAGCTGAATTGCTGAGACATAATTTAATACATTTACTGCAACAAGCTCAGACAGGAAAGTACAAAATGAAAGAAGATATTTGATGTCTTCGAGGGGAGGAGATCTATTACGGAACATTTGATTCAGAATCCAAGTTATTAAAGAATTCCTTACTATTAAGAATAAAATTTAGATGCCGAAAGGAATTTATATCAAGTAAAGAAAAAAATTGTAATCTTACCTTTTAAATAAATAGCGAAACTATGGAGTCCAAATGTTACTGACTGCAAAAGAGCTAACGACAATGTCGCTTACTTGTCTTTTAATTGAATCACAATCTTCTTACTTGCATCAAGGCTTCTAGGACAAAAAAAATGAAAATAAATTAATAACTGAAAATAATTTTGAAATTTTCTTCATGTTTTATTGTTGCTCTTCTCCATCATAAGAATATTCATTGTTGAATGTGCAACAATAGTTGTTTTTCTACAAAATAGCCCTCAGTATTTTTTTGTCCGGCGACACTTGGCATCACCAGAGCAATCAGCATTTAATAACCAATTCATATCATAATTTATCATTTATAGTGATCATTTGGCATCCCAGAAGTAATCTGCATTTAATAATCAATTGATAACATAATTTGCCCTTCATAGTAACCAATTGGCATCCCAGAAGTAATCTGCATTTGATAACATAATTTGCCCTTCATAGTGACCAATTGGCATAGCAGAAGCAATCTGCATTTAATAATCAATTGATAGCATAATTTATCCTTCATAGTGACCAATTGGCATTCCAGAAGTAATGTGCATTTAATAATCAATTGATAACATAATTTTCCCTTCATAATGATCAATTGGCATCCCAGAAGTAATCTGCATTCGACAATAAACTGATATCATAATTTACCCTTCATAGTAACCATTTGGCCTCACGGAATTAATCTGCATTTAATAACCAATTGTTATCATAACTTACCCTTCATAGTGACCTCTTGGCATCCCAGAAATAATCTGCATTTAATAATAAATTGATATCATAATTTGCCTTTCATGTTTGCAAAAATCAATTTGATCGGGATACAAATGATTACCGAATGGATAATGTTATTTTATACGAATGAAATGAATAATCTTAAATATAAAATAATTCTAAATAGCTTTTTCCACAATATTTAATGCTTTTTTAATTAATCATATATGGTATTAGATATCAATCAAAATACGGCTTACATCGTATAAGACAGGATATAAAATCTTTCAAATTTCAGTATTTTATGTCAAATTAATGTGGCAAAAAAGGATTAGCAATGAGGCCCAAGCTCACTTGTCTTCATCAACAGATCACGACTTAGTACAAGAAAAGTATTACAAAAAGGCCTTGTGCTGTTTCAAAATCAGCTCGTTAGTCTAACAAATCAATAAACAAAAAATAACTCACTCGATACTTCAAAGAACATGACAAATATTCAAAGCAATATTCACTATGAAAATAGCAGTAAAATGCCAAAAGATCTTATTATGTTTTTTATAAGCGAAAAACATGAATATACAGCTGCATCCAGAAGACTTTGCTAAAACCTATAGAGTTCAGTAAAGGACCTGAGTGAGAATTACCTTCAATTAAATCTTACAATATAGAACTCTCAATACAGTTAACTGTATACATAGTAAAGTCTGAGCATTCTATGAAAATATACTTAACCCATAAGGAATCGCATTACTCTGTGCATAATAAGGCTCAAAAGCAAGCCGTGAAAACAACTTTCCCAGAACTTTCGCTCCAATTTCCCATTGCGATTTCACACAAGAAAAGTTCAATGGTAATGGCATTTATCTTTGTTGGATTAGCGGAAAATATGCACGCATAGATTTATCATAAGCTTCAAACGAGATATTATTGCGCATAAAAAAGAAAACACAATTTCCAAATGTTGATTCAGGAGAAAAACGGCACAGAAGCAAATTTTCCTGGCAATAAATATTTCACATTAACAATGAATAAAAAAGAATAAATGTTTCACATTTAATCTTTTTTTCCCCACTGAAATGTTAACAGGAGAAAGAAAAGGTCTCCTCTATTGAAATATTAATGACGTCAACGCTCTAACCGAAGGACACATTTTTTATGATCCAAAAGAGCATTTACCGCCGTGTTTTATTGAAGACAACTAGTTTGATATTTACAGTTATTAGAAACATCAATATATGGACGATGGTTTTTTCTCAGAATCAAAATCCAAATACACTGCCTTTTGATGATGAGATCCCTATCGCACGATATGGGAAATACATTAATAATAAAGGTTATTGCAGTCTGTAAAGACTGTTTAAAAGGTGTTTTTATTTGCTCTACTGTGATAAGTAACGATCGGTTAAACAACTAATTGCTTTCACTTTGAATAGATTTGACTTTGAACAAGTTTAAAATTTGTATCACCAAGCTTACTCATATTATCAACGAATTAATTTTATTCTTTAATCATATCCAATGCTTGAAAAGAAAGAACATAGAACTAGACATAAAATAGAACATAAACACAATCAATCATACGTTCAAATAAATGAGAACAAACAACATTTCCGTTTCTCTTTTCTGTTCTATACCAATTTGCAAACTAACTAAACATATTACTAGAACAAGTTTACGCAGAGTTCTATTTAATCATCCTAACAATTGTTTACTCAATATTCTAAACTAAATATTCTTAATTTTATCTAATAATTTTAAAAACAAAAATCTTAAAAAGAAAAAAAAAATACCTACACAGCACACAGTTTGTTGCAAAAATGCGTTTACAGACGGAAAGTTATTCTAGCGTTGGAATTCTAATATATCTAATGTTTCTGTAATAAATCACTAAAAATACATTAAAAATGCAGAGATAATCAAACAAAAGTAAAAAAAGTACAGTTTACTTTATAGAGAATACTTTAGAATTTCTTTCTTTACATAGAAGACTCATCATTTTTTGTTGGATGATGCTTCTTTTAAGTTAATTGAATTATAAAAATTTTCTAATGTGAATTTATTTTGTGAACCGACTTTATTTAAACGAGAAGATGATTACGTAAGACTTTATTTAAAAACGAGAAGATGATTATGTATGATTTTTTTAGAAAAGTCTTTTTACTTAAATTATACCTTGCATACATTTTAGGAATTATTTTTTATGGCACTAAGTGCATGCGGGAAGCGGAAATAAAAATGATATGCAATGAACTGTGCACTCATTTTCCAGCACATCGTGATGGTGATGTAAAAGTAACGAGCACGAATTCGCCAGAAATGAAAAATGGATGAAAGAAGAATATTTTCAATGTGCGATTCGTGGATTTTTCTTTTTTAGAACCAATGTGTATTTTAAAAAAATTGAAAATGTGCACTGCTACATTTCAAATGTTAAATAATGGAATTTTAATTGAGTTGTTTTCCATTAATTTCTTCATTTGCAATATGTATTTTGAAAATGGGATTTTAAATATTTGAATTTTTAAAAGTTTTTATTTATTTTATCTCTTATTATAAAAGCTCTTGGTTCTTTAAAGGTTCTTGCTATTTATTTATTTAAAAGCTCTATTTATTTATTAATTAAAAAGCTATATTTATTTATTTATTTAAAGACTCTATTTATTTATTTATAAGCTTTATTTATTTATTTAAAATCTATATTTATTTAAAATCTTTAATTATGTTTTTTATCCATATCTTTATTTGTAATATGTATTCAGAAAATAGAATACTCAATATTTGAATTTTTATTCGCCTTTACTTATTTATCCATTGTAAGTTTTCTTCTGAAAGAGCTTTTTTTTGACAATTCATTACCAATAAACTAATTTTTTAAAGTAAAAACACTTTAGATCACAAATTAGAAATATTACTTAAAATTATTAAGAATTTATTATATTTAATTAACATAAAATGAAATTTTACAGTAATCAGGAATTCATAACATAAACAATTAATGTTATACAAAATGAAGAATAAACTTAAACGCACAATAAAAATTGTGTTTAAATTCTTAGTATATTAATAAAGCAAATAGCCTTTTAATTAACCCTTAAGTATATCGATAAGAATGGTCGTACCAAGTATTTTTAGACAACCGAAATCCTTTAAATCCTTATCCCAGAGATAAGATGACAAGCCAAATAATTAAATTTTAAAAATAAATTATCGATTGCTCAGGATATTTTGGTTGCTTTCGGCGACGATATTCTAATTAACCTCTTGAGATACAATGACATGCTTTGCAAGTCACTACACACGGTTCTGCCAATTAATTAATTAATAGCGCAAGATGTTTTCAAAATGTTTTATTACAAACACAGGGGGAAATCTAGAGGATTAATTTCCAGACGGCACCAAATATTTACGAAGAGGGGCCTTTTATTTTCAAATCTTGAAAAATATTTGCTGTTCCCGCTTCAAGAAACCTAAATATGCTATTTTAAAAGTGATAGGTTTTGTAGGCATCTCTCAATATAATACTCCCTTTACCAATTCTTAACGCCACATCAGCAGGACGTAAACATGCACAAAACCATTTACAAGGCGCATCTTTAGTGCTTAACTGGTTACATTTCCTATATGTGAAAGTTGTCGTCAAATAGACAGTTTAGCTACTAGAATTAACAATATGTGCTTGCATCTATTTCTAATATATGGCATCATAATCCATTTTACAGAAGATAGAGTAATTATGAATCCGTTAAGAAGACATCATGAATGATCAATTAAGATTATGGCACATAATAATCTCCATGGGCAGAATGTAGCCCAGATATTATTAAAGTTAAGTGCGCAGAAATAATCAACAGAATTAATAACAGTTCAGTTATTTTTAGATGTCGCTCGCGCTTCTTATAATAATTATATTTTCAGTAATAATGTAATGAACTAGATGAATCCGGCAGTTACTCGTCACCAATGAGTCCAATCAAACCACCCAAATAAATGAGAAACTTAGCATTTATAATTATTATTTACATTTTATTAATACATTTATTTATTTACATTTTATTTTTAACTAGATACTTTTCCTTCAAATCCTTAATGCCGGTATACCAATTTAGTTTCTTCTATAGCCAAGTAAGCAATCCAACAGATTTCACCTTCGGAATTGGAAGATCATGATTCGACATTAAATACCTGGTTGCCAGGTTCTTAATGTTGTAAACCAATATAAAGTTGCTGTGGCGAGAAAATTTGATAAAATTGCTAAGTCCGTAATCTGACTGAAAATATGTTGTCCATACCAAAATACACGAGTGTTGTCTTTAAAAAAATGATAATCAATAAAGACATTTACAGACTTATATTAAGATATTTGCCAGTTTTTACTTTCTCGCATGCAATATGCCCATTGTTGCAATATATAAATCATACAATATATAGATAAAATATTGTAATAGTTAAGAATTTTGAACTCGAAATCTTGACGAATCACTACGTTTCAAATCTCTCTGAATTCGAAAAACGTATTTTTTTTTTTTGAAAATGTCTACCTTTCCGTGAACAGATAGAAACGCTTTGATCTGGGCTGAAGATATTTGGTTCGTACATGAAATTTGTAGGTTTATATCAAATTTGGAGTAAAATCTATTCAGAGAAAGTCTTGTCTGTACGGCTATTCGAATATAAATTAATACGATTACTACAAAACAAAGGGATCTAGAGGAATGAAATTCAGTACTCAGATTTATCATTATACTGTAAAAATCTACCTAATTTTGAACCCGACTCCAAATTTTGATGCCAAATACCAAATTTTATGACTCGATGTCAGATACGTGTACGAAAAATACGTCAATACCAAATATGGGTACCAAAAATAGGAGTTGACACCAAATACGGATACCAAAAATAGGAGTCGATACCAAATACGGGTACCAAAAATACAAATCGATAACAAATACGGGTACAAAAAATACGAATCGATACCAAGTATGTGTACAAAAAATACAAGCAGATACCAAATTTTGAACCAAATTCAACAAGGGATTGAACGTCTATTGTTATAACTCCCAAACGCAATGACTTAAATGTATCAAATTTGGTATGCGATTTTGTAACTATAATCGTAGTTCAAAATCAAATCTTGTTTTCAGTCATTTGTGAAAAATGCGTCTAAAACACAAATTCACCTTTATTAGCGAGCATGCGAGAAAGTTTTGGGAAGACCACTTCAGCTGGTTAAAATTCCTACTTATGCATGCATGTGTTTATTTAATGCACATGTTTCTCTAATAAAAAATGAAGTTATACGAAAGTTGTAAGAAATTATTTGAAATTTCGAGGCCAAACTGACTAGATTCAGAATTGAAGCAAGAATTGAATACTGTCTTCTACGAAGTGAAGATTGTTATAAGAAGCATACAATTCTATTAATATTTTTTGTCTTCAATTTTAGTAGTTTTGAATAAATATTTGTTAAATATCAGCTGATAAAAATCATCTGAACTCAATTTCCATGGTAACTGAAAAATACCACGTTGATGTGAAAGTCATTTCAGGTAGACAAAATACGAGTTTTTAAATAATAAAACATTTGTAATCCTTCAACTAAATTTTCATCATTTTTTTATATTTAATTATATTCCATTTACCCTAAATCTTAAATATAAATAAGCTCTTACCTTAATACAGTTTAAAGTATATGATAAGTCCTTTTTGATTGGAATAACATTTATTTATGTTTTGTTTAAAAACCTGCATCTTAAAATTTTTAAAATCTTTTCCAGCTTTTTCTGTAGAATAATTAGAAATAAAATTAAAGGCGTTTTAACCGAAAATGGAACAGTATTTTAAAGCTGAAAGTAGAACAGTAAATAATACAATAAAAAGGCGTTTTTAAATTTTATTTAGGTTATTTAAAAATTTGATTGTTTTCTACTTATTTCCCTTAATCGTATATTTTAAATATTATTTTGGAATATTTTCAGTATGAATTTATTTCTGATAGCATTGCTAAAAATTCAAAAAAGACGAAATGTTTTATTTCGTTACTGATGCTGTAATTTCTAACAGTAAAAGCATGGAAAACATTCAAGTAATACTAATGGCAAATATTAACTAATAGAAAAGTAACTCCAAGTTAATTAGTTAGTTAATCATTTAGTTAGTTTTATCACTTCCAAGTTAAATGATAAAATAATTGAAAATTTCAGTTTTGTATATAGGTGATCACAAAATCAAGAAAACGACTGAAGGAAAAAGAAATTCCAAAACTGAACAGTGAAATAAAATAAAAAAAGAATTATGCTCGAGAAAAAGAAGAAACAACTTATAAATTCACGAAGTTTTCAAGAAAAAATAAATTTTTCCATTAAAAGCAACTCATTTTCCTCGAAAAGTAGTTTTTCTATAAACTTTATTTTTCAAAATTATTAAAATACTACTCAACACTATTCATTGTTAAAATATTATCCAAAATATCTAGCTGAAATTAGACATACATTTTAAAGTTATGCAACTTTTAAGCTTTAAAAAAATTTAACAAAAGAAAATCTACG
Organism: Argiope argentata; assembly: GCA_026289955.1. Classification (NCBI taxonomy): domain Eukaryota; kingdom Metazoa; phylum Arthropoda; class Arachnida; order Araneae; family Araneidae; genus Argiope; species Argiope argentata. The sequence goes on along the minus strand of JAOUZG010050968.1, from coordinate 8,521,439 downwards.
ATTTCAAGCAATTTTTGTAATTTTGCAAGAATTTTCAGTTATGGTTAAAGTTTTCTTCTAAAACCCAAAAGCCAAAACAACAATAAATACAGAAACACAATACTGATATGTTTTTGATCGTGAGTGTTTGGAAAAAATTTAATTTAGTGCAAAAAACACTAAATTTTCACAAAATGCTTTTTAAAAATATTGAAATTATATTTTTTCTATCATTTATGACATTTTTTAATAAATATCTTCTGAAAACGAAAATTTTTTTTTTACAATTTCTTTTTATTTTAAAACGTAAAACATATCTCTGGACTCCGTCAGAAATTTTATGCACATAAAATTTTGCAGGAAACCAAAATTAAACTGCAACACATGAACCGAAACCAAATCTGGGGAGGGGGAGAGGAGTCTTTGAAAGAGATCAAATACGATGATATTTTGCCTATTTATTTCTTATCCTAAACAATAGTAAAATAAAATAGTTAAGGATTTTTTTATAGCAATTTCATCCTTTGAAAAAAATAAAACCATTTTATACGCCGTTGAGCAAAAAGATCTAAAGAAAAAAAAAATCGCAGGAACATTTCATCGGTTATTTACGATGCGTTTCTCATCGTGCAGGGACTTCCCTTTGAATCTGCATGCGAAAAGATTAATGAAGCGTACACGAAAAGAAACTCCCTGCTATTCGCGACGAGTTCCCGAAGAAACTAGACCGTAGCAGAGATCTTCATTACGCTTTGTCTATGTTCTCTGCTGGAGAGCTGAACTTGAAATTTCTAGTTTGCTCAATTCCTCAACTTAAAGAAGAAGGAAAAAAGAAAAGAAAAGGAAAGGAAAGGATAAAAGTTTATCGGGACACCATAATTTTTCTTTTTAATTTTTGACATTTTATACTAACTTTTATCACGTATATTTTTTACAAAATAACATACCGCTATAAATGTTTCCAATGAATGCATAAAAAGTATGCATTTTTTCCGATGAAAACGATTCTCAAATTCGAACAAAGAACAATAGCGAAGTTCCGTGTTTCGCCAAACGATAATCGCTGGCGTATTACTCGCAGATGATCTGCATTGACCGCGCAGGTGACTGTTTCTTTTCAAGATAAAAGAAAGTCAATACAAAAAAATTATCGTTGGAAAGAATTCCGTAGGATTTCCGAGAATAATAAAAAGAATTAACCTTGAAGAAATGTGCAACTTACGGCACGACTATGAAGATGGAAAGTAGGCGAGAGTACTCACAACTTGGATGTAATTTGTTAGTTTAAACGTCCTGTTTTGGAGATACAGAAGGACTAGCTTCGAAATGGCGCGGACGGAACCCTGACCTTCTTCACTTTCTTAGATAATTATTTAAACAAAGCGAAGAAAAAATTAAAAAGAAACACTTTTAGGCAGATTTAATGGGGCAACAAGTCTTCAAGGGTCTTTAAAATAAAAAACTATATTCGTTGCCATTTTTATTTTTCGATTTTACAAATTTCGTTAACTAGCTGAAGCATATGAACAAAGTATCTATACAAGGTTAAAACCACGCACCTTTTTTTTGAAAAGAGTAAAAAGTAATAAAATCCAACACCGATATCAAGATCTCTAAAGATAAGAAATCCCTATTTACTTTCAAAACGGAAACCACTAGATTCAACCAATCTACACACTTTAGCTAAGCTGACAGTTATCCATCTTGCCGTGTCAGAAGATTTCAAGAAACAAGCAACAAATTCATTAAAATTTAAACAGCATTATTCCTAACGTTTGATGTATTTAATATTTCTGTGGAGGATTTTAATTTAAATTAAACACTATGTTGAGCAAAATACAACAGGCGGGGGGGGATTATTATGAGTGAATTTTCAGTCATTTGGATACCGAAAGCTCTTGGAGCTAAACGTAGCACAAGGTGTCTAATAGATATTTTAAAATATGAAATGCTTGTAGCTGAAGTTTATCTCCATGCTTATGTACATTTATTTAAAAGTAGATACAGCATATAATATTCAAAATTTGTTTTCTATTGCTTAATTAATACAAAGTAGGATGGCTTCTATTTGCGTTAAAAAATCGAGACATTTACATACTTTCGGATTGGAAAAACGTTAATAAACAAGTACACTCTGAGATAGTAAAATATCTTAACAGAATACTAAATAGGTAAATGACAAAAATAACTTTTGATGTAAAATCAACACCAAGAGAATAACTTATCAAACTATCACAGATGCATTAAAAGTCAAACAATTTAAACAAAAGCTATTGTTTCAATTTATTTTAAAAATTCGTTCTCAATGAATGGTCGATTAGACATGTGAATGGCCAATAGTCGTGATTCAATTCCTCGAATTTTTTCAGAATATGAATTCGTTTCCTATCAGTTGATTTATTCTTCACGGGAAGACTTGGAAAAACCGTAATTTAGAACAGAAAAATAATGCTTTGCACTGATGAGAACTCGGTACCAGTTCTCACGTAAAGGGGAAATGCGTGATCGCATGCTGTTCATGTGTATGATGTAACGGAGCACTAGCAGGTGGTACTTCCGCACAGATGTTACGAGATAATTTAGTTGTTGTTAGCTATGAATTTCCAACAGAACAAACACAGAAGTTTCAGAGAAATTTCAAGAGGAATTTTAACTGAGCATTATTCATTTCATTGGAAAAATAAAGCAAACGATGTACGCAGATAAGTTGTTTATGTTTTCAAAGTCACAGAGAAGCAATATATTCTTAAATGTAACAAACAATCTAATTCCTTCTCACTTTTAAATAAACTAATTAATACGAATGAACTAGAGTTATTATTTTTTTTATTTAAGGTGTTTTATTGCCTAGTATTATCTTCTTAAATGTAAAGCTCAAATATACTCCATTTTCCTTTTTAGATAAACTGATTAATTAGAATGAAGTAGATTTTTTTTTGAAAAATTAATTTTACTTGCTTTAGTGTCTAGCAATATCTTCTTAAATGTAAATCACAAGTCTATTTTACCCTCCCTTTTAGATAAATTTATTAGTAAGAATTAATTAGGTTTTTTAAAAATTCATTGACTTTTTTTATGTTTGTAAAAACGGAATACTATAATTGGTTTTTCACTCATTTTCTGATTTGATAGATTCTAAATCTCTTGATAATAATACATTTTAATATTTACAACACTTGATTAATTCGATTAATTGAATTAAATTTGGAAATTCACACAAGTTGCATCACTTGATGGTAAATTCGAATAATAATGGATGTTAATATTGCTGAATTTATAATAATTTTGAATTAAAGACTAAAACGAAGATTTTCTTTCATTCAAATCTATGTTTTAAGTCCACTGATGCAAACGTGTTTTTGAGAAGTCTTCTCATTCAATTTATTTTACTTCAAATCCACAGGTCTAGCAACAATGTTACCATTCTAGTTGCCT
>JAOUZG010050968.1:8479269-8497609 GCA_026289955.1 Argiope argentata | reverse complement strand
ATTTGGTAAAATAGAACAAAACTAAATATTTGGTAAAATAGAACAAATTAAATATTTGGTAAAATAGAACAAAATTAACTATTTAGTAAAAAGAACAAAATTAAATATTTATTAAAAAGAACAAAGTTAAATATTTGGTAAAATAGACTAAAGCTAAATATTTGGTAAAATAGAGCAAAACTAAATATTTGGTAAAATAGAGCAAAACTAAATATTTGGTAAAATAGAACAAAACATTTGGTAATATAGAACAAAATTAAATATTTGGCAAGTGCAAGTTTCAGTAACTATGAATTCTGAATAAAGCACTTAAAAAGAAACGGTTATGTTGAGTGGCATGACATTTTGATAAAAGAAAAATCAATTTGATACTAATTACGTTACTATGATAAAAGCTATAATACAGTTCATATCAGCATTGTTATAACAAAATGCCGCACGGTAAACATTTATACATGCAAAACACTTGAATGAACTAGGTACATCTATTCTTAAATTGTAATATGTGATTATTGTAGTGAAATGTCATGTTAGTGATTTCAGCTGCTACATCAAAATGGCATGATTTTGACAAAATATTGATTAAATAGTGACGATATTACATATAATTGTTCTATAAAGGAATAGACGTGCCGTGAAAAAAAATTTTGACGAGTGATTATTGGGAACTCAAAACTCTTTAATTACTATAAAAAATACATATTCAACTGTATAGCAGTAAAGGTTTCAGTTATACGTGTAATTCGAATTAAAGTAACATCAGTGTAACTTATGTTGTTGTAGATTAGAGGACAAATATAGGATTGTAGGACGTTACTTTTAGTAGACTGTATGTAAAATTAGAGTCATCTGTCAAAAAGTTTCTAAGCGAATCTTTAACGTTATCCACCTGTGAAAATAATGACTCGCTGGCATAGATAGAGAAAAATATGGCAAACATAGCACCAGCCAGCTTCTTCAAACAGTTAAATGTATCTGGAATTGAATTCCATGTTTCCAAAATTCCGTTACTGGAATTTTTACTTTATTTCTTATTAATCTTTCTGTTTCAATCAATTTCGACTTTTTTTTCTTGTTCCAATAAATTTTTAAATGCTTTTGGAAGTAGATTGGGGATTAGCCAATTGCATTTCAAATTCTTCAATTTCCAATCAGTCGACTTGGGATACGATCAGTTTATCAAATGAAGTCAATTGCAAACCGTTTTGATCTTTGGCGTGCCCAAAATATTATGTTTGCGTGCCCTCCATGGCACACGTGCCAATGGTTTGCCATCCCAATTCTATACAATAATAAATGCATATATTCTTTAATTAGATTCTTACACTCACAATTATATTAACTGAATGATCTGAAAATTTAGCTGCTCTCTAACACCCGATTGTTTTCTTTTTCTGTCTTCGAATGTCACATAGTACGAGAAATCGTACTCGTGCGGGCTAGCTGGCCAGTAGAATAACGATACAGGTAATGAATAAGTCATTTTTTATTATGTCGGTTAACCTTGAAGGATAAAAAAAAACCTGCAAGGAACGGTGAATTCGCGGACAAAACAGCCAGAGATAAAGGGGGAAATGCTATCATTAAGCGCAAGTATACCAGCTCAATATAAAAACTCAACGCCCTAATATAAAAGAACAGAGATGGTTTTTGTAGCACGCCCGTTATTTTGTAACAACCTCAAGGCCTACTCAATCAGGGCTAAAACGCGTCGTTAAATAGGAGCAATTCACTCTGCTTTGTACAAGAAAAGATTTTATCACTAGTTCTGCATGGGGGGGAGGAGCGGATTGTAGTAAATACTACTTTGTGCAATATTTCTTTTTGGCGCGACAAAAAAAAGTGTAAAAAAACAACAGGAAATTACAGTAATACTTAAAGTGGGCGAAAGTAGAAAAAAAATCACTGTAAGGTGTAGACATGTATTTCTTGAATTAGACACACAACAGAAATCTAACGAATAAAGCTAAATTTTAGGCGTTCCCAGTTCCAGAGAAAAGATCTGGAGATTTTATAGCATAAATATAATAGACTTTAAATGTATTATCTTACTAACAGCGTGGTATTAGCACATTTGTTAGATTATAACTATGGTTAAGTGTTCAAGTTAAAACAAATGTAATTTCACTACACGACAAATATAATTTACTTAAAAGGGTTTAACATTAACACGTGCCATGAAACATCCAGTGATTCATACCACTATCTAAGAAGGTGCTTAATTCGTAATTGTAATACAGAAGAGAAAAATTAGATAGTAGGTGTGAATCACAGATGATTTATATGGAGAACAACAAAATAAAAAGGATTTATAGACATAGGCATGTTCCACTCAGATCAAATTTTACACTTGTGTCTTAGTTATAGTAGAGAAGAGAATAATTAGGTAGTAGGTGTGAATCACAGACGATTCACACTGTGAACAGTGAGATAAAATAAGGAGATATATAGACTAAAGATAGATTAGTTCGGCTCACATCAAATTCTACATTGAATGAAAACGTTTGCTGTCAACCAAATATGGTAGATAGGCACTTAATGAGTTAAACTTGGACAAATGTGAGAGTCCAGAATCAAACGCTCAAAGATTGACAGTTTTGATTCATCAATTTTAATTACAGACATGATGGAAATTCGTTACAAAATTGGAAAGAAATTTGTAGTATAAAATTAACATTTGTCGGCATAAAGTTAAACAAATATAATGCTCATCATAAAATGACTAAAATAAGAATTTAGAGTTATATATTATCAGAAGATATGCAAGGATTTAATTGGATTTGATCCTTTATCTAACAATGCAGACTTAGAATGATGTTTTAAAGTAAACAGGTAATTTATATATATAAAAAATTATATGTAAAAAATATATAAAAAATTAAAATCAATTCCTACTTAGGAACAAAGGTCAACAAAAAATTTTTTTATATCAGTCACTTATTAAATAATTACAATTAATATAAATAATTTATCAAAAAAATTTTGATTTTCACAAGAAATTAACTCGCATTCTTCACTTTCACGAAAAAAAAACTGAAACCCTCGTATTTTACCGATAGAGTTGCTGCCCGTTGATTTCTATTAGCATTACAAATTGCTAAAACTCTATTTAAAGTATTAAAAATTAATTAAATTTAATTAATGAATTAATATTTGAAAAAATTGTATTAACATCAAGTGTCACCCACTACAAGTTTCAAAAAATGTATTTGAACTTGAGTGGATGAATGAAGTGTTTTATTAACGATTGAAAATTGGAACAAGACTGTATATAAAGAGAGTATGAACTAATAGTAGAAATTGAAAAATATAAAGTTATTTAAATAGCATGGTTTCGATGATGATGTCGTGTCCGCTTTTACCGCGGAAAGAGGGGTGCAGTAGCTTCTGAGGGTAACATGGTTTCGATAATACTAAAGAAAAATTACTTATTTTCAATGAAAGCTATATATATAAAAAGAAATCCCAGTAATAATTTTCTGATTAATCAGTGGAAGATTTTCTGGGATATATATATGCCCTTTTCCATTGTTTTCAAATTATAGTTTAATTAATCTACAGTACTTAGATGGGTGAAGTTTCGGTTAATTATCATTCTTGAGCAACATTTTTGAGTTTTTATTACCATACAGAAGAAATAAAAATTCATGTTTTCTGCGATTACTTAAACAAGATTGAGAAATCTAAAATGCAAATATTTTTCAATATCTCTGAATTTCTGAATTTCGTACGAAACAGTGGGTAGATTTGAATACAAAGATATTTCTTAATGCATGTAAAGAAAATATTACCTATCATGGAAATCTTTATTGACATTCTTCTCCTTGTTGAAAGACAAGCTTTAGATACATCTAAAATCAATTTAATTTAGTTTTCACCAGTCTGGATGGTTAAAAGATTACAGTTATTATCCGCACATATTGACGATTTATTTCTACTTAAGAAATCGACAATCTAATATACATTTCTCCTTTTCTTTCTTCTCCATTAGCTTGCAAAACTTGTTTTAAGATCTTTATAGCTACTTTTTCAGTCAAGATAAAGCACAAAATATCATTAAATTGGTATTTGGATAGAAAAGATTATTGCAGATAACCAGCTTAATGGTGCCAGTGTGAAAATTAAGCCATTTGCCCAACTCGGCATTGTAGAAACGACTTAAATAATAAGCTTTTAATTTTTATGGCATAATAGGAGTAATTGAATTTTACGAGACAGGCACTGTAAGGAAATACTTCAAATATCTACCATGAAGGTTGTTGGTAGCCTTTTTTACCTTGATTTGTTATTAAATAATCTAAATATATTTCAACACTTTCTAAGAAAAGATGCGAATGTTTGATTATTTTAGGTTGGTTAATAAGGCAGGATATCCATTTGCATTCGGAAAAATTATGAATTTTCGAACTGAATTCAAAGAAATGCTAAAAAATGGGCAACTATGCAGAAATGTTTGAGAACATGAAAGAGTAAGTGCACAGAATTTAGAATTCATGAACAGCTTTTAGGATGTACTTCTGACATTCAAAAAATATCCACTCCAGATCACATAATTTCAGATGCTGAACTGAGAAATTTTGAACTTCAAATTCTAGTACTACAGGAATATGTTCAAATATGCAAAAACAATTGTCAAACTGAGGCCGGAATACAAAAAAGCTATCAAGATAACCTAAATCGATGCTCTTTTTGTACTTTCGAGAATTCTAAAGTTGCAGCTCTTTTAGAATTTTTCTTTTAAAATAAGAAATATGTCCCTCATATAATTTTAAAATAATCGAGTTTTTTCTTCAACTGATTAAATTAAATTGGGTTAGATTGAGAGAATATTGTTTATTTGCATTTCTTATTCTTTATCCAATATCGATTCTCACAAAAGTATGAAGAACACTTTAGAACCAGATAAAACCAAATACATTAAATAAGCATAATTTATTTTGCATCAATAACCTAAAGGGTTTCATTGATTGAAATTTAATAGTAAGTACATTTTAGGCAATTTAACTTCAGTGTCTATACTCAGATGACAAATTTTCCTCTTTGTTTACAAATGGAACCGAAATCAAACGGAATAAAAGACACCGATTAAATTACAGAAATTTTGTTTTAGCTTTCCGAATACACGCACACAACTTAAAAACAATTTCACCTTTAGAATTCAAAAATAAGCTTAGCAATTTCATTCTAGAAGATAAACGTGCATTTTAATAAAATTCTATTCTTTGAAATGTGATATCAGAGAAAAAAGTTCAGACGTTTCCACTTTTCTTTATCAGTTTCAGGAGATTCACTTTCGTTATCTATTTTCTCAAAAAAAAAAAAAAAAAAAACAAAAAAACACCCTTTAAAGCCAGCAAACTCTTTTAAAGTTACGGTATATTTCAGGTCCACAAAGTAGTAAAAACGAATCTGAACCAAGAGTTATTTATACCTCACAAAATTTAATGCTCAAAAGTTATCGTTTTTTATTGCCGTTTATATCTGATTATTTGACAACAGAAGGTTTTAAATTTATAATATCCGCTTTATAACAGCGTAATGCAACATTTAGTCTCGTTTACGAGATTACTCTGAAGTTCATAGCTTTTTTTATTGTACCATTCGGAAAACAAATTTAGTTTGTTCCTTTTCTAGTATACAAGGATTCAACAACGTGACTCTTTCTGTAACAAAAATTCGAAAGATTCATCATATGATCTAAAATTACAATAGGTTTTCACTCTAAAAATCTTATTTACAATATTTTTTTTTACTTTTTATACGTCTTTTTGTAACTTATTTCATGTATATAAATTTAATAATTGTAAAGCTGATATTTTATAAACACTTTTTCCTTTGTTTCCCAATACATTAAACTTTGCACATTTGTATGTTGTTGTACAAAATACGATGGCAATATCATACTTTAATTACACCACACCGAATAGCGCAAAAAAGAAAATTCCGAAACTTTCGTTATAAGTATGTAAAAATATAAATGAATTCTAAGTATGATAAAAATGCTATTAAATTTATAATTTCTAAAAAGTATTTCTGTTACTGCCTAATAAATTGATGATTCTGTTTTGACTTCAAATCTACAAAAGGAAAGCTTTTCAACTTTCTTTATTCAATAATGACAGGTTTCCAAGTTTAGTTTAATTATATTAGCGCACCGATTTAAAGCAAAACTAGGGCTATTTTGAAACGAACTTCGTAATTTTTAACCATGGTCTGATGATGAGGACGACATCTGATCTGATATCCACGCCTCCACACCAATGGGAGGACTTTTGGCCCTGACTGGTTTAACCCTTTGCAGTCCGAAAAATAATAAGTTGCAAAATTATTCACCTAATACAAAGATTTGTTTATTGCTATGAAAAATAAATATATATATAATTCTTTTAAGTCGAATTTCTTCGAAAAAGTATAATTTGCATTGCATACATTTTATCATTTCATTTCACGTATGTTTAAGTAAATATAATATACAATCCATAACTCTTTAACTAGTTTTTAAAATTGTATAAAAAGATGATTCATTTAAATTTTATTGATTTCATCTCATGATATTGAATTAACAATGATTTATTCGATTTTTTTAAAAATAAAATTAAGAATATCATTTTATTTAGCAAAATAAATTATAAAGTATTTTTCTCAACTTTCTAGTATACTAACTCAGTATTAAGGCTGTCGCACATCGAAGTAAAATGAAGAAATCTAGTATGTATGTTGGAAGCTTTCCTTAGATTAATTTAAAATTAGATATAAATCTTAAATTTTAGTTATAAGACCACGTACGAAATTTAATTTATCTTATTAGGCGCATTTTTGAGTTTTCGCGTTCTCTATGCCCGAATACAAAGAAAGATGATCAATCCTTTGAAGAATCCGGTCTAAAATTTGATACAGATCAATAATTCAGATAAAAACCATTCTAAATTTCATGTATCTAGTTCTTAGAATTTTTGAAGAAGGTTCATATCTACATGGGGGCAGGCAGTCTTTTCGTACAGGAATTTCGTCTAAAATATAAAGGAAAATTACAACTACAGTGTTAATATCACTTACTAAACTACATTCATTATCGACGCTTGCCTTTGTTTAAAAGCCATTGTGTATACAGGGAGAAAAAATAAACGACAAAAATTCCAAGAAGGGTTATTTTCAATCCTGGCAAGCTGAAAAACAGAAATTCGTGAACACTCGTAGCCGTTATCTTGCAAATTTTCCAAGATCGTGTCAAATATTTAACAGAATGTTATACTAGAGAATATAAAGCGACGATAAATAAGCATTAAATTTTGATGGACAGTCGGGTTTGAAGTAAGAAAATATAATTTTCTTACAAAGAAGAGATTGAGATAATCATAGATATTATGTGTTATAACTAGAAAAAAAGAGGTTTTTTGTGCATATTTTCGAAGAAAAAGATCCTCTACGAAAATAGTTTTTATTCAGTAAATAATTTTATGAATATTTTAACTTGAACATTATTTTAAAATTAATTTTTTCTATTTTTTTCTTATTATGCTTAATTTATTAAAAAATAAATTTCTGAATAATTTAACTTGCACAAATATTGTTTTAAAACTCATTTCCCCCTTTTTTTCTCTCTTCTAATTACGTTAAAAAAATTTCGAAAATGCATTGACGTAATATTATTTGCTGGAAAAAAGAAAATATCTCAACCAATAAAAAATATATACACTAATAAATGCAGCTTTTTATTTAAAGATACTGACTATGATAAAGATTGTGAAAGAGAAATTAGAATATTTTGATGAGCGTTAAAACAAAATACTGTCAAAATATTAAAACAGTGAGAATTACTATTATTTTTCGAAACCGCTATTTTAATTAAAATAAAAAATAAAAACGTGTTTAGTAAAAAAAATCATGCACATATTATGTCTGCAATCTATTTCACGAACTTTATTTATACAAATATTTTGAAATCCAAGCACAATATTTACTTTAGTCAAAATCAACATCCTTGATTGAAATTCCAACATAAAACGTTCCCTGGAAAAAAATACTTGTACACTACTACTACCTTAGATGATTAAACAAAGCAGAATGTATCCGGGATTTTCCCCAGAATATCCAACAGAATAAAACAAAATATTAAAAATGTGGTCATATTCTATGGATTTGTTTTCGCGTGAAAAAATAAATAAATAACACTGCGTATTTGCGTTTTCAATTATATCTACAAATCATGATGCAGCTGGACATATGGGACGTTGTCAATGCAAGGGATGAGTCGAGGCTTAATATTTTGAATGTAGTGGAGCAACATAAAGAAAACAATACAACAAAAAGGCTAACAATAAAATAAAAAAAAGAACGCTTGAGTTAATAACAAAGCAAAACAGGAAAATATTACAGAATCTGTTGTTTATAATACTAAGAATATTGCACGAGAAGTTGTAGGGTGATGAGTTTTTATTCCCTTTTTTTCTGAGAATAAACGGTTTTAGGATTTATTCTATTAGATCCGTTCCACCAGACGCTGAACTCCAATTTAATTTGAATCCTATTGTAAAGAAGATAAGAATCCGTACATTTCAAAAGGCAGTTCGTAAAATGAAACTTTCAATATGCAGCTGGGTGAAAACTTAGGACCAATGGGTGCCAAGATATGGCTGCATGAATCGGTAGCTTTCTGAAGCAAAAAGATGCATGCTTCATTGCTTTGGCGACTGTTTTGTTATCGTATTTTCAACGGATGAGCACACTTAGAATTGAAAGAATGGAAAGCGATGACTTCTCAGCAAATTTAATAGTTAGGCTTAAAGCACGAAAAGTGACAACTCCAAAAATTTAGAATTTTTTTTCCGTAAATTTACAAATAAAAAGGATGAAACTACTATTAGTCTAGATTAATCTCCTTCACGGCTGAATTTAATGTTCTCAATTATCCTACAAATAACACTGTTTCAAAAATTTAAAAACAGCGCTACGAATAGCAAGAGAGAAATTGATTTTTATTTTTGCTTAACATAAGAGTCAATTTATGTATGCAATAACAACAAGTCCTTTAATGAGAGACTATTCTTCTTTATCTGGTGCCTTCTATAAGGAAAGAAAGCTTCCTAGATGGGAAAAAAAATGTGGGCTTTGGAGCAATAAGTCAGTATAATTAATTAAGCAAAGGTGTGATCAATCAGTTTCAAGACGATGCTGTTTTTCTTCTTAATTTGGCCCATGACTGATAAAGCTGCATATAAATCAAAACTTTTTACTGCTATGCTTGACTTTTAAAAGACAGCAACTTCAAATGATCACCAAAGGATTCCCTCCCCCCCCCCCTTAAGCAAGAACATTAAAAGACAATTTTACGACAAAGGAAAGTGGTATCTGTTCAGCTGAAAGAATAAATCACCTCGTTAGTCCTTTAAAGCGTAAAAATCGCGACCAAATGCGTTTCTTTAACGAATATAATACATCCATTTTTATATTATACAGCAAACTTGTAATCTTGCAACTAAAAGAAAAACTTTTCTTAAATAATACCGAATTAAGATAATTATGTTCTGATAGTATTTAGCGCTTAGTAATGGACAAGACAGTGAAAATGGCACAAAAATTAAATAACAATCACTGAATTAAAATAAAAATAACTTATACAGTATTGTAAGTAACGTTCTTTATCTTATATCACTGGATTATACATTTGAATGAAATCAAGGGAATGAGGATTTAAAAATTCTATTAGCTAAGCAGCAAGACAAGATTTTTTTCTAAAAATTTCAAACAAAGGAATATATAACATCTTAATAAAGCTCATAATTTTTCTAAATAATTAAATTTCAGCTGATAATTTTCGATTTTGTGCCATTAGTACTCTTATCTCAAATATTGTTTTGCAACTCCTACCTCTTATATCTCTGCAACATACCTCTAATACTTCTTATTGCAAATCCTACCTCTTATACCTCTGCAACATACCTCTAATACCTTTTATTGCAAATCCTACCTCTGTTTCACGATGAAACATGCATTTTCACTTGGACTGGCATATAAATGCTACAAAGACGCGATTTTTTTTCCAACCGCAATTGGTTGAATTAATGCAAATGAACGTATAGAATACTAGATTTTTTTTAAATCAGTTTCCAGCTTAAATGTAAATAAAAACTAATTTAAAAATCAATTGTTTAATCCGGCCAGCATCTATAACATCTCCTACTTGTCAAGCAAACAATAAATAAATTTTAAAATTAACTATTAAATTATTCGAAAATAGTTTTATAAAAGTAAAATTGTAAGTAATTGAACAGTGTAAAATGAAAAGAAAAAGCCAACAGCATTATATATACAAATATATATTATAAATATAATGAGTATATAAAGTTTTGTTAAAACTATATTAAGAGAATAAATTAACAATAAAAACATTAGGTAGATATTGTAACTTAACAAAACTAGCCAAGTAAAAGAATACAACAGAAAACCACAGATTTGGACCAAAAATAGCATTACATTGGCATGCATATTCGTTTTTCTTCAAGCAAATCAAATTCAATTTCAAACAGAATTTTTCTAGCGAACAATGCATACCAGGCATCGTAAACAGTTGGATCATTTATTCTGTGATTAAACCGAAATGTCACCTCCTCTCCGAAATGTTCTTTTCTTAAATAAATGGTACTTTCTAAAGATGAGTGTCGCATTCTATACAAGACAAGTGTAAAAAAGACAATACAGAACAGCGTTACTAATTATACCACACATCAGTTATCCACTGAGGTCGTTGAAGCATTGATACCGGGGATTAGTGATCAATCCAGAAGCGTTGCAAAAAAAAAGAGGGAAAAAAAGATAAGCGTTTTTATGGTTTTTTGGTCTTCAGAAAACATTCGGTGACGCATTACTTCAGAGTTCATTGAAGGGCATTTTAAAATTTCCATAAAAATTAGTTTTAAACATAACCTAAATATTTCAACCATATGCTGGTACCCTTTTGAAATCATTGTCAAATTGGTTATTTTCATGTGAAATTTCTGAGCGAGATCTGTATTTTCATGAAAAAATTTTGCAATAAAAAATCATTCTAAATTAACAATAAAATAACTAATAATGGTGTAATATAAACTAACAATAATAATTAAATTTATAATCCTTGAAATTACAGTTAATATGCCTTTTAAAACATTATTTCCTATTTACTTCCTTCGTAATTTAAGAAATTTTTTTTCGTATTATTTTATCTTTTTACAACGTAGAGAATACAATTTTTTATTTCTCATTCCATAACTTTAATAACAAATAGTTTAATTTAATACAGAATTATTTTTTTTTCGTTTTTAAAGTTGTTTAAAATCACTTTCCCGATACAAAATGAGAGATTAAAATCTGAATATATCTAACATTTACAAATAAAAGTTATTGATTTGAGTTAATCAATAGCAGAATGAGAAATTTCTTCGAATTTCATAAAGTATCCCAAAAACAAATTTTATTTAGATACATCAAAAAGTACATTCCAGCGATAAATTAGTATTTTAATACTTACAAAATAAGAAATTGATTTTTTTTTCTTTTTCTTTTAAAGATGTGGAGAAACTATTGAAAAAAAATTAAGCAATTTATCTCAATATTATTAGATCAATTTCTTAATGCCCAAAATATAGACTAAGCATTACACCGTTATGTTGCTAAGTGTTGATTCCTGTTAGAATAAAAATTGATTTTGCAATCATAAATTTAGAGTAAATTATCTAAAACTTTTCCATTCGTCACCATTTTTAAATAAGAAACTTTTCACGATTTAAAATGTACACTTTCGAACGAAAAGAAAGTATCAACAGATGTTAGAACATATAATACCATTATTTAATCCTTTAAGACAAAAAGAAACATGGTTAGACTTAATGGAACAATATTTCGAAACGTTAGAACGTTCATGGTGAGAATATACAATAAAACTCGATTTGGTATTCACTTAAACCATTTCTATACATCTTAAAAGTCATTTAAACACCTATTAGGTTTCTTTAACACACTTAACGAAATAAAAGTTCAGTAAAAAATTCCCAGCAAAAAAACTGTCTGCACTTGTATCAACCAAATAAATGATTTATTAGGTTAAAACTTTTCATTTCACGAATCAGTCCCCAAAGCAATTAAGGCTTAAGTCCATAATGAGTCTTAAGTACCTCAAATATGTTAGTAATCTCTTTCCAGATAACACTTTTTCTAATGGGTCGTTATAAAACAGGTAACCACAGACGAAGAAATTCGCATAAACACCTGCTCTGTCAAAGACCAAGGTTAAAGTATTGCGAAACAGCTGCAGCTTGTGGACGAAAGCGGGGCAATCTCAGCAAGATCAGAGACGAAATCTCGTTCATTCTTTCTATCAATGTTTTTTTATGTCTTCCGCAGGTCGCTTTGTCCTGCACGACTCTGCTAAAGAATGACTGAGATGTCAAGGGTTGCATAAGACAATCTCTCTCCTTATCTATATGTAAAAACGCTAGCTTTTATGCACAAATGAGGGTAAGTTTGTTATCACAACACAGTAGAACAGAAAAAACATTTAATCATTTTTTTAAAGTTAATGATTTATTGTTTTTCTGTTAACAGCAAAAAAAAAGAATTTAGAAATTAACAGTAAATGAATTTCAACCTTAATTTATTATTTAAATAAATTGGTGCACCAAGAACCTGCATCAGATATATTTGCTTACATTTATTGATGTTGAATTTATTGATTGTATAAAAGCTTCAAAAGCAAATATGCATTTTATTATATATATCTGGATAACATTTAAGGAACATTTATCTAATGGTACATATGAATGGAATAAATATCAAATAGTGGTAAAAAGCTGCCTTATAAGCATTTGCTTATGAAACGCAATGCTTATTGCTAAATACTGGAAGTTACGTAGGACTGACTATATAAACGGTCATTTAAAACAAATAATATATTTTTAAAAAATTAAGTCGATTCCTACTTAGGTCAACAAAGAATTTTTTTAATTTTAGTTACAATTTATTAAATAATTACAATTAATATAAATATGTATATATAGTTATGACAGCATCACAATATTAAATTGCAAAATAGAAAGCAAATTTCCTCGCAATTTTCCTTTCTTCTCGACATGTAGCGCAATCTTAAGGTTAGGTAGGAGAAGTGATCAACAATTGATGACAAAGATTTTAAGCAGAGAAATCGGAATTGAACCTAGAGCTTAAAATTTCTTCAATTTTATTTTTTTTCATTCTAACTACTAAGCCACAACTGCTAACTCATTCTCAAAAATCATTTGGATAAAACGTATACTTGAAGCCAAAAATTATCAAAAATAATTATTGATTTTCGCAAGAACTGTACTCGCATTCTTCACCTTCAAGTGAAAAATACTGAAATCCTAGCATTTTACCGATTGAGCTACTGCCTATTGATTTCAATTTTCAGTACAAACTGCTAAAACAATTTAAAGTATTAAAAATTAATTTAATTTAATTAATGAATTAATGATTGAAAAAACTGTATTAACATTATCATCCTCTACAAGTTTAAAAACGTATTTGAACTTGATTGGATGAATAAAAAATATTTTATTAAAGATTGAAAATTTGAACAAGATATATATGGAGAGAGTGTGAACTTATAGTAGGAATTGAATAAGACGTTCAAGTGTTCAAATATCTCATTTGTAGCTGTATTTCTAAGCATTCAAATAGATTACAGAAACTTTTCAAGTAGAATAAACCAGTCTCACAGGACAATTAAGAGAATTGCGTAAAGCTTTCAGTGGATTAACAAAATCAGTTTCAAACTGAAGAACATTTTGGTAATAAAAGATTTCAGCCATTTTCAGGACATAGTTTGTCTTTAATGAAATATAAATTAATTGTACATAATTTTTTAAACTAACACTGGAAATGTGACATTTCAAACTTTTCATAATTAACCAGATATTATGCAAAAACAATATTTACTCATTAAAAATTTTGAAATAAAGTTAATATGCATGTACAAGTGGCCTGAATGACAAAAAGAACATTTAATGAAAACTAAATATTTCTAATTCCACGCAAAAACTGAGAAAAAAAATGTTAATTAATGCATCAATTTTTTGATAAAATAACTACGAATATTTTTTTAGTTTATAATTTCAAAACAATTCAAACATATATGAAAATCCAAAAATTGACAACTAACAGCTAATGGAAGTTTCTCCAATTTTTTTAATGTCACGAAAAGAAAGATATACTCAGTTTATTAACCGGAATAAAGCATGCAAGGAATATGTTTTTAGATAACATATTAAAAGGGAGTACAAATCTATTTAATTAGCACTAAGGAAAAGTTTTTTTTA
This sequence comes from Argiope argentata, assembly GCA_026289955.1. Lineage (NCBI taxonomy): Eukaryota > Metazoa > Arthropoda > Arachnida > Araneae > Araneidae > Argiope > Argiope argentata. Next base: position 8,483,282 of record JAOUZG010050968.1, on the reverse strand, counting down.
ACACTTCTCATCTTAAAAAAAATTATAAAATAAACGATAAAACTTAACTAGAAATATGTAAGCAATTTATTAAAAAGCCATATGGTTTTTATCATCAAAAGGCTCTCCAAGTCTCAAATAACCTTTCATTAGGTAAGAGGTCTAAAGTATGTTCCCTCTAGTGTCTGTTAATGATGCTTATTTGAAGATGCAGAGGCATTAAAAAATCTATTCAGAAACAAAAGTAGCGATCAAAATGTCTTCTACACAATTTTTCAACATACAAATCATTTTATATTGGATCACGTGCTTTCATATTTATTTTATCCATTAATTATATCGAAAAGTAAAATATTCAGAATAAAGCCATGTAGCTTCAGTACAACAGGAAGCGCTGGTAAGAATCGAAGAATCATGGAACGTCTTTCTATTTCAAAGAAGTGTATGATAAATAGAAGGAAATACCACAAAAACACAATGATATCAATATGACATTAAATACAATCACCTAAATCTAAAAATCTATGAAGTAAACGTGTTCAGTACGTGTTGCTAAACTACTCTATCTAGGAAGTAAATCCAAACTCTCTGCATGAAATGAACAATGCTTTACTATTCAAATTACTGTCGAAACTATCTAAGATGAGTACAACTAAATTTAAAATTCTCCATTCCATAACAGTTCATGACTAGGAAAACCGTATTCTTTTTCTTTTCTGTTCGCACGAACCGCATGGCGTCACGTTGGCGTCTCGAATTCAATGAACAACGTAAGAACGTGACACTACAATGCCAGAATACAATATGACAAGTAGAGCGTGTGTCTCGAGAAAGCTCGCCTTGCTTTTTACATCAATTTTAACAAAACAAAACCTAAATGAAGTTGGGTTGATTGGTGTCAGAAAACGAGCAAGGAAGTTTAAAAACCGGTGTAACGGGACCTTTTCTCCTCGTTATTACCGTAACTTGTAAAGGGAGAGTCTGAGGTTACAGCAGCTATTATGGCCGTCAGATGAACTGGTCCAACAACTTTCTTCGTTCGGAACTAACCAGATTAACTTCCCTACTTATGTCCGCAGCCTTAGGAAAGGCATCCCTTTCCGCCTGTGTTCAAAGGTTGCACCTCCTCCAGAACTATTCAACAGACCTAAGGCAAAAACCAATTTAGTCGGAGGAACTTGAAATGAAACTTATCTGCCGCGTCCACAGATACAGTGTAATTACTAAGGTTTTTTAGTCACTTCTTTACTAGCAATTTGGACGAGACTATCTTTAAGTACAGGGCCCGACTTAATCTAATTGGGGCCCGCGGCAAACACTTCCTTTGGGGCCCTCAACTGCCTTTTTTGTCTTTGAAAAACCATGTTAAAAAAGTTCATTAAAGAATGAAATGTAAATTAAACTTTCTATTTGATTTCGGGTCCCGGGGGCAACTGCCCGTATGCCCCTGCCTTAGTCAGGCTTTGTTTAAGTGCCCCCCTTCGTTTAAGAATTGAGTCTTAACACTTAGCTGACCGGTGACGAGTTAACTCGTCTTTTCATGTCCAAACGTTGTTGACCGGTGACGAGTTAACTCGTCATTGCACTTGCATTATCTGTTTCAATTTATAACACCGCGGACGATATAGAACATTGCAAAAACTTGGCGTATCGTGTTTAGTCTTGTCCGCTCTATAACAGAAAAATTACTTTTCCTAGTATTTACATTTTTATTAGAATTTTAGTAAAATTCCAAAATTTTCAACCATGACGGAACGTATCGGCGAAGAACTTTTTGATGTAAAAAATATGTCCAAAGTTTAATTTCATTTCATTCAGTATAAATAAAATTCATTGGAGTTTTTTTAGAACGTTTTACTTTCATATTCAATGACAAAAAAGTAGCCGGTGACATGACATAGTTTCTGTGTAAAATTGCCGGTCACCGAAGTGTTAAAGTAAAAAATTCAAAAGATGCTTCACACAACTACAAAATAGCAAAAATATTGTAAAAATGTCAGTAAAATAAGGGCAATAGGAGTTAAATATTAAGAATTGAAATTATCAAATAATTCAGTTGGAAGTTAAGAAAAAAAAACTGGTAAAGATTAATGTAAAGAACATTAGGTAATAAATTACAAAGCAGACATCACCATAAAAAAATCCTTTCGATGCTTCTGCAATTTCCCGAAGTAAGGGAAATAATTATATAGTTGGTTATTTCCTTGGAAAATCACCACCAGACCATGATTCTGATTCGATGTGTAGGTATGTGCGTGTGAGTTATGCCTAAGAGAGATAATGGGACAAAGATTATCATTTTTTCGATAATTAAATTGCTTTTTGAATATCCTCCATTTCAATAATTTGGGAAAATATGCAAAGAATTTTGTTTACCCAATCTATGAAACACATAACTTTCATAAGGACAAATGTATTAAAAACTGGTTATTTTTATTACTGTCATTGTTCTGCACATTGTCACCGAAAAACAGAATGAAAATTCTTGGAAAACTAGAATTATTTTTGAAAAATTCCCACTTGCAATAAGGAAAACCAAAAGGGAATATTTTTTTTATATCTACCGGTTTAAACAACTGAATAATATCTAGAATGGCATGCGATCTTTTTAAATGTAAAACCTGAAAAACCGACGATGTTATTCGATGAATAAACTAAAGATAATTGCCACGAATAATAAAACAAAATTGCTGTATACGATAATTGTTGTATGTCATAACAACCGTTCTACTAGCAAGTGCTTTCATTTTTTGAAAATAAGAAAAAATTTCATGTAAATAGCTTTCCTGAAAGGTAAATATAATAAAAGAGAATCCGACTTCAGTCATTTGAAATGAGAAAAATGATGCAACAGTTTTAGATCTTTGATCTAAAACTAATGCGGATACATTAGGGAATCCAGACCAGCATAAAATTGATTAAGTACATTAAAAAGTTGCCGAAGTTTTAAAATCATTAATTTAAGTACCCACAAGCAACCGGCTGAGATGATAGCTCCGAATTAATGTTTTCTTCCATTGATTTGACTTCAAGCCTTCTTTAAAATATTATGGCATTAAATGACTTCAGCATTAACTATTCACAGCTGCGAGCATTTAAATCATTCAGTGCCCTTTGCTTGATACAGTTGCAGCAGGCAGTTAACCTTAAAAGGTCAAGGAAATTCTCATTTCACTAGAATGCCCTTGCCATTTTTAAATAGTAATTTATAACAGCGATAATAAATACGAAGTTAAACTAGTTTACAAAGGTCGGCCTTCTTTACTGACCATTTGAGAATAGGTCAGTTGTCAGTTAATAATTCCCTATTTAAAAAGAAGTACATCAGAAAGAGCAGGATAATAAATTGCATTCTCGTATCTTAACGTAAATTTGTGCGTATTATTTTTCTTTTCACTAAATTGATTAAAATTTCAATAAAAGTCACATTCCAAATCCTTTAAAAAAATTTACGTTCCTAAATCAATTTGTTTTCAAATGCAATTTCTTAATGTTTAAATGGCAGGCAATATAATTTGATTATCTCATTGTTTAAGAAATGTGGAAAGAAGAAAAAATTATTTATTATAAATTGACTTACTAAAGAGGCCAATAAATGATTCGAAAGCGGCAAGAAAATATGGGCGTTATACAAGTTCATATTCGCTTGTTCATAAAAATGACAGATTTGGTTATAAGCAGTATTGTAGGCTTATTAATAGAACTAAATCATTAAAATAAGTTTCTATAAATATAACAGGAATATAGCCATTCTATAGCATTATTGGTATTAATGATACAGATCAAAATGATGCAGAATCAAAAGCTAACTATTGAGATATTAATGGATTAATGGCAATATTTTCTCAATTATGAACAACGATGAAAAGACAAAAAGAAATCGTGAAATACTGTGTTACTCTACTATTATTTCGGTACTGCATTTAAGCAATAACGTACAAATACTTTGGTATTGCATTCAAGCAATAATGTACAAATACTTAAGTGTTACATGTAAGCAATAACTTACAAATACTTCGGTATTACATGTAAGC
>JAOUZG010050968.1:8464283-8479259 GCA_026289955.1 Argiope argentata | reverse complement strand
AATAACTTACAAATACTTCGGTATTACATGTAGGCAATAACTTACAAATACTTCGGTATTACATGTAAGCAATAACTTACAAATACTTCGGCATTACGTTTAGGCAATAAATGAAGGATATTATTTTTAAATGTAATCAAGGAAGCAATATTGTAAATGATAACACACAAGTTTTCTATCTTTCAAATTTTATTTCTATACACAAATACATGCAAAAAATGTATACACGCATTTCTGCTTTATTTTATTTATTTCACTGAATCTACTTTCAAGGACAGTTAAGCTTTGAAGCTTTGGGAAATTCTCATCAAAATGAAACGTCAGTAACTTTTTTTTCGGTTTAAAAAGAAAATGTGAGCATAAAAACCACGCAAAGTGAATAAATTAGGGCAATTTTTCTTTATCTATTATCAAAAGTTGTGATCTGTAATGGATGACCCTTTTCCTGGTAAAAAACACGGAACTAATAACCCCATAACCATTGCCTATAACAAATCAATATAGTAGTAGCCCCTGTCACACCCGAGTCACCCTATACTAAACTACTAAACCTGCACGCAGTTGCGCCCGGATGTCCGTAGCAAGTTTCCATATAACAATCCGATTGGAAACAGCGTCATTCGTCCTTCACGCTTCAGATCAACCATAGGTTACTGATTTACAAAAACAGCCTCGTCAATGAATATTACGTACGATTCATCACCTTCATTTGATGGTATAAAAGCACTTAATCAAGCACCAAGTTAGTTCACGTCAATGGCGAGTTGCGCAATACTGTGCTCTAACTGACGACAATTGCCCAGGAAGTTGGAAAATAAAGCACGAATCATCCTTGTCAAGGAAACAATGCTTTGGGCTGTTTTTCCCATGGGGAACATAACAAATGTTACAATGTGTTGATTCATAACACATTTGGGAAATAATTTCTGGTCCTTAAGGTAGTGAGTGATCTAGTAACGTGAGCGGAATCAAAGAATAATCTTGCGAAGGGAATTCAAAGAACTAACAAGTTATATAAGTGGTATTACTTTGAATCAAATCATGTTTTTTTTCTGCTACAAAATGCTGAAATCAAATACCAGAAAGTAATTCTCTACTAAGTTTGCTAGAGGAGATTCGAGACTATTAAAAATTAGTCACGTAAAAGAATTTTCCATTAAAAATAAATTCAGAGCCATTTCACGGCATTTTTCCAATGGAAGGAAAATTAAAAACACAAGATTGCTCCGCATCATCTAGCATTGGCAATAAATTAACTAAGCATGGTATTTATTACCTGATACTAGAAGACATCATACTATATGAAGCAGATAAATAAAACAGGAAATCAGAAACATTGAATGTTTCGACATAAAAAACACAAGTAAAAGTTGCAATTATTTCCAAAATTGATTACGTTCAATATTGATTTGAAATTACACAAGTACGCTGGAGGACCATTAATCTCGAGAAGAATTTTAAGAGTCTGACAAATGAAAAAAAGTGAATGTGGTTAAGAGTTACGTCAGTTGAATTGAAGAAACAAAAACCCGTCAGGCTATTAACTTGGAAAAGAACACAATTCAAAATAAAATTCGTAAGAAAAGTATCAGCTAAAAGTTAAACTTTTCTCCAGGGAAAAAGCGCCAAAAAAGCCAGACAAATAGTAATTGCACGTCTGAAGCGCCCAAATCTTCGAATTTCTAGTCGAAAATTTTCTTTCCAAAAGGTTTTATTCCGTTTCTTTTCAGCGAAGCATCTAATCAATGGAATAACCCGCTGATAGTTTATTCTTACGGAACTAAGACTGAAATCTCAACTACTTTGACAAGGCAAGAAAAAACGTCTTGAGTGAGAACTGGAACTCTCAAAACAGATGCTATTTTGATTAGAACGTCAAAAACAGAAAGTTCATAAAACAATACAGAAATAGAAATAAAAAAGTTCAAATCATTCATTCTGACAAAATTTCAGTACTAGTTGAAACATCCTGTGAATAGTAGTAGAACAAACAAAAGGATGATCAAATTCAGCTCAACGAAGCGAAACGAATCCCGGTTACAAATGACTTGTGACCATAAAGGAGCAGTTTCGCCTCTTCGATTGAAGAATGGTTGGACTTCCAACTAAATTGAAATGTGATGGTTATCATGATCAAAATACACACGGTATTGCTACTGGATGTGAAACTTACAATTCTATATCTATAGCTACAAGAATACTAAACAGTAAAACTGCTAGATCTTTTGTAAGTCTACACATAAATGATTTCAAGATCCCACTTAGAATATAAAACATTTTAAACTTAAATATACTGTTTATAGCTGGACGTGCATTTGTTTACAATTCGATTCTTTTTATATAAACAATAAAAGATGCCCAAATAAAAATTGTAAAAAACCAGGTGAGATTTGTTTTATAAAACCATTTGATAGCTAAGCTGACAAGTAGATCAGTGATTAGAATTACGAGTATCTGTCGAAATTATTTAATAGATAAGAATTAAGGATCGAAATAAACTGTATGGTGCTAGATAAAGGTGCTGGAAATAGATCCACTAAATTGCAAACTAAAAAATTAAGCTAAAATTTTTTTTAAAAAAATTAAGCTGTATTCGATAGAAATAAAAATACTGTTTGAAAGTATCAGCGTAACAAGAATATTTGTTGATGAGATTAAAATTCGATGGAAATAATTTCTTTTCTATATTCAAGAAATTTAATTACATTCTTAAGGCTACATAATTCTCGTTCAGCCACGGATTCCTTTATTCATTAATTAAGAATTAGGATTAATTCTGTGTTGAACTAAATCTGAAACACTAACACATAGAATATTAAACTTAACTCATAATTTTATAACATATTCGCCAGTTCAAATTTAAAATATAAATGAAATATCTGAATTCTAAGACTTAAGTAATTTTCAGGTACTCCAGAACATGAAATACCTAGTTCCATGAAATACCATAGTTTCAATACATAACAAATAATGCGAAAAATAAATAAATAAATAAATAAAGTCAATTCCTATTTATGGAAATGAAGAAACATTTTATTTTAGTTACTTTTTATTAAATAATTACAATTAATATAAATAATTTAATCAAATATTATTCATTTCCGCAAGAATTGAACTCTCATTCTCCACCTTCACGCGAAAAATACCGAAATCCCCTCATTTTACCGATTGAGCTACTGCCTATTGATTTCAATTTCCATTGCAAACTGCTAAAACTAAAGTATTAAAAATTAATTAAATTTAATTAATGAATTAATATTTGAAAAAAAAACCTGTATTATTAACGACTTGAAAATGATTTGGAAATCTAAGCAAGTGACGTGAAATGACTTGTATATATATATATATATATATATATATATATATTAGGAAGAGTGTGAACCATTAGCAGGAATTGAATAAGTTGTAAAATACCCATATTTTCTTATATTGGTAGAAAAAAGCCTTAGGGAAATTCTTGAACGAAAAATTCATCCAAATTACAACCGCAATCAATATTTTTACTACCATTGCATATTATAATTAGTATTTTATTTAATTAAAAAGCGCAGAATTATTTAGATAAATTTTTAAATACTAGCAAATTAGATGTGTATGCAAATATAAAAGTAATATTAAAATAGCATGTGTCGATAAGATTGCTATTGCTAATAACGAACGAGAGAATTTTGGTAAATTGCCTTTTTTCTGATAATTATCCATGTAAATATTTTACGAATTTCAAACAAAAGACAAAATTCAATATAAAATATTTCAGTATAAATGATTAAATTGTTCTCAGTAATTCCAAAGAATAATTTGCAAAGCGCAAAAAATTGTTTTTCTTTCAAATATGAAAACATCGAATTCCCTTAGTGAAATGACTTGCGCAAGTTTCACTAGAATATGTAGAGTATTTCAAAAGAGCTTTACTTTTATATTTGCGAATGAAAATTCCCCACCACAAAGATACCTGGCCAAGGTCAAGATACATGCTAACACAAGAAAAAACACATTCCGTATTACAAAATATCAATACAGATCAATACCGATCGAGCGAGCTCTAAGAAACCGTACCACAGCTTAAAATTCCCGCCGAACATTTCCCTTTATATCCGATGCCTAAATAAAAGCTACAAACTTTAAAAATATTTCCAAAAATTCTCCAAAGTACTAAAATATATTTTATAAATTTCTAAAAAAATGTATCATGAATAGCTCCGAAACATTACATAAAACAAATCTTCCAACCCCAAATATTTTTGTTCACAATATAACATTTAAAAAGACAAGACGTATTCTGGGGTGACTACCGATTCTGACAGTCGACCTTGAATAAAATAACTGTAACACCCTTCATAAATCCTCACTCACAAATTTGCTTACCATAAGTGCTTCAATACGAATAAAGCATACAACGCGAACTCGAGCATTCAATTTTGGAAGTTGACCCCGATGTTGATCTGCGGGGGTAAAGGTTGACCCTTTACATTTTTGCGGGGAGGAACCGGTCAAACAAGCCACAGGGTAGGGAGTATGAAGGGCCAGAACATAAAACGAGGTAAACTGACAGTTTGCCGCCGTAGAATATATGAATTCTTTCTTGAAGCATATAATTTGCAAAGTTCTGTGCATCTCACATCAAAACAATTTTACACATTCTAAATGTAGATTAGCAGGAAGCAATGAAAGCTAAGAGAATTTGGGACATCATAAAATGAATCATCTACACTATTCTTGATGTTTAAATAGCAAAGTTTAACATTTTAACGCATATCTTTTAAGGAAAGTGTTAAACTATGTCAGGAGATAATGAGATATTTGAGATGAATCTTAACATTCGGGTTCTAATTAATATTAATGACTAACTGCTCATTAAAAAAGAAATTCATTTGCCATGCGATTATTCAATACATTAATATAAAAAAACTTTTACAAAATGAAAATTATTTACATAAATAAAAGTCAACAATGTGTATAAACAATGCTTACATAAATGCATATGTTCAGTGCTAGTTAAGTGTTTATCCACGATAATGAAAATGATAAGAATAAAATAAAACAGTAATGATCTCAATAGAATTGATTGTCACTATTATGTCAACAACAAATAATAGAAATTCACGCTGTATCATCCATAAAAGTGATTTTAAAAATAATTAAACTCAATAAGGAATTGCTATTTTATAAATCGAAAAATCCAAACAGCATTCCTTTTGCAAATTACATATACAGAGGAATTTTCTCTTATAAAAATATTCAAAGTTAAGAAAAATGGAAGAAAAAGTGCGTTTGTCTAGCATAACAAACATAGGATAAGCGTTAATTCACAAAAGTGAAATAAATGAGTACTGAATCATACTAGATTGCAATAGTTTTAAAAGGTTCCGAATTCAGAAAAAAGATTAACACAGCCTGGAGGTAAATAGACGCTTACAGATTTTCAAATAATACAACTAGATAAATAATACTGAGATAGCATTTAATATGACATAAGTCAAAGCAAAGTCTCAGTTAAAACTGATTTATTACTCATACTCAGACGAGTTCAGTTTTTTCCTCGACGAGTCAAACAGGGAAGAGCGAGAACTGATTCATGGAATTTTAGAAAGTTGTAGGAATTAACCGATTCTTGTAAGCTGATTGTGCTTTTTTATGTGAAAATATTTAAATGCGCGCGATCCAAGAAAAATAAACAGAATGCGGTGACTACAAACTAAAGAAGTCAATAAATCACAATCATTTCATTCCAAGAAGAGTAAAAAAGGAATATTTATAAATTTGACAAATGCGGTTTGGATTTATTTACTACACCTTTCCGTTTATTATAAACAAAGAAATCAAACGTTTTAAAACAATCGAATAAAAAATGAATATTTTAAATTGACATGATATTAATATTACCGCACTATGAAATTACTTCTTTTTTTTTAACTGTCCAAAATACTCAGACAACTTTTTATCCGAAATTTTGTTCAAAAATTGGTTCAAAATGTTTTCAAATATCTGAAATAGTGATAGTGCGAATAAAGAAAAACTTTTTGGTAAAACTTTCACGAGGCATTAATTTGCTACAAAATTTCCGAACACAACATAAATTTAGAGAACAAAAACAATACACAATAACTATATTTTACGATTACAGCATCACGAATTTCAATACTCAGTATTTCAATGTGTTCCTCCTCAAGTGAATAAATTGTTAGTTTGATAACAGCTCTGTATAATGAATAGAGCTACCGTCGAAAACAATGTATTATATTTGATTTTCAGGCATATCCAATTTAAAGAGAGTTCACATTTACGAAAAATCTTTTAAGTCAGATAATTCGAAAATAAAAACGTAAATAGTTTAACTTCTTTAATATTTATGCATTGGTTTTATTTTATGGAATTTTATTACGTTCAATTTCAAATGCATCTAACATTTTTTTATAAATATGATGATTTATCTGTTGTATTATGAAAAATGCCAATAACAAAAAAATGTGAGTGATAATAAAATTTAAAATTAAACTGCAACAAAAACAACTGCATCATTCAAATATGCATATTTTTCAGCACCTTAAAAGTTAGACAACGGCGAAAAATTGCAAGCTATAAATAAACAGAAGTTTTGTTTGAATATTTCGGCAATCGCAAAATCGGATAATTTCAAAATTAAATATTTGAAATAATTATTGATGGGGAAAATTATACATAGAAAGTGTTTTAAATGCAATGTAATTTTTTTATTTATTTATGCTTAAAATTAAAATACACTGAAATGATAAAATACTGTACGAAATACAAACATTTCTTCCTCGGAAATTATCAAAAAGAACTAAGGGAAAATCAAAATCGTCTGATAAGTAGATGTAGATTAAAAAATTTATTCGAACCGATCTGAAGTTGAATTCATAATAACTCTTAAGTGATAGAATTGTTTTATTTCTAATGCAGACTGGTAGTTTTTGAATTAGTAAGATGTTGAACTCGCCGGTACCGTTTCTATATCAACATTTTTTTTAATTAGCTTAAACTCTTTTTGGATTATCTTCGATAAATATTTTGCAAACTAATCAAAAGAATTAAATAATATCTCAAAAACAAATCATAGATTCAAAATTTTGTTTGTTCGTTGGAATTCTCACGAATGTTTCACAGAAGCAATTACTCTAGCAAATTAAAATGAAAAAAAAAAATTGAAGAAAACATAAATCTCCGATATTATTATTAAAAAAATTCAAGCATCAAATTTGGAAATTATCAATTGCATCGAATTCAATCAAAATTCATGAAATTAACAGTGTTTCAAAAAGATAATACATTAAATTAAATAATGAATCACATACTATCAACTGTTCAATTGCAAAGTATCATGTCTGCATAAATAGTTCCGGTAAATTAAGAAATTTTATTCATAATTTCAGTTTTAATATCATCATATAAATATTCCGATAACTTCTTATAAGTAGTGCAAAAGTATCATCATGACTCATAATAATTCTTTAAAAAAATTTAGCAATTAGATTTTAAATGCAGTACAGTAAATAACCAAATAAACTTACCTTTCCAGAAATATTAACATTTATACATCCTATAGTACAAGTCAGCTAGAAATTGATCGCTAAGTACAATCTGTCAACTGAGTTATAATCCTCGAAAATAATTTCACGTCATTTCGCAGCACAAAAATCACAGTCTTGCTCACATATAATTTCCTCGACAAAGTTAATTAAGAACGTGTCACACGTTTATAGCATAAGAAAAAATAATAATCGCGCTTGTCTATTTCTCTGCGGCGTTCAAGCAACTTCGACTTGCCGCTGGTTAGATGGTTCGTATTGAATCTGTATTCAAATTGTGAGGGGTAGCTACGCGCTATGCTCAGAAGGGTTGCTGTGTTTACAGATCGAGCGTCTGACGATCGCCAAGTAACTAGGTGAAACAGCGCCAAGTTATCAGAAAACGCGAAACTAGGCTTCTCTAGGAAAATTTTTTAGAGCATTTTGAAAAAGCGGTTGAAAACCAACTTTGTAGGTTTGCTCTATTTTCATTTATTGGAAATGCCATCCTTTATGGCTTTTTCTTATTAATCTTTAGCACGGTAGTGCAATGACTTTATTTTTTTTTTCACTGGAAAAAGTGCGCTTACTATAAAGTATCAAAATTTGCTAGATAATATTTATATGAAAGAAGTTAGTAGAGTTGAATAAGATATGAATAGATCGTCGAAAACTTAGTTCAGCGATTTCAATTTTTAATTTTAATTGTTTCTTAAATTTATACATATTATTTATTAAAGAATAATTTATTTGATTGAAGAGGCCAGATTTTAATTTCAAGTAGGGATTCATTAAAAGTCATATTTTAAGCACACTTAATTCTTCAAATTAAATATACGTAAGCTTTAATAGAAGTGGATTGTTATTAAAATATGAATGAAATAATTGAAAGGGTTTCCTGATAAGCTAACTTATAATAAAAAAATAATATTTATGTATGTATTTTATATTATAATATTTGTATTCAAAACATGTAAAGAAATCGAAAATGGACAAGATAAGAAGAAATAGCACTTTTATCATAAATTTAACAAAAATACTCATTATTGCTCAAACATTGATATCACCGTTTTGGCAGCAAGTCAATGTTCTTGGTGTAGATTGATTAGGGGAAGAAGTCTTACGTTACTTCTTTCACCTTGTCTTCGCGTAGAGTAGAAATTAGGATAGTGTTTGTGTGTGGGGGGGGACAGCTCAGTTGTATCCTTGTCATTTGACCATGGTTCAAAATTACGAGGTTCGTTCCAAAATAGTCCTAGTGTTGCTTTAAAACAAGACTTTAATATAACTGAAATGAAATAAAAAATCACATTTTTTTCCGAATACAATTACTTCCCTTGCAAACTTTCTTAAATGGTTTGGTAATCTGATAATCATATGGTGGTAAATCCGAGCTGTACTTCAGGTGTTCTAACACTTCTCTAACTGAAATTTTATAACATCGTCTAGGTATCACAAGAGATTTATGCTCTCTCATTATTATGAAGAAAGATAACTTGTTGGGAGATAAGTTAAAGTTTTTTTTTAGTGAATGGTCAATGAACTTCCGTGAGAATAATGTAGTATTTTGTAGAATTAAATGAACAATAAATCAATAAAAAGTGGAATACTGTGATCGAAGAAAAGCATTAACATTACTTTCTTTTCAGTTTGCAATGCTTTTAATTTTTTCTTTGAGAAAAATAATGCGTGTTTCTACTGTATATGCATTCGTTTTCATTCGGGTGTTTAGTGGTATACGAGCATTCGCCGAACACAACATTGAGTTTCAGAAAAGCGAGATCTTCATCGAAAAAATCACATGATGAATGTCGAGACCTTGATTCTTGGTTGGAAATGAATCCTTGTTACCTCTTGCGCATATTCTTTGTTGTACTGTAGACATCAGTACATTATTGATTGCAGCATAATTTTGCTAAGATACACTTGAGTATAGATATTATGAGTTATAATTTTTCAATTTTCTCCAATTTTATTAATATCAACAAATAACACCACGCTGCTCAAAGTGTTTGCCTCATCTTATTAGGGCAAATCCGATACTAATTTCCATCTTTCGCGAAAACACTTATAAAATTTTCTCACAACTTTTTGCCTTAATTACTACTGATAATAAACAGGCTCCTATCGACGATAAAATCGACATTTACCTTCTTTTATTAAAAGCCATACTGATTTACGCTATCACGATATGGGCGTATCCATCTTTACTAGCTCTTTAAATGTTTTCACATGAACAAGTGAATTGGTTGTACATGACCATCAATACATTCATGGAACATTTTCTTACAACCTTGTACAATGTCACAGCTTCAATTATGACTTTTCATTTGAGAAAATGTTATAAAACTTATCTATCCGTTTTATTTTATTTATATTTATGTTATCGTTTCTCAACAATGATGGTATTGCCTGCTTAAATGGCCCATCACCGGTGACGGGGTATATCTTCAAGAGGGCAGATTTGTTCATGTGCCTTTCCTAATAGAAAATTGTCCCTCGGGAAGGGTGGATACCTCATAATTCAGGACGAGAAGGTTCCGGCATGGTGGTTGGTTCTCGATATCCTTGTGGTACTATTTTGCATCTATTAAATTTCTGGGTTATAGTCTCTCCAGTCCGATTTTCTAGTTATATTTATTGTTAAAGTAGGATAGGGTCTATTACTGGAATATTTGCTTGGTCCACTTTTGCAGTGTGGCTGAGTAAAATACACTTTTGAAAAGTTTTCTTCCGTTTATTTCATCCAGCGAGGAATAATTTATACAGAAGGAAAACGGTAAGAGATACGTCAATCTATATCAAGATGCGGGAGTAAAAGAGAGAGATAATTTTTTGTTCAGTGATTTTACGAAAAAATTTTGATTGGGATTTCTTCGACATGTGTCAATATAGAAACGTGAATCGTAGGTATCTTTAAAAGAAAGGAATAAAAGAATTTAGGTATCAATAAAAATTTCTGTTCTTTCACTCGGAGCTGGTTTCAGTATTCCCCCACGAGCGAGTAGAAATAAGGAAATAAAGGGTAGAAATTGATTCAGGAATTAGCAATTTAGAATGAAATTAAGCTAAGATAAAAGTTAGAAAATTTTAGAGGATTTAAATTAGATTAAGAGACAAAACACACACACACACACACACACACACACACACACACACACACACACACACACACACACACACACACACACACACACACACACACACACACACACACACACACACACACACACAGGGAGAGTGTGAACTAATAGAAGAAATTGAAAAAACCTTATCTTATCTTTAATAAAATCAAACATATATTTATAAAAAATGCATTAGATATATCTCTTTTTTATAAATTAATTCTTTATTAGATACACAAGGAATCTAATAAAGATCCTTAATAAGGTGCCAAATGATGACAACGTAAAGAATAACATATTTCTTAATACTGAGGAACTCAATTTTCCTTTCATCGCAACTGCTAGTTTTGTTTCCTATCCAATTCTGACTGGGGAAATGAGCAATTTTCGAAGCAATGCAGCTGTCTTACGAAACAAGGGCGCATTCTGTTGTTAGTTACACACACACACACACAATTGTAATATTTTGACATTAGGGCTTCATTCCGACTTCAGTTTTGTATTCAATAATTTCATTCAGAAATATGTAGTTTAAATGCTACAGTTTGAATGAAAATTATTGTTATTATCTTTAATAAATTGTGATGATTTACCGTAACAATGTACTTAAAAGTACGGATAAACACAATGTTTCGCTCAACAATAAAATATCTGTTTAGCCTAAAAAAGATTAATATATCAGCTTCAGTAATATACAGAGCAAAGAGAATTAGGTGAAGAGATGTGCAAACAAACTAAGTGATAGAATAGCAATGCAAGCAGTTGCTAAGAGTCAGATATCGAATAAATAAAACTAGTTTTTTACTTATGATGAGATAAAAAGAGATTAACGACTCGAAAAGCAAACAGATAATTCTGATTTTCAGAAACGAGAACATTGTACTTGAATTTAAAAAAAAAAACTAAATAAATAAATAGTGTTGAAACTCACTTTTACACATTGTGATTTGAAATTATTGATTACTTCTACTCTATTTTCTCGCAGTTACTTTGTCTTTATATATATTTTTAATTCCATTTTTACTCTTATATATTTTTTAATATTTCATTACTCTTATTAATCTTAATTTCACCTTCTTCCTTATTCTTATTAAAAAATGTGAATGAACTTTATTTCCCCCTAAAGTTTCTACGAATACTAAGTTTTATGTCACAAAATTGAATCAATTTCATTATTATTGTTTTTCATTTCTTAATTTGTACTGTAACTAATAGAAATTATTATGTTAATACTAATAGATTTTTTATCATTAAATTTTATATAAAGTCTCGTTAACGTGACTGAAAATCTTTTCTCTATAAAAAAAAAACCGATTTTCCAAAGAGCTAAAGTTTGTTTCAATTATATTAACATCCCTTTTTAAAGAAACACGACTATTATTTTGGGACGGATTTCGAAATTTTAAGCTGCAATCAGACGACGGGGATGACAACTGGGCTGACCACCCCCTCACCGTACCTCGACATCATATCAGTGGAAGGACATTTGCCCGTGATGGATTTAACGTGCACCAATCCGTTTATACGATGGTTAATCGGCGAAATCGGGTTTCGACCTGGTACTTTAATGTCCCGAAGACGATACCTAACCACCAAGTCACCATATATGTATAAAAGCACCTATATGTACCCATAAGTATTTATATGGTATGTATGTATTATATGTATAAAAGCACCTATATGCACCATTTAGTACATATATGGTGTAAAGTCACCATATATGTACTAAAGCACCTAAAAATATGTGAAACAACATCAAAAATAGTTTTAAATTCGCATCCCTAATATGTAGCTTAGAAAATAAGTCAATTGCAGTAAAGTGTTGTTGAATCAAAATGTGCGTGTGTATTTTCCTACAGTCAGGAGCCAATCGTCACTTGGGAACAACTGCATCAACTGTTGATTTATGGCACTTGTAATTCAGAAATATCACTTGGAAACATCAGATATAGACATGTTTCCAAACATTAGATATAATCACAAATAGTTCCAAGTTCGTATCCCTAATATGTAGCTTAGAAAATAAGTCAATTGCAGTAAAATGTTTTAGAATCAAAATGTGTGTGTGTGTGTTTTCCTGTAGTTAGGAGCCAATCGTCACTTGGGAACAACTGCATCAACTGGTGATTTATGGCACTTGTAATTCAGAAATATCGATTGGAAACATCAGATGTAGACATGTTTCCAAATATTAGATATAAACACTACAAATATTTCAAAATTCTTATCCTTAATATGTAGCTTAGAAAAAAATCAATTGTAGTAAAGTATTGTTAAATCAATATTGTGTGTTTTTTCCTATAGTTAGGAGTCAATCGTAACTTGATAACACTGAATCAATTGATGATTTCTGGCACTTGCAATTCAAAAATATCGTTTGGAAACATTATATATAGACATGTTAAAGAAACGCATACTTTGAATGTGTTTAAGAATAAATAAAAGAGCTAAAATCTTCCATAAGAGCTGAAATCTTCATTGGAAACTATTTTTTTCCTAAAAAACTATTTTTCCAGTTTAATGCTCCCATCTAATCATACGCACTTTGGATGCCAGTGATTCTTGCACTTAATTTTGCTTTGCAATAGACCATTTCGTCTTAATAGTCATAATCACCAACCTGCTTGAAAAAAAAATCTAGAATATTTTAGGGGATGTATTTCATGATAATCGGATAAGAATTTGACATTGTACTGGATAAGGATATTGAAGTTTCAACTCAGTGAAAAATCATTTATTGCAGCCGATAAGAAAAAATAACATTGGATAAGGATATTGCAGCTTCAATTTATTACAGTTTGTTTATTGCATTGACCGATAAGAAAAATTGAAATTTAGTCTTTCTTTAATTTTTATGCTACTTAAATTATACTTTTTAATATTGGTATGTATTGTTGAAAAGTAGTGCATCTTAGAGTTCTGTTTTCGAATTGAAAATATAATTTGGTCAGAAATCAACTAGAATTTTTTGCCTGCTTTCAAAATACATTGAACCTGATAACGAAACGGATCTGAAAAAAAAGGAACTATCAGCTAATCAATTTAGGTTAAAGTTAAAGCAAACAAAATAGTATAAGTTGCTAAAATTTTTGTTCTAGAAAAAAATAACTTCATTAAAAATCATATATATTTAAGCCACTGTATAATTGTTTTCTAAATTTTAGCACTAACTAAAACCGCTTAATCAGCATTTATATATTTCCAATTAAAAATATTTTTTTATAAATCTTCTGTTTCAATCTACTCAGATTTTGGTCGTTTTATTCAGGTATGTTTTTCGTTAAGTAGATTCTGAGTTTTCTTTGATTTCAACATTTTGAGACATTTGCAAAATTTTGAATTTCTTGTCAAATTTTAAACCATTTTTTCTTGTTAAATTTTATTTATTACTTGCTCACAGGGCAGCTATTTTTAATTTCAATATTGTAAAAATTTTGAGCCTGCACAATAGCTTCTCTATGTACTGCTATAATTAAGAGTTAACCTTCTCATGAGTATTTATTTCTCTTTTGAATTTCTCCCATTTTTTAAAGTTTTATTAATAATTAAAAAGTAGTATTTAAGGAAATAAAGTTTATTTTGCTAAAATTTATGCTTATACTTAAGTTTCAGGGTTGAGAAATATACTTCCAATGAAACCATTTTCAAAATTGAAAAAAATTAAATTTAATGATAATTTTTTACCATGAATAGAAGAGAAACATATTACAATATAAAAAGTATATCACATTCTGTCTCTCCCTCTATATATATCTTGTTCAAATTTTCAGTCATTAATAAAATACTTTTTATTCATCCATTCAATTTCAAGTATGTCTTTTTAAACTTTCGTGGAAGACACTTGATGTGAATGCAATTTTTTCCAATATTAATTCATTAATTAAATTAACTAATTTTTAATACTTTAAATAGAGTTGTAATGACAATTGAAAACAGCACCCAGTAGCTCAATTGGTAAAATGCTAAAATTTCAGTATTTATTTTGTGAAGGTGAAGAATACGAGTTCAAATCTTGCGAAAATCAATAATTTTTTTGATAAATAATTTATATTAATTGTAATTATTTAATGGAAAGTAAGTAAAATAAAAATTTTATATTGATCAAAGTAGGAATTGACTTAAATTTTTTTATATTACTATTTTTTTTAATAATATCTGTCTACTATCTGAAGCTGTGTTAGCTGTAAAATAATGTTGGTGGGATATAATCATCTCAATGCCCATGAAAGGATTAAAGATATTACGTGCGGAGATATGAATGATGTTCGTGTAAAAATGTAGTTACTGTATATTTAATTATTTGAAAAAATGTATGAAAGCACTGA
>JAOUZG010050968.1:8444912-8464273 GCA_026289955.1 Argiope argentata | reverse complement strand
CATTTTTTGAAAAAAATATGATTTATTCAGTTTTTTTAAACAAAAAATGTGAAATGAAAAGAAAATCAAATATCATTAAATTTGATCTATTAGATTTTTTGATCATTTGATTTATTTCAAATAATTTGAATTATTTCAATAAATAATGAAAAGCAAATATCTGTTTTCTGTCATAAATTAGAAATATACGAACACTATAGATTTGCTATTACGCGTAAATTTTACACTCGCAAAAAGAAAAGAATGGAATTCTTTTGAATCGCTAATTTTCTTATAAAATTTCAAAACTCAATCACAACATTTAAAATAACATTCTATTATTTAACAGTATACATGTAAGAAGAAAAAAAAGCTAATTTCCTTCTCAGAGTTAATCTCGAATCACTGACAAATAAAAGAAAGAAAAACATTTTCCGGAATGTTTTCTTAAGGAAATGAATGACGTCAAATGCAACCAGCACTTGTAAGATTTTTTTAAATTGGAGTCGAATCCTGCCCTTAGCCTTTCGTCTGGAACTCTCTGATTCTTATAAAAACAATTCGAAGAGGGTTTGAAATCCTTTCATAAGGTAATGAAAATAAACAAAAAAATATTGGTTAAAGGGAGGGGGAGGGACACGCCAAATCCAATGTCCTAATTTAATAAAACCATTATATTTTTGAAACACTGTAGTTGCCAAAAAACGAAATTCTGAACGATGCAATATCTACCTTTATTATGTTCGAACAAAGCTTCAAATAAATTAGCGAGAGTGGTCTCCTCAAATCTTTCTTGCATACTCTTTAATAAAAGTTATCTCTCTTTTGCCGCCTTAAGTTGCAAACCTTGGAACAATGGCGAATAATATTTACAAAATAGTGATCTTTGTTGTGAATTTCGCATTTTTGCTAAATTTATCCTGAAATTTTTGGCCATTTGTTTTGACTATTAATCCCTAGCATGTATATACTATGAATTTAATTTAGCATTTGTGCTAAATTTATCGCGTGATCCTTGGCGATTTATTTTAATTTAATTCCTTCCATGTGAGTAATACACAAGTATTCGAAAATCGAATTTTTCTGTCAGACATATCTTTTTCCAACCAATCAAAACCAAAATTTGACATCAAACTTTAATTAGAGTCCCGAAGTCATTTACCAAATATCATTTAATTTAATTATTCCCTTTTTTACTTTCCGTTTTACATACCTGTGAAAGTACTGCCTGACAGATGGCCAACCCTTTTATCGATTTGCCTCAAAATTTGATAGGTATTTGCAATTTATATGTTAAAGCTGTACACCAAATTTCATCCTTCCAGCTCTCTTCATTTTTTAATTATCGAGTTACTAGTATTCGGATAGTTGGACAAAAAGAATTCCTCTAAATTGATTTTGTACAAAATTTGAAAGATATCTACAAATTTGATAATAAAACCATATACGAAATTTCATATCTCCAGCTCAAATCATTTTTGAGCTATGAAATTCTCAAACAAACAAACGCATTACCAAAATGTTGCGTTTTTTGAAATCCGGTATTTTGAAAAGTGGCGATTCGTCAAAATTTCAAGTTTTATTAGTTTGATTATTTCTATAACATCTCTACATTTTGTATGTAACAAAATAAAAAAAATAAAGTTGTGAACAATTATATGTCTTAAAGAGATAACCTCTTAAATATTTACTTTGCTGTTTTAGTAAAGAAACTGATTTCAAGCGGAAACTTTGATTTCCTTCATTCAAAAGAAATAAATCTTGGTTCTCATACAAATTCTATTTCATTCTAACTTGATGATGTCTTATTACTTTCTACAACTTTTTTTAACTCACTGATTCTTTTTTCTTTTTCTAAAATAAACAACTACATCTTAATAAAACATTTTTATGCTCAAGATGCACCCTATGCAATGTAGGTTTTTTTTTTCAATATTACTTTTTATCTGATAAAGAATATTTTGCTTCTAAGAAATGCTAAAATGAAAGTCGCTAATTATATTGCAATGCATGAAAAAAAATATTCTGAATGAAGTAACTTTTTTGTGACACTTCTTAATTAACTAATAATTTTTTTCGCTTTCGAGCCATTTAACTTAGTTAATCGCAAAATAATCTTAGCTAGGATTCTCTACCCTAAACACTTTCCATTGAATTCTTATAAAAAGAAAAAGAGATAAATAAAGTTCATGCTTAAGTTTTGCGAATCTAAAAATAAATTCTGCGATTGCATAATATTAATGAGAACCC
The DNA here is from genome assembly GCA_026289955.1 of Argiope argentata. Classification (NCBI taxonomy): domain Eukaryota; kingdom Metazoa; phylum Arthropoda; class Arachnida; order Araneae; family Araneidae; genus Argiope; species Argiope argentata. The sequence goes on along the minus strand of JAOUZG010050968.1, from coordinate 8,462,044 downwards.
GAATCAAATTTTTGTCATTCATTGGAGATAAAAATTGTCGATTATTTTGAAAGTGGTGTAAGTCTGTTTTTCTTGTTCCGAGAAAGTTAAAGATAAGCGCATTAGTTAATTCGAAAATAAAAATTAATTATGTCAATGCTGGCAGTTTTCCTTTGATTTATCAAATGTAATTTCATTACATAAATTTCTTGTAAGCTAATTTGATCAAAATAATATATATAATGGCTGTTAATGGATTTACACCGTAATTCATAATTAACATAAAATATAGATAAAAATATTTATTTTATGTATAATAATTAATTCAAAAATTAAGTATTATAATTAATTTATAATAATTAATTATAAATTAATATGTATATAAAAATAATTTATTATAAATTATTTAATTGCAATATATAATAAATAGTTATAAATCATTTATAAGATAAATAATTAAAAATAATAATAAATAAAGAATTTAATTATTCAAATAATTAATTTGATTGTATAAATAATTTAATTGAAAAATTAAATGGGATTTGAATTATATTCTTTATTAATCCAACTTTGTTTATAAATAATAACAAGAAATAAAATAAGAAATGTATTTTTTATTAGAAATATAATTTAGAAATGTAATTTTGAGCTCTAATTGTAATTATGTATTTTTAAACTTAAGATATCGCAATTATTTTGAGTTTCAAATGTTAAAAAATAATGGAAATTTATTATTTCTTCTCACGTGACTTAAGTTTACTATGAAATGCTAATATGAAATGGATTGTTTCATAGTAAATTGGTTTTAATTACCTATTTTGGGAAGAAAATAATGTAGGTAATCTTTTATACCTGAAATAATATAAATGTAACCACGAGTTCCTTCCTCCTACATCTATGGAACTCTATTCAAGCATTTTCATAGTTAATTGCTACCTAGTTTCTTTTATAGACAAATTTTTAACAAAGAGTTGCCTTTTTTTTAAAGATATTAAATATTAACTAGCAATTAATAAAAAATGTACACTAAATGAATCGCAAATCATGTGATATCTCATTAAAAAGGTACTTACAGTCCTTTCAAAATAAAATACCCTTATGCTAAAAATGGAGTTAAACAAGGCAGAATCACGTAACAAGGTAACAATAAAGGATTTTAAGAAACTCATTCACTTTTTTCTTTTTGTTAGAACTGAGAATTTTGTTGGTAGTTTACAAAAATAATCGATGAAATGAAAAAGAAATCAATAGATACTAGATGGATGGTTTCTAACTAATACTGGATCATATGAAACGATGTTGTTCAACATTTCATTATTATTTATCAAGCTTCATTGGCATTAAACTGTTTAAAGAAGTTTTACCTTATATATATAAGAAAACTTTAGGCCTTTGTAATCGATTTTATTGATTTTAATAACTCCTATCATACATACATAAAGAATAATTGGTGGAGAATTTATAAAAAGTTGTGAAAAATTTATCTCATTGGCTATTTTCTAAAAATAAAAATTTCCAAAACTACTAAAGCTTTTTGTACTTATCTTGGAATGACTTTCTATATAGTATTAAACTATTTGTTGTAACTGTCTGGAAAGGAAAAAAATCCTATATTAAGAATGTTAATAAAATCAGTTTTTACAATACAACAATTTTTACAATTCATGCCATACAAAGGAATGTTTTTCAATTTTAATTATTTTCTGATTTTTTAGTCTTTAACTTATTATCATTAAAATTAATGTTGTAGTATCACGAAATCTTTTTCCACAAATTCTACACAAGATGGCGTCACTAGTATGTAATCAAAATTTAACTATATTAATTAATTAATTGTTAAATTTTGAAAACTATTGTCTTTTACATGCTGATCCAGAATTCATAATCATGCAAATTTTGAAAAGTCTAAAGTACCTTAAATTGAATTGAAATTCGATTACATATTTCTATATTTACGAATATGAAACAAGTAGAATTAAATAAAAGTGTTAAATTCAAGTAAAGCATTAAATTAAAGTTCTGAACAGTAAAATATTTAGAGCCCAAAACAGTATATTGTTACAAGATGTACGCAATTAAACCTGAAAACCAAGTAGACAATGAAACCTAAGGAAAAAATAGTATTTAATATCGCATCTGGAAGTAAATTATAAAAAGCCAATAAATGATTTGCTATTTTATTGTTTACAAATGTCTCGGTAGATAATTATGATTTTCATGACTTTTCAGCATTCAAATATATATATTTTTCATATTTCATCTAATCTGTCTAATTGAAAATATAGTTGAATCGTTCCTTATATGCCATAAAAGTTAATACTTATTGACAAGATTTTAAGGCAAGGGTATAGAACATGGCACTATCACAAACATTTTTGCTAATTGCATCTTGCAAAAATAACCCTTCGAAGTAAGAGAGAAGAATGAAACATGAAATTTAGAAAACATTGTTTACACACACAAATTTTGTTTTTATAGCAATTTTTAACGAGCTCAAAATTGTCACCATAAACAATCTAAATAAGAAAAAGTATAATTCATTGATTCTATAATACATGTGGAACATACTGAAACTAATGTTTTTGAGCAGCGATTTAAAACTAAAAATGTTTCTACACACAATCTCTTTCCAAGTATTAACTATACAGAACGAAATTTATCTTAGAAGTAATAATAAACAAGAAATTGGAACATTCATTAATAAAATATGGAAAAGTAAAAAAAAAAAGAACAATGCAGTTCAATTACTTTCCTTTAAAATAAAAATGGTTTGCTTAATTTTAATTTGCTTTTTACAAATATAGAGGAAAGTAACACGGAAATTCCTGCAATCTAGCAAACAGGTGGAGATAATGAATTTCTTTGAAAACATCCAGACAATATTCCCTCTTTTCTTTTTTTTTTCTTCTTTTTTAAGGCAGAGATGGAAAATTTTGTGTTTTTTTTCTCACCACAATCAAACAATTTACTTTTTAAAATTGTTGTTAATATCTTTAACTGTTCTGATAGATTTGATTTTTATTTACATAATTTTGTTTCTCTGAAACGATATCATCTGTTAATTGCTATGCGGTTTAAGTTATCGTCATTTGTTATCTCGGATAAAAAGTATCATCAAACGGTTCGTTTAAAAAACACCAACAAAATTAAGATTTAAATAAGACTGTGGCAAAATTGAGTATTTTAATTTTAACAAATTAATCTGTAATATTCTAAAATGGATTTAAACAATTCATTTTACAAGTCATCACTGATAATCAATAAATAAAATTGTAATAAAAACGAATATTTTAATAAAAAATCAATCAGTAACATTCTAAAATAGCTTTAAATAATTCGTTTTACAAGCCATCATTGATGTTCTCCTTTAAATAAGCGAAAAATTAATCAGTAATATTTTAACATAGATTTAAACAATTCTATTTTCACAGGATCACTGATACTCTTTCTCAAATGAAATCGTTTTAAAAGCGAATATTTTAATAAAAAATTAGTCAATAATATTCTAAAATTGATTTACACAATCATACTTCTCTTTAAACAAAATTGTAATAAAAACAAAATTTAAATAAACACTTAGTTCGCAAAGGTCTACAATTGACTGACTTCTTCCGAGGAGATTAGAATTTTAAAAAGTAAAAGTTATCGCGAAACCAGCTAAAAAATTCTTCAGTAACCATTAACCAATGAAGAGAAAAGAGAATCAAATCACATTATACCCATTAACATTTTCCAGTTTTTCTTATTATTTTATGCAAAGAAAAGTAATGAAAAGTCTTTTTTCGCTTCCAGAATTTTCCAGAAAAATTTGTTTTATCTACTTATTTTATTATTTCTAAATTGTACAAAAGTTTACAAATTGCTGTAGTCATTATTGCAGTTTCGACAGTTTTCTTAATTTTCTTTAAATGATTTACTCTGACACAGCCGCCATACATTCTCGAATGCTATGCTAAAGACATTGGAGTTCTTTTTTTTAATGTCTTTTGCACCCTAAAGGCATTTAAACATCTGTAAGCAATCACGCGTAAAATTTCAATAAATTAAGATTCCTTTTTACCTTGCCTGTACAACGAAACGTAACCTCACATTAACATATAGTTAAGAAAATTGTTTCAGCAAGTTACGTGCAATGTATAGATCAGCTTTTGTCATGAAATGATCAAAAGAGAGTTTGAATTGTCCAATTTCATGGTTAATGCTTAAAAAGTTTAATATATAGCATCATTTTTTGTCTATACATGCAAAATTCTCTTACCTTTTGTTAGTTGAATACATTTTTCTTTTCATGCTTTATTATTAATCATGCACACCCATTATTTTATTCGTTTATACATTCTTCAGAATTATTTTTATTTTCTAACTTAGCAATAATTTACAGGAGTACAGATAAACTTTACATTCCATTGAATCTGATTAAGAATTTTACTTGAGATTTTATTGCTCTGTTTTCCTGTATTTATCAAAAAAATTCAAGTGAAAGTTTTTTTTCGTTTAGCTGACTTCAAAAAAACTAAGTTATGTAATTTTCGATTTATTTACTTACCGAATTTACTTATTATTAATGCTTAAGCTGCTTTTATAACAGTATTTTGGGCTCCCAAAATTCAATATAGGAGAAGAAAAAAAAAGATAATTCATACATAATTATATATCATCATTAAATTAAAATACTTAAGAAATGTTACTGATGAACAAAAATATTAGGAAATATTACTGATGAATAAATAATAATAATAATAAAACCTACGACATTCTATAATGAAAGTAAAATCAGGTATAAAATATTAAACCTCTTTATTCACGTGTAAATTGGTTAAACCGAAATAAAGTTAAAAACAGCTCTAAAAAACTAATTTAGCAGAGTTATTTACGAAATTCAAGAAGCGGTCAGAATACAATGTGATTAAGTCTAGAAAGCAAAAACTGAGAAATTAATGTTTTGATGCTTGAATAAGTAGTAATAATTACATAACAATTATCAATAATACAAACCGGCGCATGAAAACGAAGCAAGTAGAAAATTTTTTAATAAATAAAATGAACATTACTAATTCTATCAAAATTTACAAATACAAAAAAAATATTTTTATTAGCTGTGTAGAAACACATATAATGGTAGAATTTTGCACTGAATCAGAATTTTGAGAGCTCTTATTGCCTTTTCCTATTTTTTTTAAAAAAAGAGAGCAACTTGGTTTCATAGGCTTCGGGAGTTTCCCCCCTTTTCTTTTTTTTTCTTATCTTTTTCTTTATTTTAAATATAAATAAAACTTTCCACAAAGAAAAATAAAACGCATTGGTACAAAATTTCTTTATAATATAAATTAAATTTTTCGTATTTTAAAAAGAAACGAAACAGTTCACTGCATTATTAATATGCCTTTTAAAATTTGGATAACTGAAATTGTAAGCAAACGAAATAAATAAAAAGATTTTGAAAGTAAAGATAATTCGTCATGTATGCTAATATATTTAATGATTCCTTTATCCTTTTATGCAATTTATATCTCGAATTACTAATATATAAATCAAATGGAATTGATGGAAAACTTTCGACTTAGCCCCGAAGGTCCGCGTTTTAGAAACCAATTTCAAACAAAGATCAACTATATGAAAAAGTTTAGTGGCTATTAAATCAAACGAGGTTAAATTTCCTCTTATTAATGTAAGATTATAGCCGGTTGAGGGAAAGGATATTCAATTAAATGCATTTTAAAAAGGTTTTGATGGAAAAACAAGTATAAACTGTTTTAATTTCTGACTAATTAGATTTAACTGAAACGAAATTGAATAAAATTTCAAAAAATTGAAATAAAGGCTTTTTATTTTGAAAAGTGTAAAATTTATTTTATTCGTGTAAACTTAAAAAATATATCCCATGCTTTTATTCAATAGCTTGCTTAATATTTATTTATTTATTAAGAACTAACATTAAACAATAAATCGATCGACGCGTCAGCATTTAAACAATAATAATGCAAAATTACACAGCTTTTATGCATCATTGTGTTTATTATTTATAATTTCACAAGTTTTTATTTTACCTCCTCCCCTCCTATCGCCTAAAAAAAGTTTTGATTCGTGATGAAATTATTGGAAAACTATCTTAAAGAATGGAATGATAAGTAGCCAAATATGGAAACCCAGCAAAGAGATGTTCAATGGCGAGGTATAGGGCCGATGCTAGCGCCGCTGCCGTAGGGCCACTGGTCGATGTAAGGTTAGGGCGGAAACTGTTTGAAACTCTAGTTTCTCGTCTAGCGACTTGCCGTTTGTTATTTTTTACTCGCATCGGAACGACCTTTTGCTTGCAAATTGTTCTACAAATGATATAAAAGAAAATATTTACATGTCAGTATAAAAATACCAATTTTTTCTACCTAGTTTTTTTCCTTTTTAAAATTTAGACTGAGCGTTTTGATTACAAATGAATTGATCAGTTCGTTGAATGTTGCGAATTTCAGGTTATCCACACGGTAGGAAATAAATGGAGCAATTTTCACCCGCTGTTTCAACCTGATTTGTTTGGAATTTAGTTCACCATCGGGGGTCCTTTTACTTTGTTCGTTAACAGAGCTCAACAGGAAGGGTGCGTCGTATATCGGGTTGTGGATATGAATGATTCATAATAAATGCTAGGGAAATGACCTCTTCGTGACTAATTTTATCTCAGTGGAAAAAGCGATTATTCATTTTAATTATTGTTGGATAAATAAAGCTGATACAAATTTTGAAGTAGTCTATTAATAACAAATTTTTCTTTCTTGTATGGATAAATATAATACTCATCTTAAAATCCTCTAATATTATCTAAAATCTTATATGTATTAATAAATATTTAATATGTAATAAGTTTTACATATTATATACATATATACATATTGCATTTACATACATTTTACATATTATATACTTATTACATATATATAATAATAAATATTTAATATATAACGTTTTGCATATATTGTATACTTGCTAACTTTTATTAGAGGTACAAAATTTTGGAATAATATAAGCTTCTTAACTAAAAATCAATATAATCTTAAGTGTAAGAATAGGATTTATTTTTTAGGCAGTTGAACCAAATTACTGCAATTTATTTTAAAGTTAACGTAAATTTGATTACATATCTGTTAATTATAGCAGTTTCCAAAATTGTGTAAACTTTTCGAAAAGTGTACCTTTGCATATGTCTTGTCAGCAAAATCAAGGCGATGAGATTCTTTCTTCTGGTTATATAGATACATTTTTTTTAAAAAAAATTAGTTGAACGTAATTTGATGCTTTTCATTTTTAGTTGGATTATCATTAAAATGATATGTAAATTTATGATATTATTGCAAATATTGTAGTTATGAATCTTCAAAAATAAAAATTCCCTTTTTCCGAAAGGTCACCACATTTTGGACTACTACTGTATATGCATAGGCAGAGAAAGCAAATATGATATTATTATCAATTCATCTGAAAGTTGAGAGTTCCGGAATTTTTCATTGTCGATTTTCGATACTTGAATTGTGTTGAGTTTAAAGCTATGCTAAAATTTCTGTTAGTACACATTCTAAAATATTTCTAGCCAGGTTCTAGATTAGAAGGATTTTTTAATCTAGAAGAAAAGATTCTGTTTACATATAATTTAAAATGAAACCACTATGAAAGCAATTTTACATAAAACATTTGCAAAAAAATTGTTATAATGCTAGAATTAACTATTTTCCTTTTCTTTACCACTAACACAAGATTATTTTTAAATATGTTTCCCGATATAATCGTAACCTTAGAATGTCACGATTTTTTTTTTTTTTTTGGTTTAGAATAAGTTTGCGAGTGGAAAAATGCAAGACAATTTGTTCTGATTTAAATTTAAAAAAAATTGATACATAGAGAGGGATAGTTGTATTTGATAGGAGTATTAGAGGTTTTGTGCTCTCGTATGATGTTGTTTTCCGAAGAACTGAGTTAAATTCTACTTACTCACCGATTTGAGGTAACAAGTGGGATACTGGTATATTGTCACGCCAGTAATAGGAAAATTGGCCCTAGTTGGTTATTAACCCTTTATAATGGATTTTTAATTTAGTGTAGTTTAGTTATTTTAACACCCTGTTATAAAGCAGCACTAGGGCTATTTTGGGAAGGACTTCGTAATCTTGAACCACGGTCAGATGATGAGGATGACACCTGAGCTGCCACCCCCTCTCCACACCACACCAGAGTGAGGATGTTTGGCCCTGACGGATTTCTGGTACAACCAACTACATTACACGAAGGTTCTTCGGAGGAATCGGGTCTCGAAATTGAAACCCTACGGCTCACAAGCCGAGACCTTACCACCAGACCATCGCGGTTCTCTAAGGCACCATTCAAGACGTGAATCATTTTGACGTTTTATTTATTTATTCATTTGAATTTTGATTGTTACAAATTAGAATGGTAAAAATAAGTAGATTTAATTCTTTTGGGAAATTTCTCTTAATATAATTATATTTATTTTTTTGGAGTAATAAACAAGTTCTTGTATTAGGTAAATAACTTGCATCAAATTATTTCCCCGATCGCAAAGGGTTAATATGCACTAAATCAGGGGTTCTCAAAAGGTGGGTCGCGAAATGTGGAAGAAAAGTTTAAAGAAAATTAATTTTTTTCTATAGTTTTCATTAAAAAAGGAGAACACAAAGCTTTTAATACTCATACAAGTATGTTTTTGTTTTCTATTAGTTAATGGAATACATGAGCTTGTTTGGAATTAACCAGTTTTTAAATGTCTGGAATGAGCTTTGGAACCCACAAAACAATGTCATTTTCCAGTGTCAAACGATTTCTTGATTTTGTTTTTAAATTTATCATTATGAAGAATCCTTGTTCATAGTTGTAATATGAACAAAAGGGAATCAAAGTTTTTAATGCTGTTGTGGACAGTTCTGGGTATTCCTTTTCAATAAGTATCCAAAATTTGTCCGTATAAGTTTTGTTAAAAGTTACTTTAGCTGATTGATTACTTGAAATCTCTATGATCATGATGACGGACACGTAGCTCAGCTTTTGTTACGGCTTGCTCATTGAACGGATTGACTATCCACACAACCCCACTCATATCCTTACCTGGAATGTAAACTGTTCAATCAAAGTTTCGAGATGAGATGATACTAGTAAGTAAAAAGATGAAGTATCAAGGGATGTGTAGCCGATACACATATTCTACGAACTCTTGAGAACGTGTAAAATTTTCAAAGTCTCTGTCTAAACTTTAGAGAGAGTTATGACATTGGGGGGTCGCCAAAATACTTAGTCTAAAAAGGGGGCCGCAATTTTTAAAAATTTGAGAACCCCTACATTAAGCTATCAAGTACGATTCATATTGAAAAAAAAATGGATCTGGAATCTAGAAATTTCTATTTTAAAGACGGGTGCTCATCAAACAAAAGCCTTCAAAAGAGTTAAACACTTTCTTTTTTTTAAAAAAAACTCTGTTTATTTAAAAAAAATGAGATGTACTGTTTTTTAGAAAAGTATGGATTAGAAAAAAAGTTGTATTTGTGGATAGACAGATCAAGTAGCTGCTGAGACGCACTGAGATGAAGGGGGGGGAGAGCAGGAAAATCGGTTAAAATGTTATCTTTTCTGCCAGATAAACGAATTCATAAACATTAGGAATTTTATAAATTATTAAATATTATAACTGAAGTGTTTTTCACTTGAATTAGTAAATAAATTATAATACTAATCACGCTAGTTACTTATTTATAATATATTTGAATATTAGTTATTTTATTCATTTATTTTGTTATATTATATTCCAATTAAGAGGCTTTCGAAGATAACGATTTTTAATGATATTTGATTTAAATTTCTTATTTCTTTTTAAATATCGTAACGATTAAATCTATTTATTTGTGAGTAAGAGAATTATTAAGTAAAAATTATAGTTAACTTTTTAAGAATTTTATTATTTTAGTCACTTTTTTCATGATACACGAAATATAAAGACATGTTTCCATAAAGTTATAAAAAATTAAATTAAATTAAATCATTCCCATGTTGATTAAGACAAATTTATTGAATTGTGAATCTAAATTTATTACTTATTAAAAGAATAACTTTATGAAGTATATATATATTGTCTAGGGCTGAAAAATGCTAAAATCCTTCCCGATTGTCTCAAGAATTTTTATGAGTAATATAAGGTGCTTTTAAGAAATTTAATAATTTTTTAAAATATTAAAAAATAAATTAAATCAAAATAAATTATTAATACGTAGATTAAGACAAATTTATTGAATTGTGAATCTAAATTTATTACTTATTAAAAGAATAACTTTATGAAGTATATATATATTGTCTAGGGCTGAAAAATGCTAAAATCCTTCCCGATTGTCTCAAGAATTTTTATGAGTAATATAAGGTGCTTTTAAGAAATTTAATAATTTTTTAAAATATTAAAAAATAAATTAAATCAAAATAAATTATTAATACGTAGATTAAGACGAATTTATTGAATTGTGAAGCTAAGCTTACTAATTATTAAATGAAAAGCCTTATAAACTGTATATATTTATTGTCGAGGACTGTAAAATACTAAAATTCTCCTCGATTATCCCAAGAATTTTATTGGTAATTAATATAAGGTGTTCTTAAGATACTTTATATATTTTTTAAATATTAAAAAAGAAATTAAATCAATATAAATCATTAATATGTTGGCTAAGACAAATTTATTGAATTGTAAAAATAAATTTACTACTTATTAAAAGAAGTGCATTACAAAGTGTATATTTATTGTCTAAAGCTGCAAAATGCTAAAATTCTTCCCAATTATCCCAAGAATTTTATCGGTAATTAATATAAGATGCTCTTAAGACATTTAATAAGTTTTTTTTTTCAAAAAATAGGTTTATGTTTCTATAAAAGGCATGAAATTTGCTGCTTTTAAATTAAACATGCTTAATAGTTGACCATCAACAATTTTACATCATTAACTGAAAAATGCAAATTTAATTTTTTACTTGGTATTTCAGTAATTTTAAATACCATTTCTGTAAATTACAAGTAATATAAGATCATAAATAAGAATCAAATATTAACATTATAAATTAATGAATGTTAATATGATTAAAAATGAAATCATGATTCTTTCATTGTATTTATATATAATGAACATATAAACACTAAAATATATACAATGTGTAATTAACGTGATAATAAATTTTTGCGCAATTAACGCGAATTAATCATAAATAGAAACATATATTAACAGTATAAATTAATATATATTAATGTGATTAAAATGAAATCATGATTATTTCATTGTATTTATATATAATGAACATGCCGGCTTTCTGGCAGAGAGGTAGAGCGTCTTTCTCGTGCTCGTGTTCTTCTGTGTGCTATCTGTGAGATGTGTGATTGTGCCCCCCCCCCGTAAAAGGAGGCTGTGCAAACAAATGTGATGAGTGTGTAGCTAAGCCCGTTCTCTTGGCCCTCGTTGGCGCCACTTCAAAAACAAGAAACTCTCCTTTCGGCTTAAATTTGGTGCTGTATCAGCGGGGAGCTTGTCCATGGCAAGTGCCATACGTAACAACAACATATAATGAACATATAAACACTAAAATATATATAAAAAACAAAACATTTTTATGTAAGGATACATTAAAACGACTTATACTCGTAATTAATGCGATTTAATCATAGATAGTAACATATATTAACAATATAAACTAATATATGTTAATATGATTAAAATGAAATTATGATTATTTTATTTTATTTATATAAAACAAAGTAATGCTCACAAAAATGGATATAAAAAGAAAAAAATCATTTTCATATAAGTTGACACATTAAAACGACTTATATGCGAATTAATTCGATTTAATCATAAATAGCAATATATATTAGCAATGTAAACTTATATGTATTAATTGGATTATTCATTAAATTATAATTATTTTATTTTATTTATATAAAACAAGAATTTACTCTAAAAGACATATAAAAAGACAAAACATTTTCGTATAAGTTGCACAAATGAAATTAGGATTATTTTATTGTATTTATATTTAAAAAAAGGAATACACACTAAAATACATATAAAAAGACAAAACATTCTCCTATAATTTGATGCATTAAAACCACTTACAATCGTAATTTAATGCGACTTGCAGAATAATCATAAATAAAGTTACGGTTCATACATTGTTTCAAAAAGAAAGTATGTTTCAGTCAGACAGCATAAAAAAATTGTCTTTTATTGTACTTCTTAGTGTCAGATTAATCTGAGCATTCCTGCTGAATTGCTCAGCAGAAATCTGTCCTCGTGTATTTACTCTACTCTGTTTTTTATCTGTCTTAGATTTTGTTTTTGTGTGCAAATCTTTGTGGGAAATTTTCCCATGTACTCTTTTTTTCATTTAGGTGAAAACATCTTTATCTCTCTCTCTCTTTCTTTTTTTTCTGTTGAATCTAGAAAATTTCCAGTTTGGAAGAAAGCGTTAGAACTGGTATTAATATAAATGAATTAAGCATGTTATTTTATGAGAACAGTTTTTTATTAATTCTCTAAGGAGGAGAAATTAATTATTTTTATCTTTACTATTTACTGCATTTAGATTTTATTAATTTTATTATTCAAATGCATTCAATTATATAAATATTAATTTATTCAATTATATGAATATTCAATTTTTTGTTCGATTATATAAATATTCCTGATGGAATCCTGAAATCAAAGTTAATACCAGGTGGCGCCTCTCACATAGAATAAAAATTTAATTGTATGAAAGGGTTAATTGATAGTTGAATTGTGAAAATATTGAAATAGTATATTGCCATCTAGAAACATAAGAAACGAAATTTCAAAATTCAAGCACATCAGAAAGTGATTGAAAAATCAATTACAAGATTCCACCTTTACTAACATATAAAGAATGCTAACATGAAAAAAAAAACTACAAATATGAATAAAAACTTGATTAAATTAACTAATTCACTGATTATTAAGTTTTGAAAATATTGAAATAGTGCATCGTCATTGAGGATACGCAAGGTTTGAAAACTCTCCCCTATCAGATAGCGAATTAAAAATGAATTACAAAAGACCAGTTTTACAAACGTGAAAAGAATTAAGTTAAACAAAAGCATGTAACAAGCTCACTGTATACTAAAAAGCAAGAAATACCTAATTAATGTGAAATCATAAAATTGTAAAAGGTGAAGCACATAGGAATAAAATATTTACCGAAATTAGAAAACATTGTATATATTTTTAGCATTCTAATTATGAAATCTAGAAACATGCCATATTTCATTTACCTAGAAATCTAGGTCAAAAACTTTAAAAACAATTTATTTCTTCACAAGTCGTAGTGAAATAAGTTATTTATTATTTATACAAGTGATAATTACGTAACACTATAATTGGAAGAGAAATGTAGCTATGCAAACCATCTGAAATCAAAAAAATACTACCCTATGCCATGCGAAAGCATCGTATCTCTTTTCTTCTGCATTCGTTTGCAGTAGATTCCAAGATTAGCTTGGTTTGGCACATTCAATGAACGTACCCTTGATTAAGAACTGATATTCCAAGATATTGTACTAGATATTCAAAGAATTTTGGCACTCACAGGAAATAAACTCCATTTTAAATTCCTTCTGGAAGTTAGCTTTCAATTTTATATATTATTGTTTAAATTATTATTTGCACTCCGTCAATTGAAGATTCAAGAAACTATTACAACAGAGATTACACAGAACCGAGCCAAGATTTAAATATCCATTCAGAACCCTACACCCTGCCGGGTAGGTTAAGTTGAAGTGGGCAATTAATAAACTTTTTAAATAAAAAAATAATTAAATTAATAAACTAATTTTTTCTTTCCTTTTCTTCGACTATGGTTAAAATTCTATTAATTCCTTGACCAAATTTGTTTTACAAACAGCCGTAGTTCCAACACTTTTCGCCTTAATTCATTAATTAATATTATATTTACGCTGTTTGATGTTGAGTTATTTTTTAGATAGAAATATATGAGTCTTCTTCTAAACCAACGTATCAAAATTTTTTATTGTAATTACTATTCTGTTCACTCGATTAAAATGCTTGCTATGTAATTAAATACCAAAAACGCATTTCAAAAATTTGTGCAGCAATTTATTTAAAACTTTTCTGATTCGGGACATTTTTTCCAGGGTAATTTTTTTTTATCCATTTCGTTTTTGAATGAAAATTTTTTTAAGGAGGCACTATGATTTGAAATTAATTAGTTTAGTTTAGTTATATTAATGTCATGTTTTAAAGCTATATACTAGGGCTATTTTGAGATGAACCTCATAATTTTAAACCACGGCTAAATGACGAGGATGACACCTGAGCTGGCACCCCTTACCAAGCCATAACAATGGGAGAGTTTTTGGTTCGGCCAGATTTAACGTGCACCATACCCGTTTACGCTACGGTTCTTCAGTGGAATCGGGTCTCGAACCCGGGACAATATCACCAGGCCACCAAGACCCTGTAGGTATTAGACCTCCGATGTCAATTTTGGGGTTAATCATACATTGGAAATCTTGCCACCAAACTACGAGGATAATCGGGAAAAAAGTTAATGTCTGACGAAGCTTTGTTTAATTTAACTCCTGAAATCATCCCATTTCTAAGCCGAGACCTTACGCCTAGGGCTCCATGGCCCTGATTTGAAATTAAAGAAACACTTATAGGTTAAGTTGAGAGAAGAATAAAGGATTAAAAAATATCTCAATTTAAAATAGTAATTTAATAAATTTGATTGAAATCTTTTACGTCGGGATGATTTTCTAAGCTATTTACATTTACTCAAGGTGAATTTAAAGACAAAGTGATGTGAATGTTTCCAGGGCCTTCATACTTCAAAAGATTTGATTTGTTATAAAAAGTAGAAAAAAATTATTATACGCATTAAAATAACAGCTTAGTTTAATTTGCTACAAAAGTGTAAAAAAATTATAATTTATTTTATTTGCTACAAAAAAGTATTAAAAAATTATAATTTATTTGATTTGCTACAAAAAGTATAAAAAAAATTATAATCCACTTTAAAATAACAGCTTAGTTTAAATATAACTTAAAGTCTCTTTTCAAAGCTAATTTAGAGATATTTCGAACAATTTCGTTAATTTGAACCATGGTCAGGTGATGAGGACGTCAATTGTGTCAACATATCCTTTTCCAAACTTCCACTCCGCAGCAATGGGAAGAAGATTGATTCCAGATAACACTTTTAGTTTCGTTTAGCAATATTAATGTCCCGTTGAAAAGTAACATTAGGCTATTTTGGGACGGACCTCGTAATTTTGAACAACGGCCAGATGATGAGGATGACACCTGAGTTATCCCCCCTCTCTCCACACCACCCCAAATAATAAATTTGATTGTTCCATTAGTATATAAAAGTGAAATTTCCTCCAGCTTAGGAATATAAAGTAAATACACAATTGCTATTATAAATATTTCTCTTAAATGTAAATTAATCAAAATAATTATTTCCCGACATTTATTTTCTAGTTTTAACCTTATAATGGCATTTTTATCTTTACTTTTCTAATGTATAAAAACGAAATATGCCAGCCTTTATTAGATCTTTAAACTTTGTCCTTTTTGCTTCCTTTCGGATTTTTCTATTCTGATTATTACTGCTTGGAGCTAATTGAAAATAAAAAAAAGTCAGTTTTAACCTTTATTGAACGAGTGCAATTGTTTCATTACTTTGCGTTTTCCATTTAATGAATGAACTTTTAAAAAAATGCTTTCTTTCCTTCTACGACTTTTAAACTATTCCATCTCATTTGATTAAAGTATAAATTAATAACAACGAAAGAAACGTTTATTTTTTCCGGAATAACAAGTAGAGGCTAATTTAAAGGTCAAATAAATTTAATATAAGGAATTAATACATTTTATGTCGGTTTTTATTTGGAATTGTTTCAGTTTTACATATTAAATAGATATTGAAAATATTATGTTTTATTTAATAAGTAATAAAATATGTCGCTCTCTATTTATTTAGTCGGTCGTTTAAGAATAAAGTTTGAATCAATAATTAGTTATGAAATGCTTCGAATTTTATACAAATTGTATTTTTAGTATTTATTTCTATTACTGACGCAGCGTAGAAGTAAGTGTTGTTTCTTTTTTTCTTATTGTACATCAATTTCAAACTTTTGAAAAAAAATTATGAAATTCTTTTTGAAAAATCTAATTTAATGAAGAATTGTAAAAAATGTTTGAATGCTGGAGGTTTTTATTAATATAAATGCTATTTAAAAGCTGCAAAAATCATTAGATAAGAACTTATTTTAAAAAGTTTCTTAAAAATATTTGCAATCTCTAAATAAGTATTACCTGAAGTTTTATTAATATGATTTTTTAAATTTAATTAATTCAAATGAAGAAAGTAGTAAATTAAGGGACATTGCTGAGTTGTTGGGCATTATTATCCAGGTAAAAGCTGAAATTGACTCACTGGAGATTTTTCTCTTCTTAACCGGAAGGTTACATGTTCGATACCCCTTTTCAAGTGCTTTTAAAATGTTTAAGATCAACGCTCTTCCGTTAGTGAGGTGTGGAAATCTAGATAAGGATGAACAGACTAGAACCTCATCTTCAATTAATACAAAATTTTAAATCATTATAAAATTAACTTCTTGGGACATTATATTGAGAAGTTAATATCACTAAAATTAAATCATTATCTCGGCCTTCCGACGGATGCAACTGTAAAATTAATAATGTTATCACTTTGTGTTTTGACTTGTTTTTAAAAACAATTTCTAGTGTACTAAAAATCGTAATTGTTGTCCACTTTTAATCTTTAATTTATAATTCAGAATTTTCAATAAAATCGAATTTTAAAAGCAACTTTTTTTCTTTAAATTTAGTGCCAATTGCTTCTGCTCGTATAGAATTAGACTTCCATTGTTATAATTTTAAACTAGCAATTCTTGTGTATATATATAACTATCATATCAAAGAAAAACAATATGGAAAAGATCTAAAAACTATCTGAACCATAATATCAAAATGAGCGCTAATGCTGCTACAACTAGAACACAAATGAAAGAACTAAATTAGCAAAATATCGATCCCTGGTGGTGACCCGAAAATCCCAATAAGGTGT
>JAOUZG010050968.1:8384735-8398928 GCA_026289955.1 Argiope argentata | reverse complement strand
TGTTATATATATAGATATATATATATATATATATATATATATATATATATATATATATAACAGAATAACAATCCTCAGTATCAAAAACAGAAAGCGAATTTTCTCGCAATTTTTCATTCTCCTTCTCAATACATAGTTCAATCTTGAGGTTAGGTAGGAGAAGTGACCAACAATTAATGACAAAGATCTTAAGGAGAGAAATTGGAATAGGGCATAAAATTTAAAATTAACTTTCAAAAATTTTACCAAAAAATGATTGATTTTCGCAAGAATTGAACTCGCCTTCTTCACCTTCACGTGAAAAATGCTGAAATCCTTGCATTTTACCGATTGAGCTATTGCGTGTTAAATTTAAACTTCATTACGAATTGCTAAAATTCTATTTGAATTATTAGAAATTAATTATGTTTAATCAATGAATTAATATTAAAAAACACTATATTATATCAAAGTCACCAAAGTTCTGTGCTATCCACTGCATGTTTCAAAAAATGCATTTGAACTTGTGCAGTTGAATAATTTTTTTTTTTATTAACGATTGAAAATTTGAACAAGATATATACAGAAAAAGTGTGAACTAATAGTAGGAATTGAATTTTTTTTTCAATATCATTATTTGTAAATTCTAATAGATAAATCTAGCGCGAAATATTCCTTTTCATTGAAATACAATATTTAGTTACCAAGGCATTTGTAACTGCACTTTTGTATTTATATATTTTATTTGTAGCAATAAAGAAATTATTATAGTACCTAGAATTTCTACATAAAATCAAAAGAGCAAAAATAATAATTGTAATTTTTTCATCTTTATTCTTAAATTCGAGTTCTTTACTATACTAAATGATTCAAGATACAATTGAATGGTACATGGTGTTTTTTTTATTCTTTATCTTTGATGAAATGCATTTTTGTTTTATACTTTTAATGCATTTTTGTATAATCTACCGGTGTTGTAATCAATTATAAATTTTTTTGTTAATTTATCAATAGCTTGATTATTGTTTAATTATTTGAAAATGCGGTAAATTGATGCGAAAGGCATTCGGCCAAAATGATGTAAGGATTAAAGCTGGAATACATAATTTTTTTTTGAGAATTTAGCAAAATTTTATTAAAAATTTGCAAAATGATAATGTAACATTGTTTTTATACATTCTTGAAAAATTTTCTTATAATATCTTTTATATTATTGGCTACCAGCGTCCTGCCTTAGGGGTAGCTTGTGTTCCTCGTGATCTGGGCGTCCCGAGTTCGAGTCCCGATTAGGGCATGGTCTTTATTCTTCTGTTCTCTATTTTTGATGATTGTGAATATGCCCCCCCAAAAGAGGCTGTGCAAGCGATTGTGATAAGTGAGTAACTAATATGTACTCTTGGCCCTAGATGGCGCTACTTCAAAAAAAGAGCCGCTCATTCGGCTTGAATTCACAGATGCATCAGCGAGCTTGTCCATGGCACGGCCCATTAGAAACAACAGCAACAGATTATTGGCTGCTTGTATACAATAACAACTATAAAATCATTTGTAATATGTAAAGGATATTAGTTCAAATAATTTGCACATTAATATTATTAGATTTAATTACATTTTCAGACTTTACATTCCTTCACAATTAAAGTTTGAAAGAAATACTAATTATAAAAAGCTTTTAAAAATACCTTTGTCTATACATTAAAAAATTCTTTAATCAAATTCCTCAAAGTAAAAACAAATATATAAAAGCGTGAGGTTCAGATAGAAAAGCTTTTGGTAAACTGTAATCTTCATCAGAATTATAATTTATTTTTGTTTTTTATTTTGAACTTTTGTTTGTTATGAAATTTATTATGGCTTATTTTCTATTCTCTACGCTTCTATTATTTTTGTTTTGATGTACAGATTTTGAAATAAACATTTCCTTTTTAGTACATTAATAAAAGTACTTTAAAAAAATCTTTTTGAATTTATTTTTCTCCAATTTCTAATTCTTAATTTTTGTGATATTTATTGTAAATAAAAATTAAAAAAGTCTTAAATTATTAAGCCTTTTTCAACACGAATCAAATACGGTGAAGCTTTATCTTGGAGTCAAATAAGATAAAGGTATATTATGGTTTTATATAATTTTTTACTATGGTTTTCTTTTTCTCATGTTTCAAAGATATTAGCAATGACCTACAGATTTTAGATTTTAAGAAATATTTTTTCTTTGTAATACATTCATTAAAGTGTTTTTAAAATAATTTATGAATTTAATATTTTCTAGTTTCTAGTTTTAAACTTTATTTAATATTTCAAGTTTCTTTATTGTGACATTTAAAGCCGAAAAAAATTAACAAAATCCTAAATAATTAAGCCTTTTCCTGGAATAGACTGCAATTAAGCTAATGTTTCAACTCTATGCGCAAACTGCTATACGAATAAGTTTAATTTCTTTAAATGTGTGTCTATACTCTAAATAATTATCAAGGGTTTCTTTATGAAGAAAATTCTTTTATTAATATATTATAGACTTCTAAGATTTCTAATTTTTGTAAATATTAATTTGTGTAAGTGTTCATATTTTCTTTCACCTCACTATTACGTCTATTCTAAGATTAAAATTTCTAATTCTTATCTTTTTATAATATTCTTTAATTTCTTTCTTTAATTATTGTTTTTTTTTAAATTAAAAATAAGGATACCGAAATAAAAACGTAAAAGCGTGAAATTCTGATGGCAATACTTGATATAATTTTCAATTTTATTTCCATGCTTAATGTTATTTAATTTCCAATTCAATTTATTATTAAGAACTTCTTTATTATGAGTATGTTGTGTCATATTTCTTCATCATATCGTTTCATTTCCTATAAAAGACAAAATTTTGTAATTTTTAATCCACTAAAAATGGCATTTGAACCCTTCTTACCTTTATTATTTTTTACTTTTTAATCTTCAATGTATTGTATAATTCTTGTAACTTAATATCACTGAATCGAAGAATTAATACCCAAACAGCACTCTTTCTATGAAATAAGTTCTAGCTAAATTAAACTTTTTAATGAAAAATAAGAAGTCTTAATATAATTAAAATATTTTATTCTCATTGGGAATGAGCAATAAAATGACGTATTTTCAGACAGCTGGTACTTGAGAAAATAGGTGAAAAATTGATTATAAATATTTATAAATATATATTATGACTCAATGAGAGGTAAAACCGTTTAAGAGAATGCAGATTGTATGAAAAAATGGGTGGAGAGTTAGGAAATACTAGATAGGTTATTTGACTGGGACGACATTTTTTGCAAATACAAGGGAATAGAAATTCAAACCATAGTTTCAATAATCAAATTACCGCTTTTAAAATTATTAAATTTATTACAAAATTAGTCATTTAAAAGAATGTTCTTTTAAAATTATTAAATTTATTACAAAATTAGTCATTTAAAAGAATGCTCTTTTAAAACTATTAAATTTATTACAAAATTAGTCATTTAAAAGAATGCTCTTTTTAAATTATTAAATAATGACAGATTTAATGTCATTATTTAATAATTTAAAAAGAGCATTGCTTAACTCTTTAATGGAATCAAAAACAGTTGCTTAACTCTTTAATGGAATCGCATTTTCTGTTATCAATTTTCCAATTTGGCAAAATATGTCTCTCCGATACCTTCAATTACTAAATCTGTTGCTAAACCATAAATGAGTGTGATCAAGATGTATCTAGAATTCCGCATTTTTCAATTCTTACTATAAGTTCTCTCTCTCTCTCTATATATATTTATATATCTGGTTCAAATTTTCATTTGTTAATAAAATACATTTTATTCATCCACTCAAGTTTAAATGCATTTTTTAAACTTGCAGTGGATAACACTTGATGTCAATACAGTCATTTCAAATATTAATTTATTAATTAAATTTAATTAATGTCTAATACTTGGAATAGAGGTTTAACAGTTTGTAATGAAAATGGAAATCAACAGGCAACTCAATCGGTAAAAGGCGAGCATTTCAGTAATTTTCACGTGAAGGTGAAGAATGCGAGTTCAATAACTTTTCAATAAAGTATTTACATTATTTGTAATTTTTTAGTAAAAATTAGCTAAAATAAAATTTTTCTTTATTGATCTGAGTAGGTATTAATTTTTTTATATATAACTTGTTTACTTTCAAACCCAGGTTTAGATGATTGGGGAAAATTCCTGAGATCTCTCTTGTATGGATGATATTAAATCAAAATTTATATCATTGATAAAGATAAACTCTTGAGTATTGTACGAACCGTAAAATATTATACATTTTTATTTAAAAATATTGTTAGTAAAAATATGAAAAAAATATATGAACTTTTTTTTCGACAGTAAATTTTTCACAAGTTCTTGCTGATATAGATTTTAAATATAATGTATTGTGCATTTGGACAGCTTGTCATGGTCGCCTGTACATTTATATGTTTCTGGACAGCAGCTTAAGGGTGCTACAATTGTGAGGCGTTTGTACATCAAAGAAAACTTAACTTCGTTTTTGCGTCGGACTTTTTTGGCTTTTCAACTGCAAAAGAAACTGAAAATTCGTTCTCTTATTTCCATGTCGATTTTCGACCTTTTTCCTTTTCAATTTTGAATAGAATGGACAAGAATGCGCTTGTCATCTATTGTGACTCTGTTATCGTCATCTTGAAAGAAGTGCCGCACCGACAGGACAGAAACGGCAAATGCCCTGGGCGTCTTTGCCTCAGGGCGCAAAATTCAGGACTCGTGTAGTTGGATCACTGCAAAGCAAGCTTTTATTTTTTTTTAGAGAATTTATTTACTAAATTCTTAAAATTTGAACTTTAATTAATTAAAAAGCATGCGAAATTTAATGAATGAAACAGGATGACTTTTCTGGAAATAGTATCACAAAAGTTCATTTTTTATATTGTCTTAAAATTCCAAAAAATAATCTTTTCATTAATAATCGATAATTTTTTCTTAATTTTAATATATATGTTCCAATATATCTAGATATTATTTGCAGCATTTGTTTATCAACTATTAAGTTGTTTGCTTGGCTTCTTTTGAAAAAAAATCAATATACCTCAAATAGTTTTTTTTAAATCAAAAATATTACTTCGTTCTCTGGCTACGAAAAGTTATTAAGTGATATTATAACATAAGAATATGAGACTTTCTTTCTATCACCATGTGAGATTTCTTAATTAGAGAATAAGATTTATTATGCTCTGTGTTTAGAATTACTTAGAAGATTTTCATAATTTCTAATGATGTATATATGTTTTACTGTGTATCTCAAAAAATTACTGACATTTTTTCTCGCATTATAACTTTAAGTGTTTGTAGCTATTTAACTATCATATTTATTTATATGATATTATTAGAATATAATTTAGATATTAGACAATTTCCAAAAGTTAAGCTTAGACAGTTTTCAAATTTTGAGCTTTTATTATTGGCCTATGATAATTTATAATTCATGGCACGAAATACATTTACTATACAGATGAATGATTTTCATACCTCTTCTACTCTTTTACCTAAGGAGGTCTTAAGAGGTTTCTACCTCTTTTTATATTTTTCATTCCATATCTTTATTTGTACATATCATAGGATGGCAATTTTAGTTAATTTCAGATTAAGAGCCTCTACAGTAATAAATTTACAATCCAATTGTTTCGTTTTAATTTGCTTGAATATATATTTTATGATTATCTAATTACTATTCAATTCCTGAAAATTAAATTAAAATCCTGTTTGACCAATTTATTCTCAAATAAATCCCATTTCTTTATAAAAGGATCCTATTTTATACTTTATAGCTCTTTTGATTTATGTTCTGGGAGCCATTTTATGTAAATACGCTTCTGGTCACAACACTTTTGATGAATACAACAAAAACGAATTCACATAATATAAATATTTAGTCATAAAACCAACTTTGGGATGATAATTCATCATCTTTATCATAAATTCACTCAGAATCATTAATTTTTGAAAATGTGACTCCTATTTTGATAGGCATTTTGCCTCTAATATTAGAAAAAAGTCACGTTCATGACAAAACTTCATTGTTCAAACAAGACAAGGCAGCATTTTTGCTCCAATCAAAACTGTAAGCGTAAATGAAATGACAGGACATGAGACTGAGTGACAAGCGCAACTTATTTGCCACTCACTAAGACATGAAATATTTTTTTCAAAACACACATAAAAAATAAGAACTTGTCTTGTGTGACCGATTCTAGTAGTCTTAGCTTTTCTTTTATTAAAATGTGATTTTGTCACTTTGTGACAACATGTGATTAAGTGTTTTCGCCTCTTCACAATGAATCGTGACTCTTCGTGTATTTTCTATACATAGCTGCGAAGATTGTTAAAGAATTTGACCTCTCACTAAAGTTCACTTATTAATAGAATAAAAAAACAATAATCTAATTGTTGTCAGGTTAATGAAGTTGCTAAGGAAGAATTTATGTGCATATTTGTCGAAAACTGAGGCACGCGAACACTCCTATTTTATTTTTCTTCATGCAAGAATTTCCTTTTAAAATTAATTAAATACCATTATCCAGATTAATTGCGTTAGCAGTTCTAAACCTATTATATTTGGGACTCTTTATTTTTATTTGGACTGACTGAGGAAAATGTGAATTGGGGGAATTGTTAATTACTTTTGATTTTTCCGTTAACGAGATAAAATGGGGAAGGAGAATCTTTTATGTAGGAGAATTGCCCACTTTTTAAATTCCTGATTATTATTAGACTCTTGTAGGTTCTAATCACTATTATCTAGTTAGTTCTATGTCTTTTTCAATAACTCTTTAGTGAAGTTTGATTTTTTTTGTGGATTGTAAAGATTTTAGATAGTTAATATTAAAGTATTATAATAGTATAGTATTATTTTGTGTAGTTGTATGTTTTATCTATACCGATTTCAGCGATTTTTAATAAATTTCATTCTCTTTCAAAAAATTTAAAATGTTAAACAATTAATGTAAAAATTTGTTGAATATTCATAATCACAGAATTTTTATAGAGGATATTTTATTTTTGTAATAAGGAAATATGCATAATTGCTATAATATATACTTCTCTGTTTGGTGATATCCAATCGCTGTAGGACTTCTTCAGATTTGAAGCTGAGAAGCTTCAGGCATGGTGGTTGGTTCTCGCTACCCGGGTGGATACAGAAAAAGTATGGGATCTACTACTACTACCGATGGCGGGACGTGCTTCAGGTAGGAGGGGGATTGTAACGTGGCAGGCGATGTATTCAATTTTAATTCTTGCCAATGCTGTCGTGGCTGTCCGGTAATTCAGGTTTTTCCGTGGGCCTCATCTTAGTAGTTATGTAGCTTGTGATTTGGAGATATTCGTATTTAATATATATGGACGAATTGTATCTAGATTTTACATAAAAACTGAAAAAGGCAAAAAGAGTTAAATTCCGAAAGTTGTTGTTGTTACTTATGGCACTTGCCATTGAGAAGTCCCGCTGATACATCAGCAGATTTTTAAACCAAATAAATACGTCTCTTGTTTTACAAGTAGCGCCATCTAGGACAAGAGTACGACTTAGCTACGCACACGTCACAATCCTTTTTAGGGGGCGGACTACATTCATGCAAATACATTCATACATCTCAGATCATAATTTAGACCTGGAACAGAGAACGATCACCCCTAGCCCAGTACCCCAGTGATATTACTCTCGATATAGAGGACTTTGCGACCACGAACAGATTTAACGAGCGCCAATCGCCACACACTCGGAGAATATTTTGGACGGTGAGCTTCGAACCCGTATCCTAAGGTGTACGAGTCCAACGCTCTACCAACCAGGTCATCCCGGGCCTAAATTTCGGAAGTAAATAATATTAATAACATAATTTACCTTGGTTGGCAGGGCTTTGGATTCATATCCCTTGAGATGTGAGTTCGAACACACCAGCAGAATAATCTCCGTGAGTGTGGTGGTTGGCGTACGTTAAATCTGACGTTGTCACGAAGTCCTCCATGGCGACAGTAATACCACTAGGGGTACTGATTAAGAGGTCATCTCTGCTGGTCATCTCTCTGTAGATTATTATTTAATTGCGTTTATAGTGAATAAGTTGAATTACGAGCAAAATAAGGCCGGTATAACCTGATTGGTAGGACGTTATATTCACATCCCTTGGGATGCGAGTTTCAGCCCGCCAGCAGAGACTTTCCGTGTGTGTGGTAGCTGGTACACGTTAAATCTGTCGTAGTCACAAAGTTCTCCATTTCGAGAGTAATGCCACTGGGGTTACTCAGTCAGAAGGTATCGTTTACTGTTCCAGATCTAACGCACGATCTGTGGATGAATAAATGAAACACAAAATGAAGACCGCCCCGTAAAAAGGGTTTGCGACGTATGTGATCTAGAAGTCAGACTTCTACCCTCGGGTGCTCAGGGGTCCATTCCCTCAGATGCTACTGCACCCCTCCTTCAGTTATAAAGCGGAAAACGAGAACAACAACAACATAATTTACAGATAAGAGAAATTCTGATGTTTCCTGTACAAAAACTTGTCAACAATTACAATGATTAAAATAAAAAGGATTATGCAAAATTTCATCATTTACGATTAATAAAGAATGCATAGAGTGTCATACAATATGACACTTAAAGAAAACAACCTTTTGTGCATCAACATTAGAGTCCTCTGACCCATGTTAAACATATTCTATGAGCTGGCTGTGTGCAATCTTTTTACAAGAATTCAACTACTTACGTTTTTCATAGTCTGTATATGAAATTGAAGCTGATATTCTAGAAAAAGTAACCATTTTCGACGGTGTTTCAATGGAAGCTCTAAAACCCCGGTGTCATCTTAAACAAACATTTTCAGAAAATATTTATGAGAAAAGGGCAAAATCTTTGGGATTTTTTGTTAATTTGCTTTAATAATAAATTTTTTAAAGGAAATGTTGTCTTCCGACAAACATTCCATTTGAGAATTTGAGAAAATGCATTAAGGATTCAGGTTGTTATTCTTAAATGCATAATTATTGGATTAACTATTACTCTATCGGTTTTGAGCGATGCATATCAATTTTTTTTTTTTTGAAACTGCACAGGAAAGTAATTTTTAACAAAGCATT
This sequence comes from Argiope argentata, assembly GCA_026289955.1. Classification (NCBI taxonomy): domain Eukaryota; kingdom Metazoa; phylum Arthropoda; class Arachnida; order Araneae; family Araneidae; genus Argiope; species Argiope argentata. The sequence continues at coordinate 8,389,827 of JAOUZG010050968.1, read as the reverse complement.
TTTAAAAACTTCACCTTTTATCATGGATGGAATGTTAAAATGGAATGATCAAAACTATTTTTCATAACATTCCTAATGTGCTTGAACTCCGAAATTCCTATCAGTTAGTATTCTTAATGACCTTTATATTTTCCGATCTATTCATCATTTAAATTTATTTTAAGGAGAGATCGTTCTATGAATATGAGAAAAACTGATTATAGGGTTCCATAATAATTATAAGAATAGATCGGAATAGAATAATTATAAGAATAGATTGTCAAAGGGTAACAAAATAATACTACATAAAAACAAATTTTTATTAGTTTATTAAAAAATTTGAAATAATTTTAATAAAAAAGCGGGAGATCAAAGCAAAAATTGTAAAAGCAAGCATCTTTACAAAGAATCTGGCAGGAAAATTTAGCCACAATTAAATCTTGAGAAGGAGAATTCTTAAATTAAATTCTTGTCATTAAAAATAAAATATATTATTAATGCAATTTATTTAAAGTATTTCTTTATATTTTCAGCAATTTTTGAAACAAGAAAACTCCGTTTTTTTATAATGCATTAATAAACGCGGATTTTAAAATTAAAAATAAATATTTTTTTCAAGATTTTAAACAATATTAAACATCAGGTAATGATTTCCGTTAATAAATATGAAATACATTCTACATATATTCACCCCTAAGTGTGAGAGCTCGATAAAATAATTATGGAGCCTGGTGATATGCATTTTTGATCCCACTATGATAACACTGGGCATCGGCTATCTCTTAATTTAATGAGTTCATGATGACATCGGAAATGGAACTCCATTAGCTAACACGCGCACTGTTTCATTACGAGTCTAATACTAAAAGGCTGACGTATATCTAGCGTATAAACATAAATGAAATTCTAAATGTAATACGAATGGAACTCTGGAATTGCGAAATTGCTTCTATTTAAAATATATGTATTCAAGCCATCTATTTTGATGTATAATACTAACAGCCAAAATAATATGATAGCTAAATATAAACACGTTGGTATCTTTATCTTTTAATTTTTTAAAAAATTAGTTTTTTTTCTTCGTAATCAATACATCCAGATAGAAAGAATTTTGGATGCCTCACTTACAATTAAACTGTATCAAATTTTGGATTAAATCCATTGAAGAAGGACCGTATAGTATTTGTATACGTGTGATCACATAAAAGAATTGAAGTTCTTATTTAATTTAAAACCATAAATAATCTTAATACAAAGTTTTTCAAAAAATTCTTTCTGCTGCATAAATTAATTTTGTACCAGCATTGACAGGAAGCTATTTACTGTCATTTGAACATCTATTAAACATTTGAGCTCTTCGTTGTTTAATAGATGTTCAAATGACAGTAAATAGCTTCCTGAATGGATGATGATGCATTGAACATCTATAATCCGTTACTGTAGCCAAAGTTTTATCTTATTCCTCCACTATATAAAAAATAATTAGATGTTTTAGAAAACCATGTCATTACCAAATTGGAGCTAGTGACAAAACATTCCCAATTTTTCTATCCTCGCTCGCTTAGAATATTATTCATTTTTTTGAGTTCTGGATGTTTTTATTCTTAATTCAAGATTTTTTAAATATCTATGATGATGATGTTGACAAGGTGTCCGCTTTACAACGGAAAGAAGGGTGCAGTAGCTTCTGAGGGTAAGGACCCCTGAGCACCCGAACGCAGAAGTGTCACATCTAGCTCATATGAAATAACACAAATACTCGCTGGCACAGTCCCTTTTTACAGGGGAGGGGTAATTACACACCTCACAAATAGAACACAGGCGAACAACCATGCCCTAACCGGGACTAGAATCCGGGACGCTCAGAACATGAGGAAGACGTGTTACCTCTGGGCCAGAACGCCAGTTTATATGCTTATAGTCAATGATATAGTTCATCATTATATGCTTATAGTCAAGACACAATTTCAAATTGATATTGTGTAGAAAGTAAGGAGCAATCGAATCACAAATGAATGACACTGTACGTGTTTTGTGTGAATTGTTAAAGTTCTCCGATTTTAAATTCAAAGTTTCATTCTTTAGAATATTGGTAATTGGTGGTTAAAAATATTTTTTTTTCTAATGAAACAATTTCTTTTGAATCTCTTTGTGCTTAATTCGAGTTCCTTTGTCTATTTATAGTCAATGAAAGTCAAATTGAAATTGTGTACAAATTAATGATCAATTGAATCCCAAATGAATGGCGCTATAGTATATGCCTCATATTTGTATCGAATGAATAAAATTAAGACTAATCGGTTTTAAATATAAAGTCACATTACTTAGAATATTGGTAATAAGTGGTTAATTTTTTTACTAATTAAACAATTTCTTTTGAATTCTGAATCTCTTTATGCTTAATTCGAGTTTTCAGTCTATTTATAGTCATATTGTTGCGAATAATTCTCATACAAGAATAATGCGAAGATGCAGACTTTACTGTCTATGAAAACGAGTATCAAAAATGCCCCACAAGTTACAAATTCACAGTGGATTAACTCTACTTAATCCACTAATTTCAAATAACAGCTAAGATATAGATCGCATGGCAACGACAGAAAAGACGCCCTCTCAAGCTAAGCCAACCAATGAAGATTGCACTGAACAGATTCCCCTCCTTTAAGGCACGCCTTAAATAGAGTCCCACTAAATTGGGCGGGGAACCATTGAAAGCGCTCGCCCATTCCAGGCAAGTCTGGAAGTTTCTCCACTATTCAATAAGAACAAATATTTATTTCTTAGCTTCTACTACACATCTTAGCGTGTAGTAAAAACTGTTAGTGACCTCATTATGTCGCCAACATGCTTACATCGTCAAATTAGTCAAATATGGCAATCTTCTGGTGTAAATCCCATTAGAAAGGCCTTTTCTCACTGACGCGATGTCTCGTTAAAATTAATTTTATAAGATTAAACTATTTCAAATATTTACAATATTTATACAACAGTTTATAAATATTTACGATATTACAATATTTATTTAACATTATTAAATATTTGTTAATATTATTTTATGCTTATTTAAAAGGCCAAATATTCGTTAATATTATTTTATATTTTATTTAACATGATTAAATATTTGTTAATATCATTTTATGTTTTATTTAACATGCATAAAATTATGAATAAATATATATTTTGTTTCATAATGAAATGAAATCTGTCACGTAAATAGTTAGGTGCCCTTGGAGGAACGACGCCCCTGGGCTATCTCCCAATTAGGACCATTTGACCAAACGACCCTGACTGAAGCGATTATGTTTCTCAAATGTATGACACAAGAATTTGCGCTCACTGAAACTCAAAATGCCTCCCGTCAAAACATATACACACAGACAAGATTAATTGCTCAGATAGCAAACAAGATTAAAGAGGAAATGTTGTCGGTTCTTCAGGTTAATGATGTTTAGTCCTCGTTTGCATCGAGCCCTAATAACTAGCTTTGACAGATCTGAGGACTCTTTAGGTATTCCTATAATCCTTTTATTCTAGTCACTGAAGAATAATAATGTGGAGTGTCATTTCATCTGATATTCCTTTATCTAGGATAGCCCTCTATGGTATTTGAAAAACACAGCAATGCTTTAATAAATTTTTTAAAAAAAAAATCAACTTTTTTTAAAAAACTTTTTTAAACTTACTTGCCCATGCATTAACAACTATCAATTGGGACGTCATTTATTCGAGCATTTTTAATTTGAGTTATTCGCTGGAGCATTGAATTTCTTATTAACATAATATTAAGCAATTGTTTATAATTCAAACTTGTTAGTTCAAGGTCAAAAATAATGTTTTCAAAAAATGTTAGTAAATTGTTTTCCATAATAAAACTGTCCTTTATCAGTTCATGGTCATTTAGTAATTGGAGTACTTAACTATTGCAAAGTATAGCCATTAAAAATGTAATGAACATTTTCTTACTTTCTACTAAAGCACTTTTAACATTAGATTCGAAATTTGCTCTCTGTTAAGAAATTTTATTGTGCAATTCTTATATTAAGTTGTTTATACACTTTGCTAAGATTAATCAATAAATTTTTATAAATGCTGATTTTAATATAGTTAATCTTTTTTACTTTCAATGATGAATACTATTGTGTTTCTGGGTTAAATTAATGCTGAGTTTCTGGATTATATTAATGTATATTTTGACATTGTTATTCTGTTTTGCTTAGAATGACGAATATTAATGAGAAAAATTACTTAAAAATATTATTGAGAAAAATTACTCTCTATTTATTAATTAATTTTCTTTATTAACATTTATGCTTGTTAATATTAAGATTTGCTTATTTATTATCTTTTTTTCGAGATTTATACTTGTTAACATTATGATTTTCTTATTTATTAATAAGGAATAAAAACGAATCTTGCTGCAGTTGTTTGCTTAAAAATTACTGCCTTCTATTCCTGCATATATTTTTGATACAATTTTACTAAATTTGAATTTTAGTACAAATCGAATTTTTATAATATAACTGTTAGTTTCGCATATCCCTAGTTACACTAAATGTTGCCTAATTTTATGAATGCAGCATAATTTTTTCTTTCTCGCCTCCTTTTCTCTTATTTGGAAATGTACTTTCAAAACAAATTTATATTTCTTTATTTATTTTACACGATGTTTTTGTTTATTTTTATTTTTAATTAAAAAAAATTTCTTTTAGAAGAAAGAAAATAATTTAGAATATACATTTGAAAGAAATTTAGCCTTTTCATTTTATACTTTATTTCTAATGTTTTATTGTTTTATCTTAATCCTGTATCAAGGTAAATCCGCTTAATATGATCTTTCGCTTATTCCTGTTGAGAATTTTAGCTGTTTACTGTAGAATGACACCAATTTCTAAACCTCCATTTGAAAAACTGTTTAATATGAAATAAAGAATTTTTTTATCTTGTTTCACCATGAACATTATTTTTGTCAAAAAATCACCAAAACTAAATTTTTGTCTGTCTATTTTAGTCATCTTTATCTTTATCTTTATCTTTACTTATAATAAAGCACAATGTGTGTGTGTGTGTGTGTGTGTGTGTGTGTTGGCGCTCTGCAGGCCAGACCGTTTGACCT
>JAOUZG010050968.1:8345555-8384725 GCA_026289955.1 Argiope argentata | reverse complement strand
AATTTGGTATATGTATACCTTGGGTGCCGGGAATGTGCACCTCGGAGCCCTTTTTTGAATTTTTAATTAAAATTTTAATTAATTAAAAATAAACCAAATTTTAACGTTTTTTTGCTATAACTTCCGAAAATATTACGGCACAAAATTTATTTTTGCATCACGTTAAAGCTCAAAAAATTAGCTTTCCCATGATACTAATGTTTTGATCTACGAATTAAAACTCTATTTTTAATGAATTTTTAAACATTTAATTTAATCGTTTTTTTTTCAACAATTTATTTCGCAAAAATAAAATAAAAATAAAATTTTATCTTCTCGAGGATCTCAAAAAAAATCAGCTTTTAATAAAATGTTGCCATCACATTTTCAGAAGTTCTGATTAAAAAAAGTTAATTACTACCAGAAATAAAATAAAAAAATACAGTTTTCGTCACGTGATTATATGAAATGAAACAAATAGGAAATGATAATTTTTCTTGATCGTTTGCAATATCAAAATTATTAATTCAATTAAAGAATTAAAGTAAATAAAAATACAAAATAAAAATATATTACAAAAGTGCGACAGAAAAGCACCAAACGATAATCTTCTGAGAGCGAGATTAATTATTTAAAAGCAAGAAACCTTTAACGAACTTTAAAAATGACGTCATTTCAAAGAAACGACGAAATAAAAGCAATTGCTAATCAGTAGTAATAAAATATTTTTGCATTATTTTTTTTTAAAAAAATTTTAAACTATAAGACATGTTTTGAATTGTTTTATTTCTGTGAAGAAGATATTTTGTGCAAATCAAAGAATTCGCCTTATTGATTGTAATTTATCTCCGCATTTTAATGAATCATGCGAAATAAAAACGCATCTTCTTTCAACGAAGTAACGTAATATTAAAGCTATACTGGTAAAAGTAGGTCAGTTATTTGAAAACGCATCTTCTTTCAAACAAGCATACGTAATAATTAACAATGCAAAATTTGTAAAAGCATATAAAACTATTTTTACCCGCATATTTCGGAGACATTAAAACTTTCTACCAAAACAATATCATGTTCTCTGACGAGAAAAAATAAATCAACTATCATTCCAAATTAAACATATAAAAATGTCATTTTCGGCACGTGTCTGTATAAAATGAAACATTAAATTTTTGGAAAATAAATGGATGGAAACGTTTTCTATGATATTTTACTATACATATATTACTAATCCAATTAAACAATTTTATTTAAGGCAAATATGGCTTAACATCTACAAGGCATCTTCTGTAATCGGAGCCCAACATCTAATTTCTTAATATTTTTGGGAGAGACATAAATCTCTTAGCAATTGGTCCAATTAAATATATAACTATAGATTTACGGAAAAAAGGCTGATGATTTAAATTTTTACATACATCATCTGCCATGTGAATTATAGTTAACAAAATTTTCTTGAGACAATAAGTTCTTAAATAAAAAAGTGGCATTCCTATCAACTAAATTAATCATCAAAGCTGATCGATCTATGAAAATTTCAACATAACAATTCGATATAAACTGGAGATTTCAGATCACTTTATCAAGATATCAAAGAAGCCAAACAGTGTTACTCTAGAATAATTGGTCTAGGTTATGATAATGATGATTGTTCTAAACTTGCAATATTCAGAACTGAATAAATCAGCCAGATTTAAAGAAGATAAAAGTGCTTATTTATTTATTTAGAAGTTGAAATATTAAGAATATTTTACAAATATGAATCTATAAGACCAAAGGAATTTAAACCATAATTTTTTGAAATATATTTATAAACCTAAAATAAATATTATTGAGAGCATTTATATACATCTAAAAATAAAATTGAAAACTGAAGGTTTCAATTAACCTGTGAAATTTTAGCTGAATAATTCCTTGAGATCTAATAAATTATAAAAAAAAATTATAATGTTACCATTTCTGTGTTGAACTTCAATGTCGGACTATTCTGCTTTCAGTTCATAGTTTTATTTAAAGACATGCTTAGATTGAGTAAAAAGGTCTTTATATTAATTGCAGTTTCATCCTTTCTACTTTAATTTAAAAGTGAATTTTGCGTGCACTGATAAAAAACAGAGAGAGATGCGGAGTTCAAAAATCAGGACTGCTTAAGGCCTACATAATAGTATAAGTGAATTATATGACTATCGAAATTTGAAGCTTAAAAATATTTTGCTGAAAAACTTATTATGAGACCAAGTTATATAAAAAATGATTTAACCCTTTAGTCGGCATTAATATTGGCGAACCGACTGGTCGCCAAAGGCGGCTAGTATTTAATAAAATAATCTTGGCACATTATTATTTTTAATAAAATGCCAGTTTTCTGCAACCTAATGTTGTCGATTGACGAAATTTTGATCGTCATTATTTCAGAAAGAATCTATTCTGGAGCCCATTTCATCGAAGGGGTCATTGAAATAGCTCAAAATGGTCGAAAATAAGGAAATGTCAAGCTTCATAACTTCGTCAATTGTGGTCATAGAACAGAGCTCAAGTATTTTGCTTAAATACTCGGGGTATTAAAATTAATTTACTAAAAATGATTAAAAGGGTCCAGATGCCATAAAAACATTTACATTAAGTGATGTTTACTGTAGTGATCGATCCCCCTGAAGCACAACGAAATGAGGCTGAGATTCTTTCGGCCGGGTGGTTGGATCTCACCACCCTGGAGGGTACACTAATAAACGGGGGCTAGGCTCCTCCTATCGATGACAGAACGCACTTCCTACTGGAATGGTTGTACCGTGGCCGGTGATGGCCCTTAGAACTCAATCACAGTTCCTGCCAGTGTTGCTGTTACGGCCATCCTGTAATTCAGTTTTATGGTCGGAGAGTCTGATATGACTGACTGTAGTGACTGAAACAGCACAAAAATTCTTTACTTCATTTAACCCTTTTTTTCATTTAAAAGCATATGTCTATTTTTAGCAGTTGCTATTATTGCGTAGCTATTTTATATATATATATATATATATATATATATATATAATTTTTAAAGGCAAAATTAGGGTTATTTTTTGACGCATCTTGTATTTTTTAATCGCGGACAGATGATGAGGATGGAACATGAGCTGGCAATGCCTTCTCCAAACTTCCCCATCGCACCAACGAGAAGATGTTTGGTCATGACGGATTTAGCGTGTACCAGACCCGCTTGCGCGACGGTTCTTCATTGGAATCGGTTCTCGAATTTGAAACCTTCCAATTCCGGAGTCGAAACTTTATCACTAGACCACCGTTACCTCTTTTAGGGTGTTCAACAGCTTACTAAGAATATTAAGCTGAAATTATCTTCTAAAGTAGATTTTATTTTAGAATATGGTAGAATAAAGAATTATTTTGGTTGAAACGGCAAAGATATTTACACTGCCGTCCTGGAATAAGGGTAATGCGTCTTCCACTTTATCTGGGCGTGCAGGGTTCTAGTTCCAATTCTTGCAAGGTTGTTCTGTGTTCTCTCAATAAGGTGTGTGAAAATGGGTTGAGCAAGCGAATGTGATGAGTGAGTAGCAGAAGTCATAGTCTTGGCTCTAGTTAGAGCCAATACAAAACAAGAGATACAAATTAGGCTTATATCACTAACTACGTCAGCGAGTTTGTTCATAATGCGTCTTCCACTTTATCTGGGCGTGCAGGGTTCTAGTTCCAATTCTTGCATGGTTGTTCTGTGTTCTCTCAATAAGGTGTGTGAAAATGGGTTGAGCAAGCGAATGTGATGAGTGAGTAGCAGAAGTCATAGTCTTGGCTCTAGTTAGAGCCAATACAAAACAAGAGATACAAATTAGGCTTATATCACTAACTACGTCAGCGAGTTTGTTCATAGCAAGCTCCCTAAGAAGGGATAAAAATAACATATTTGCATGCAATCTTAGCAAAAATTTATTTGATAACTGACGTGAGGATAGCTAATATTTTTTTGGATGGGCACGAGCAGCAAATGGGATGCTCCGCATATATCTCGTGGTAAGTTTCGATCTTTGGGCTAGTCGATTCCAGTTTCGAAACCTAATTCCTTTAGAGGTAAGTTGTATATGTTGCTCTGGAGCAAATCTGGCGTAATGGGTCCGTAGTCTTCCCATTAGTGTGGCGCAGAAGTTTGGAGAGGTGGCGGCATCTTAGACGTCGTCATTGCCATTAGACAAGGGTTCAAAGCTATGAGATCCATCCTAAAATACCTCTAGTATTGCTTTAAAATAAGACGTTTAATGTAATTAAACTAAGTAAAATACGTGTTCATTATATACGGTTGTTTGGGTCACGCAGAAATAAAAAAACCAAATACATACTTTTATTAATAAATTAGAATTTTTATTTTAATTTTTTCCTAATTTTTAAATTACATTTAATAATTCAATATCTTTATTATTACGAAATCTTTGAATACAATTTTTTTTAACTTGCAGTCAAAGAACACAATTTCCATTGAATTAACATTTATTGAGTTAGTTCATTAACTGATAATCAATCTTTTAAGCTTTTGATTAATTTGTAATAATTTTAAATAGTTAATAATAGTAATTTTTAATAATAATAATAGTAATTTTAAAATAGTTTATTGTCACTGTGAATATTTAAGTATACAAAATTTTAAAACTTGCCTCACGAAGAAGCGATGAAAAATTGATTATAAACTTCCGTATTTGCTGACACGTATCGAATCCAATTTTATAACGATATGAAAAAGTGAAATTTTTTATTTCATATTGGGAATAAAAAAAATCATTTTGATTACTCTTAGTTAAAATGTTTAGGAAGAACAGTTCCTGCTATTGTAATGCACTAGAATTTCTTTTATACTACGGAACAAAAATAGAAGTTTTCGATCATTTGCCGACAAGCAATTCTTTCTCGTTTAGGTTTGTTGAGGCAACTGTTGCGAATAAAATGCGATTTTCCTTTTTCTTTTAATTCACGCACTTAACATACTCTGTCAAGAAGTAGGGGGAAAAAGCACGATTAAAGTAATCTGTCAACAGCTTTTTTATGTTACATTTTGAAGCGACTATCGCAATTAAAGTGCAATCTTTTCTATTCCTTTGCTTTAAAATAACCACGAAGGAAAAAAAAAGCAATAAAATCAAAACTTCAAACTTTCAATGGCACGTATCGCGTTACGGTCAGAGGAAACAAATCAGTATTCAAATAGCAAAGCAACATGTCATTATGAAGGAATTTTTACCTTCTAATTGATTCAATCTCTGAGTTTCTTTATGGAAATTTTTTATTTCATTTACTTTGTGTTCATCGAGGAATCTTAGCGATTATTTAGATATTAATAAAAATTTCTTTACAAAATAGAATGATTTTTTTTACATTTGCTTTTAAATCATTTTTTAAGCACAAGCAATTTTTTTTAAGTACTGTACACTCCTGACTATCCTGCCTAATGTGGTTGAAGGACTGGCAGAATAACAAAAAAGCCGGATAGACCGGAGTTTCATGAGTGAATTTCTTTTCCCACCAATACCAGAAGACAAAGTTTTTATACCACATTTTTTTAAAGTACGGTACATTCCCACTATCCGGCCTAACGTGGCGGAAGGACTTCTTGTGTACAGTCGACCACCCCACCACCACTGAACGTAGCTGTATCGACAGGTTTGTTAAGACCGTGATGGAAGGACTGGTCGGATAATAAAATAGTCGGATATACCAGTGCTCTATGAATTCATTTCTTTGCCCAGCAGTACCAGAAGACAAAGTTTTTATACCCTGATTTTTTTAAGTAAAACACATCCCCAGTATCCGGCCTAATGTGTTGGAAGAACTGGTCGGATAACAAAAAGGCCGGATACACCGGAGTTTTATGAGTCCATTTCTCTTCTCACCAATAACAGAAGACTAAGTTTTTATACCACAATTTTTTTAAATACAGTACATTCCCCCCTTTACGGCCTAACGTGGCGGAATAATTTCTTCTTTTTGTGTACAGACGACCACCTCACCACCACTGAACGTAGCAATATCGACAAGTTTGTTAAGACCGTGATGGAAGGACTGGTCGGTTAATAAAATAGTCGGATAGACCAGTGCTCTGTGAATTCATTTCTTTGCCAATCAGTACCAAAAGATAAAGTTTTTATACCCTGATTTTTTAAAAGTATAACACCCTCTGATTATCCGGCCTAATGTGGCGGAAGCACTGGCCGGATAACAAAAATGCTGGATAGGCCGGAGTTTTATGAGTTCATTTCTTTTCCCACCAATACCAGAGGACAAAGTTTTTATACCACAATTTTTTTAAGTACGTTAAATTCCCACTATCCGGCCTAACGTGGAGGAAGGACTTCTTCTATACAGCCGACCACCTCGCCACCACTGAAAGTAGAAGTATCGACAAAATTTATTATGACTGTGGTGGAAGGACTGGTTGGATGACAAAATAGTTTGATAGACCAGTGCTCTATGAATCAATTTCTTTGCTCATCAGTACCAGAAGGCAAACTTTTTATACCTTAATTTTTTAAAAAGTACAACACTCTCCCAATATCCGGCCTTCCGCTACATTAGGCCTGATATTCTCCAATACACTCCTTACCTCCAATACCCTCCTTTCTTTGCCCTCCACTACCACAAGACTAAGTTTTTATACTAAAGCTCAATGTTATCATAAGTATTTTGTCGTTTCTTAATGAATAGTAAGCCTTCCATTTATCTCAAACCATGCAGAATGTGAAAGCGGCTTGGTGAATCATAATTGCAGTAACGTTACTTGTCGAGTTAAAAAAGAAGGTTAAATTTTGGTAATTTATACATGGCAATATACAGCATTGCACGTTTCCAGAATTAGAGAAAAGTAAGTTAATGGGCAGAAATTGCTCACATTTTAACATGAATTCTGTAATGTCCAAATTAAATGCAGGAAACATAAACAAAATATTAACTTAGTTTGTAAATATAATTATTTAGAAAATTAACTCATATTGATTTTATTTTTCACTGTCAAATTATTACACAGATATGAAAAGAGTAAAAACTTATTAACTAAAAACGAACTTATTAAAATTCGCTAGCTAAACTTATTAACTTAAAACTGAGATAAGAGATTACTGACTTTTCAAAGATTAATAATTAAGATAATGATTGATGATTTTTAAACATTCATTTAAGATTAATGACTTTTTTCAAAATCTAAAAACTTGTAGTTTTTAGATTTTGAAAAAAGTCATTAATAGGTGACTTAATAAACGCCTTGACTTCTTCATTTTATTAAGATAAAACAAAACTAGGTAGTACAGAATGGTACGTACGTAATTTTTAATTTACAATCAAACGTTTTTTGTAGATATCCATTAACAGAATAATAGCATAAGATTATCATGAGTATAAATTATTTCCATAGAATTTTCTACAAAATAATAATAATAATCTTAAATTCCGACCTTCTAGTCTGAAACATCGTAGGGTTTCGGATTATAGGGTCAGGATAATATTAGAGAGATGATAATGCTTTCGGTTTGATTCATCTATTTTGTCTTTCCTTAATTACTTCAATCGTTGCGTTCTACGAGTGTCATCAAACAGTTTTGTTTTAAGACGTGTTAACCCGTTCAGGATTATGATCATATATATGTGATTACGCGTTTCTCCCATCAAAACTCGTGATATCATACATGAGACCTCAAGATGACACATTTCTTTCCGCTGAAGTCGGGACGACTTGTCTCATATATGATACCGTGAGTCGTGATGGGGGAACTACATGATCATGGATATTTGATCGCGGTGCTGAACGGGTTAATTTTCGGCGTCTGTTGTAATAATAGTAAAAAAAGCATTCAGGAGTCGTCTTGAACTCATGAAATACAAAAAATATAAAACCAGAAACTTTTTACCAGAAACTCCTAGTGACATCTCTCCCTTTGCCTTAAAAGAACTCTAATAATTTTGATTCACTTAAAGAACACGGTTTAATGGGGCTAAACAAAGTACTTATAATAAAGAAAATACACCAAACATTTCCAGTGGACAGAGACAAGTAAAGAATTTACCCTAAATTCTCGAATTGAAGGAGTTTATGTAACGTGTTCTGATTAGAGAATTGGATTGCCCATGCGTAAAACAAAGCGTTTCCATTTGGAAAAACATTGGTAAATGTAAACGTTTAGCCGAGGAGCATTCGGCATAAACTAAGTAAACGATTTTCAGTGGACTAACTAGTTAAGGAAAAAGAAATATTATTTTATGGTTCTCCGTAAACTGCTTCGAAAGTAATTTAGTAATTTAAGTTTGATTTTCTTTTAATTTCATTCCAATAAACAAAATTACATCATGTTTTTTATTGCAATTCTTTCTTTTTTACTAATGTCTTTTGTTTAAGGCAGTTTTGTTTTGTTTGTAGCAGTATTTTTGCTTTAGGTTAAAATCCCAAACGAAAGTGAAACTTCAGCTTTGATAAACAAGCTTATAACATTTCATTTTAAGAGATAATTAAAGCACAATACAAAAAAAATTACAGAAAAGTGTTATTCTTAAAAAAATTATTGTTAACAACGAATATTTCTTTACATATTATTATTAATGAAAGCGAAATTGAAAATAATTCTCTGAAGCTTTTATTCAGGAACGATTTAAAAAAAAATCCTAATGTTCAAGATGGTCAAAAGAAGCGATTGAAAGTTTTGATGCACATAAAGTTTATCTGTATTTCCTGGCAGTAAATTATCTTTTTTATAACAATTTTCAAAAAATTATAAAAATTGGTGATACAATAAAAAAATGCAAGTTGTCATTAAAATAAATTTTCAAAAATTCATAAAAAAATTATGAAATAATCAAAATGCAAAATATCTTTAAAATCAATTTTCAAGCATTTATAAAAATTCATGAAATAATTAAAATGCAATAAGATTTGTATTGTTGAATAATTAATATTTAAAACGACAAAGATGCATAAATATGTTTTTGTGCGATCCTGTATGCCGAAATTCATAAGGAAATCCTTTTAAATTGTCATTAATTTTCAATTACTTCAAATATTGAAAAAAATTCACGATGAGCACCTACAACCCACGAAGTATCTACGCGTAAATTTAACCTATGTCCAATGGAACGTAGCATTCTTTCTGCATGCAATGTTTTTTTCGCCACGGAATGTAAGGGTAATATGAATGCTGAAAAATATTTTCAAGGTTAAAAGTCCAGAAGTGTGAATTTAAGTGTTAAAAAGCTGAAGCAGATGCTGGGAAACGTTTATTTTTTATTTCAGTGTGAAGCATATTTGGTCAGTAATGGGGGGAATTTGATGTTTTGGAGGAAATATAAATCATCTGACCGATGATGGCTTATTCAAAACGATTATTTGACTTGGTTATATTGTTTAAGGAATACTCCTATATTTAATCCAAAGAAGACAACAAATGGACTTTATTAAGGTTAAGTATTAAATGCTTAAGCGGATTATTGTTTAAATTCCTGTTGTCCTTGTTCGAGATAACATTATCCCTAATTTAATGTGATTTACTTGCGAAAAGTTTCTACTTATAACTGGTTTATATTTCATTTATGAAATGGCCAAGATATCCTGGTTGGTACAGAGTTGAATTCGCATCCCTTGGGCTGCGACTTAAAACTCTCCAGCCGAAGACTCTCCGTGTGTGTTGTGGCTGGCGCACGTTAAATCTTCCGGGGTTACAAAGTCTTCCATATACCATATATATACAGTAATACCACTGGGTGTACATGGTCAGAGATTATCGTTCTCTGTTCCAGATCTGAATTACGATCTGGGAATGAATGAATGAAATGCATGAATGAGGTCTGCCCCCGTATAATGGGTCTGTGACATGTGTGAGCTATAAGTCAGACTTCTGCCCTCGTGTACTCAGGAGTTCCTACCATCGGAAGCTATTGCACCCCTTCTTCCATTGTAAAGTGGAGCACGAGAACAACACCAACTTCATTTGTGTTGTCAGTTAACATTTAACTGCAATTTTATTCTGTGAATTCAATTCTTTTTTTACCTGTAAGGAGGAAAAATGCACAATTGGTTTCGGAATGAAATTGTTGTGGTGGTTTTAACATACATCAAATGTTCTAGTGGAATTTGCTCAAATGTTTCATTATTTACTGTCATGGCTCTGACGAAAACAAAAAAATGTGTTCATTTCCCACTTTAATTTATTTCTTGTTTGTTAAGACAATTATTGTAATGGAATTTACACTTCCGTTAAGAGAAGTTTTATTATTTTGTGAATTTGGGGATTCATTGACGATCATATATATTTATATTTTAATATTTTATATCAGTCAACCGATTAATTTTATAAAATCTCTTTCGTTAATTATATTGTTTCTTTTCAAGAACTTGAAAAAACTGTAACTATGCATGAATGTACCCATCTCAGTATTCCAGAAAAACAGATCATCATTAATATTCAGAAATGAAGCTAGAGTCCTACTAGCTGTCACCGGCTGCGACCCAACCCCTCCATCAGGAGCTGAGCTCTATTTTCGGAATAACTCAATCTTATACCTTTTCAATATTCGTCAAGGAAATAAGAACCTTTTTACTTCTCATTCATGCACTCACGGAAGTAGAAACTTGAGGGGAAAAAGATTTCAAGATTGAAAACTAAAATATAAAGTTATAAAATAATTAAAATAACATTTAGTTCTTTATTATACTAATAATAACGTATTTTCAAAATTTAATTTTATTAAATTGATTTACAAAAATAATTTTGATAACATTGCAATAATGATGATAATTTTATTGCATTCAATGATGAGCATAATTTTGTTAACATTGCAATGATAATGATGATTTTGATATTACAATGACAGTGATAATTTTCATAATTTTATAGTTTTTCCTTTTTTACAGAAATCCTTTTGATAATGTTTTGCAGTAACTAAGTTTTGCAATTACTTAAAAGTAAATTTTAGTCATTTAATGAACGACAAAATATCGTTTCCGTTGTCAACAAATATACTTTTCAATATTGTAAAATAAAATCTAGCAGTCCATCAATTATTAGAGGCTGATTTGGATTTAGATAAGGAGTAAATGGGCTTTAGATTATATAATATGGGGCTTTAGATAACTTCAATTTATTAGTTTCCACAAACTTTTAGAGTAAGTTAAACATAAAAGTAAATTTAGTTCTAACAAACTCAGAAGAACAAATGAAAATTAATTACCAATATCAAAACGAAATATTTAAGTTGTCTTAGTGATAGTCTTCATGAAGTTTCACACATTTTCTGTCTTTGATGTTATAATTACGTTCGAACCATGCGTAACTAAATTGGTCTAATTCAGTTTTCAATTATAGGAAAGTCAATTCTGTGTTGAGTCATTAGTCATATCAAAAGAACTGAGAAAGTTCTTTAATGATTCAAGAGAAGCGACCGATAAATTGTTTCAACTTCGGGATATTATTATTATTGACTGAAAATAGACCTTTAATTAAATGGTAAGTGCTTATGACAGCTGTTTTATCTAAGAATGAAAATTCAATGAGTTGTTAATAACTACCCTTTGTCAAGTTACTCTGAATCAATTAGGGTAGTTTATTGGGAGCTTTGAACAGCATATATGAGAACAATCGAAAAATATTATCCTCATTTTCTTCTTCAATGGGCATCATTTATTCATTTCCTTGTATCGATAGAATGGCTTAAAATGCATTCTATTTCAGTTTATTGAAGGTAATCTTTTATTTGAGGAATTCCAAAATAAGAAACACGATGTAATAAAATGATTGAAAATTATGTCAAAAAATTGAACCAATATAATAAAATGATTAAAATTCAGCCAAAAACTCGAATTATTCTAACAAAATGAATGCAAATTTCGCCTAAAAATTGAATCATTCTAACAAAATTATTACAAATTCCGTCAAAAAATTGAATCCTTCTTATTAAAATGATAAAAATTTCGCCAAAAAATTGAACCTATCTAATAAAATGATTAAAATTCAGCCAAAAACTCGAATTATTCTAACAAAATGAATGCAAATTCGGCCAAATAATTGAATCATTCTAACAAAATGAATACAAATTCCGCCCAAAAATTCAATCATTCTTATTAAAATGATAACAAATTTCGCCAAAAAATTGAATCCTTCTTATTAAAATGATTAAACATTTCACCAGAAAATTGAAACATTATAATAAAATGATTAAAAATTCCAAATTTATAATTTCAACAAAGTGACTAAAAATTCCAAAATAAATCATTTTAATAAAATAGTGAAAAATTCTGCCTCAAAACAACCATTACAATAAAATAATTGAAAAAAATTAAATCATTCCAATAAAATGATTGAAAAATTAAAATAAATTAAATCATTTCAATAAAATGATTGAAAAATTAGAAAAAATTAAATTCCAACAAAATGTTTGAAAGTTCCTTCCAAAAATCATTCCAATAAAATGTTGTAAAATTCCCTCTAAAAGTCATTCCAATAAAATGTTTGAAAATTCCCTCTAAAAGTCATTCCAACAAAATCATTCAAAATTTAAAAAAAAATCATTCCAAAAATATTTGAAAATTTCAAATTATTAAATCATTCTAACAAAACGATTGAAAATAAAATAAAAAATTATACAAAGAATTATTGATTCAGATTCCATAATTAGCATAAATTTGAATTCCTTTTTGCTCCGTATTAAGTTGTTTACAATATTTCACACCCAAAAGTGGCATGGTGGTTAAGCAACGGATGGAAAAAATAATTGGAGGAAGAAGATTGTTGATTACAGCTTCTAACTATATTCTAAGCCAGAATTTTTCAAAAATTGCCAGATCAAGAACAAGACTTTAGTCAAGGCAGATTTTAGTAAAAAATTGTTTGTTGCGGTTGGGTTGGCTGTCGGAAGTCTGCCACGTTTTTCTTTAAAGGATGAAGAAACTGCAAGCTTTTTCTGAAATTCCTGCAGGAAATCAACAAAACTAATCAACGGAACTAAATCAATCTTCTTTCTAAGTGCTACAAGACCGTTTTAACCAACAAAGAATGACCATTTTTTAAATACAAGTCTTTATCTTGTAGATTAGGCTAAATATGCTATATATCTTTAATTAGAACTATCATTATCATATTGTGTGCATTGGCCTGATAGTTTTAGACAATCCATCCATATGTGAAAGCACTAATCAAGCGGTTACTGTCAAAGCCATTTAAAATAAATGTTCTTTGGCAAGTTATCCAACTACAGAAAAATTTCAAAACGTTATCTCGGGAGTTTTTTCCAGGAATAAGAAGTTGTGGAAAAATCTGAAAATAACTGATTCATGGAGCAATATTTGAGAGCGGAGATTCAAAAGCAGAAGCCTTCACATTTTAGCTTTTATTGGGATTAAAGAAGTAGAAAAGGAACTTTCACTACATGTTTATAAGTTGGAAATTCTATGTTCTGTCTTCTGTCAAGATATATTGTTTTCTTAAGCATTCTATTGGGTAGGTGCATAATTATCACGCGCTTCTTTGACGTGCTATATTTGAATAAAAATTTACAATATTTTATAAATATATGAATGAAACTGTTATTCTTCTTTTAGGTTATAAAAATGGGGGTCGATAATCATGCTCATATTCGTCATATTTTGCTCTATCATATTGAGAAAGAATGAAAAAGTAACGCAGTCATTTCGTGATCTTAAAGAACTTTTGGGGGAGGGAACAATCAGCGAAGTTCGATGTAGGAAAGGGTTTGACCGTTTCAAATTTAAAGACGCTAGATTGGAAGAAAAACCAGGAAGAGGTCGACCTTTGGATGTCGATGACCAGGCATTCACGTTGTCAAAAGCTTGACAACTCGAATGCTAGAAGACAGCTTTTATGTGGACCATTCAACACTCGTTTGTAGTCTGAAACAGCGTGTAAATATATGAAAATTGGCTGGATGGATTCGACATGATCTCAGAGACAACAATAAACCTGAAAGTGTCAGAATTTTTACCTATTCGCTTCAACGGAACAAGCAAAATTTGTTTTTGAAGGATCTTATCATTGGGGAGGAATTATGGTTTCTCTTCAAAAACCTCAAAAAGAAGTCTCGCCAGGAATCTCGGCAAAAGTAATTACGAAGGATGTGAACTGTAATAAGGAAAAGTGGCGCATTTGGTGAGACAAAAGCTGAATCATCCATTGGGAAATCATATTTAACGTGATTTGTTATCAGTAATATAATAACGAAGAGCATCAACAGTGGCGAATTCTAAGCATAAAAGGCAAGCCGATATTCGACATCAACAGCGATGTCTATCTAGCTCAATTTGACCGCCTTTACGCTACAATCACCTGATAATTATATCACCTGATAATTTAAAAACTCCTGATAATTCTGCACCAACCTAATAATTTTCTACAGCTGAAAATGAAGGAAAGTGTTCTATTATTTTTCAAAATAAAGCTAACCACTTATGAACTTCACAAAATTCTTTGAAAATTTATAACATAAGTTTAAATGTAATCGGAAGAAACTAAGACCAGTAGCTCTTTAAAAGTATATTACTGAACAACAAGATAGTTATATGTTCCTTTATTGTTGTCTCTTATGGCACTTGCCATGGACAAGCTCGCTAAGGCAGTCAGCGATTTTAAGCCTAATCAACGTCTCTTGTTTTGTAGTAGCTCCAAATAGGAGTACAACGTTTGCTACTCACTCATCACATTCGCTTTCACTGCCTCTTTTTACCGGGGGGCACATTCACACACTCTACAGATAGAACACAGAAGAACAACCATGCCAGAACCGGGACTCGAACCCAGGATACTTCGGTCATGGGTAAGACCGCTACCCCTATGCCCTTAGTAATAATATATTGCCTTTCAGTTTTCTGAAATAAAATTAACAAATAAAGGCTGTATTAGACTGTCCGGAACACAAATAAATGCCAGCTTGAAGTTTTTAACATATTCAATTAAATATATTAAAAACTGAAATTGGAAGAAAGATATGAGAATGACATTTATTTAGAATGGTGATACACCATACCAGTTAGTAGCTTATCTCAAAACATCGCAAATGCGATTTCATTTTAAATTCCTACAGCTTATTTACTTTTTTAAAAACCAAATTTTAATATTACAGACAACGGTAAATTTAATTCATTTTAATTCTCGATAATCAGATAAAAAGATTCTAAAAATACAGAATATTATTCCTTTTATGTTGCCTGTAAGAAAAATTTGCAGTAATATAATTATATGAATAAAAATTTATTAAAAGTTTAGAGCCAAAGATTTCATTCTTTTGGTTCAAGCAATAAAAAAAGGATCCCTAAAAAAAAGGAATGTCCAAAAGAAAGGACAGTTTATTTAACTGTTCTAAATCTCTACTCAAAATCTGTATATATGTACTGATCCATGTGGTTATTCAGGTTATATTAATGATAACCGATTAATCACATTCGGCATAATAACACAGAAATAAAAAAAAATCACTTGCAGTCCTAGGACAAAAAGATTAAAAAAAGTTTCTTTTATTGAACGTTGAACATTGAATTACGGAAAACTAGTGCTCCATTATTAATCAACCAAAACTTCTGTCGACATCCCTGATCATAGCCAGGCGATGAAAATCCAATTATCCAGCTTAAGTTGTCCAAAAGAAAACGTCCAGTTTCTCTCCAACTTTTTTTTGGTGACAATGCGTGCCGACTCTAAGCAACATCATGTTTGTATATGATAAAAAAAAAAGACAAATAAATGAAGAAAATTGAAAGAAAAGGTTTTGAACAGAACCTTTTTGTAGGAAACTCTTTCTTAAGTGATTAAAAGAAGAAAAAAATGATTGTAGGAAATCGGAGGTGAAGCGTACTGAAGCACTAAATCCTTGTTGTAGCTTTATAGCTGGAAAACGTGCTTTATCTCTGTCTTGATCTTTCATCTGGAGCTTTACAGATTACTGCGTGACAGATGTCTTTGCGAAAGTCAGCTGCCTCTTTGGAGAGTTGCTTTCCATCTTTATTTTGGCCACTCGACCTAAAAATGAATTCGAGCAGTTTACTTTTTTTTTTGCCTCGACAATTCGAAGAATTTCAAGCGGAATTGTGGTGGAAATTTGAACTTAGGATGGTTTTAATCTGGTGACAAATCTGTTGGAAGGACTATTACGATATGCAAATCTTACTTTGTTGCATAAATTGAATAGCTTCACGTTTGTCTCGGCTGTATAGAATAATAAGAAGAACAATTTGATTTTTATTGATCATAATCAGGATGTAAACATTGCCATATAGTAAAAAATGGGTGTAATGAAATAACTATGCCGCTATTTTATATAAAAAAATTCTAAAATAAATTTTTTAACATTAAAACTGCAAAAACAATTTGAATACATTAAATTTTTACATATGTTTAACAAATATTGGCTTTAAAATTTTTTCCTTTCCAAACCCTTTGCTTCGGATTCGTATTTTTATAGAATAACTAGCCGCCTTTAGCGACCAGTCGGTTCACCAACATTAATGCTGGCTAAAAGGTTCAACAATTTTTTTTATATATAACTTGATCTCATAATAAGTTTTTCATCAAAATATTTTTAAGTTTCAAATTTCGATAGTCATATAATTCATTCACTTACACTTTTATGTAGGCCTTAAGCAGTCCTGATTTTTGAACACCGCATCTCTCTCTGATTTTCTATCAGTGCACGTAAAATTCAGTTTTAAATTAAAGTGGAAATGATGGAACTTCAATTAATATAAAAACCTATTTACTCAATCCAAGCATGTCTTTAAATAAAACTAAGAACTGAAAGTAAAGTAATCCGACATTGAAGTTTTATGTTCACTACGGAAATTGAAACGTTATCATTTTTTTTATAATGTATAATATCTCAAGGAATTATACATTACACACACACACACACATTGTGCTTTATTATAAGTAAAGATAAGGAGGATAATTAGTTTTTTCTGTACATTATTGAAGTGTAAACATTTTGATAAATAAAAAGTGTGATAAAGGAAAATTGTGTGAAATGAAATAACTGTGCTGACATTTTAAGCCAAAAAATTCTAAAATAATTTTTTAAACCTTAAATTGCGAAAATAAATTTGACACATTAAAATTTTCTAGAGCCTTATAAAAAATTTTGTTTTAAATTTTTTTCTTTTCCGAACAATTTATGTTTGATTCGAATTCGAAATTTTATAGAATAATAAGGAGGAAAATTAGTTTTTTTTCTGTATATAATGATGTGTAAGCTTTTTATAAATTAACATTATGATGTAGCAAAAATTGTGTATGATGTTATTTTATGACAAACTATGCTGCTATTTTCCTTTTTAATAACTATGCTGTTATTTTATGACAAAAAGGTTTTGAAATCATTTTTTAAGCATTAAAATTGGGAAAATAAATATTTTATTTTTATTTACGCTTATAAAATATTTGTTTTATAAGTTTTGCCTTTCCAAACAGTTTATGCTTAGCTCGGATTCGTATTTGTATAGAATAATAAGGAGAACAATTTGTTCTTTTTCTGTACATAATCAGGATGTTAACATTTTCATAAACATTGCAATACAGCCAAAAATTAGGTGAATTGAAATAACTGAATTGCCATTTTATTGCAAAAAAAATGTTAAATCAATTTTTAAACATTAAAATTGAAAATTAAATTTGATAAATTAAATTTTTCTAGAGGCTTATAAAATAATTGTTTCACAATTTTTTTCCCTTCAAAAAGTTTAAACTTGATTCGGATTTGAATTTTTATAGAATAATAAGGAAGATAATTTTTTTTTCTGTACATAATCAGGATGTAAACATTTTGATAAATAATCATTGGATATAGCAAAAATTATGTGTAGTGAAATAACTGTGCTGCATTTTTATGTCAAAAAATTGTGAAATGATTTTTTAAGCTTTAAAATTGCGAAAATAAATTTGTCACATTTAATTTTTATAAAGGCTTATAAAATATTTGTTTAAAATTTTTTTCAAACAGTTTATGCTTGATTCATATTCGTATTTATATAGAATAATAAGGAGGACAATTTGATTTTTTCCTGTATGTAATAATGATGTAAATATTTTGATAGATAAATATTGTGGCATAGCAAAAATTGTGTGTAGTGAAATAACTGCAACTGTTTTATGTAAAAAAAATGTTAACTTTTTTGAAGCATTAGAATTGCAAAAATAAATTTGTCACATTTAATTTTCATAGAGTTTCATAAAATATTAGTTTAAAAATGTTTTCTTTCCAAACAATTTATGCTTGATCAAAATTTGCATTTGTTTTATTTTTGTTCAAATACGCAGAAATATAAAATTTATTTCTACTTTCTTATTTTTTTCATTTTTCCTGGAAAAATCAGTAACTTTTTTTTGCTTTCAATAACTTTAATCATTTAAGAAGTGAAAAAAATTTCATAATGAAGATGTTCTTTTTATATTGTTATAATTTATCTTATGAAATTTTAAATTGCTTTTTTTATTTTATTTTCCTTGAAACACTTGAAACGTAAGCTTGAAAAAATATCCTGAAAGAAACTGCTTTAAAGTTTGAAGAGCATATAAAAATTTAAACATTATTTTTCTGTAAAATGCTTCAAATATTTCAAAAGCAATTTTCGAAGAATTTTCTATAACTATTTTACAACAAATACCTTAAACATCCTTCTAATATAGTTTAAAAAAGCTTAAAAAAGAAAAAAAGATTGTGATTTTTTTTAAAAAAAACTTAGGAGATTATATTTTCCTCCTAGAAATAAGAAAAATGCAGAATTTTAATCAATCGAATGTTAAATTTCTTGACTGAATTTTTAACATATTTTTTTATAGAAGTCATACTTACGTATTAAATTACTCTTTATTATCGGTTTTCCGCGGTTTTTTTTGCAGCATACATATTTTGAGAAATGCTACTTTTTAATAGCAAATGAGGATTTTTAAAATTATATACTGTACGTCATTTTTACATTTAACGGCCAATTCAAAATATAAAAATAATTACTGAAATTTATTTTTCTATCTGAAAAATATCTTTCTTCCCATTTTTTTGCATTATAAAGACACTTTTTCGAATTTTATCGAGACTTTAAATAGTTTGCAGTTTACCGTTACGTATAAATTGAAGCAATCTTTTATGCTCAAATGCAAGCATGTATTTAATATTTCCTTTTATTTCAAATGTATTGACATCCTTTTTAATTGAAATCCCAAAGATAAAAGAGAGTTAATACCTTTTTTGAGATTAATTAAAGAAGCAGCAAATAACTAAAAACGAATTCCAATGCGTTTATTTCTTGAATAATGCAGAAACAGCTCTTCTGTTAGAGGAAAATTTTAATTACCTTTAAAATTTCTTTTTGTTTTAATGCCTTTTTCTGAAAGCGTTTAGACAAAATTTCTCTTTTTTATTCAACATATTTATTAATCCTCTTAAGATCTTGTTTTCGATGTTTCGCTGTTTATTATTTTTAATAATAAAAAAATTCAGAGTCGAATCTCAGCTATTGTGTAACAGGCATTTTTTCTCTTGCCAATAAACCAATTTCTTTTAGCTTATAAATACTTAAATTGAAAGCTTTTGAATTTTTAATTCCTCCCTATTTCTATTCACATGTTTATTTATGATTAAAAAATGTACAGTTTTTTAAAATTATAACTGTGTATTTAAAAGTTAAAATAAACGAATTTAAAAGGTAAATTTTGTTTTTATGAAGTTGTGATTTTTGGTTTGCATAGATTTTGTAAACCTCACTCCCCCCACCCCCGGTTGCTGAGTTTATTCAAATTATAAAGTAACTATAAACTAATAATAATGTTTTTACTTTTGAGACAATAATAAATAAAACAACTTATTATCAATTTATTTTACTGCTGATGCTGAAATGAAATGGTTGAATAAACAATTTAACCAAAGAAACTAATGACTATGAAAATAATTAGTTCTTTTCTTTTAATAGTTCAGAATTCATTAAATTTGACTTTTTAGTCTATTGGTGAGAATTTATCATTTTTTAGTCTATATCTGATAATTTATCATTTTTTAGTCTATATGTGAGAATTTATTATTTTTTAATCTAGATGTGTTATTTCATTATTTTTTAGTCTACATGTGTGAATTCCTTATTTTTTAGTCTTTATGTGTGAATTTGTTAGTTTTTAGTCTACAGGTGTGAATTTATTATTCATTTTGGAAAAATTATTAGATTCAATTAAACAATAACATTTTTTTATATCTGAGACTATTGTTTGCTCTCATCAGTGTTGTGTTCAAATCTTTGATTTTTGTTTTTTCCTGTTAAAAGGATGAATAATCAAATTTCGTCGTGTCTCCTTTAACAAATGAATAACATAATTTTAATTATTTACCTTTGAAAATTTGTATTTCTGTAATAAAATGCCTCATTATTTCTGATTATCTATTTGTTTATTTTTGAAATCTATGCATGATAGATTTCTTTAATTTTGGAATTCTTTTATTTTATTTTAAATTTTTTTTCATATAACTGATTTCTTTATTTTTGTAAATCTTTTATTTTATTAAAAAATTATATATGACAGTTTTTTTTTTCAAAATTAGATTTTCAGTTTGCTTTCAAAATTGCGTACTCTTCTGATTTAAAACAAATTAAGGCAGAAATAATTCTCTTTAGATTTTACAAGTAGTCGTTTTTATTTTGTAGAAATTTAATAGAGCAGACTGTAGTATAAGTTAAAAGTTACATATTATTTAAAAACGCGAAACAATATTACATGGTAGAACTTAATTTTATAACAAATAATTCAAATTTTTTTGAAAATTTTTAATACATTTAATAATGTAGACTGGTATCGATTGGCGAATAATTATATTAGTACATTGATATCGTTTATGTCGTCTATAGTGTAATTTCTATTACCTTGTTTTACGTTATAGATTTAGCTCACGGTGAGAGACACCTCGTAAATTAACATGAGAAGCTTCCGACCTGGTGATTGGTTCTCTCCACCCTTTTGGGTGCATGAAAAGGAGGAGATCTACCTTCTCTCGGCGATAAAGAGACCTTCTTCCTTAGGGAAGTATTGTACCGTGGCTAGTGATGACCTTTAGGACTCAACCACAGTTTCCAACATTGCTACTGTAGAGGAGGTTCGGTCATTCAGGTTTTTCCTTGCTTCTTCCGGCAGATCGGAGTAACTAATTTGTGGTATGATATACATTGAGCAAATTATTTATAATTTAACTGGATTATCACGAACCGATTGTGTGAATCCCTATAAATAATTTAAAAATAATTTCTTAAATAGTGTTCGAACTTACATTGCAGACAACATTGCCTAAAAAACTCGTAGCCAATGTTACAGATTTGATTGTAACTTAATCATAAAAAGAGTTTTCGATATTTTAAGAACTTAAAATTCTAGATTATCAGTCAACTGATAAATTTAATTAAATTTTGGTTCAATATTAATGGTACCATCTAGCACTGAGCTTGGAAAAAAATCCTTACGATCATCGAGCTAACTTTTACGTCCTTGGAATCCCCCGAACACTGAATGAACGCCGTTTCTACAGTTACTCAGACATTAAGGATGGAATCTTCAATGCTATCACCGCTAAGGCCCAACCTCTCCTGCAGAAGGTGCATTGCATCA
The DNA here is from genome assembly GCA_026289955.1 of Argiope argentata. Classification (NCBI taxonomy): domain Eukaryota; kingdom Metazoa; phylum Arthropoda; class Arachnida; order Araneae; family Araneidae; genus Argiope; species Argiope argentata. The sequence goes on along the minus strand of JAOUZG010050968.1, from coordinate 8,363,156 downwards.
TTGAAATGGTGGTTTAATCAATCCCATATCATTATATACTCTCAAGAATTATTTTATTGCAACGCTGAAGACTCATTTTAGAAAAGATATCCAATTTCTATCAAATTGTTGAATACAAAAAACAGAAAATGGCGCTCAGGAAGGTAAAAGACATCGTCATAAAGTTATGGAATTCTATAAATGCTTTTCTGCATAGAGTTTCTTTTTTTAGATATAATAGGGAACAGTAATATAATAGAAAGATTTTGGATGGGTAAGACAAAAAAGATGATAAATTGAATCTGGGCAAACGATAACACTATACCCTAGGCAATACTATTGTTTTCGACCAAGATATATATCTGGACACAAAAATATTTTAACAATTAGGAAATCTTCATTTTTAACTCTGCTGACATCAATCATATTCTTCTGACTTTACTCAGTCCGAGTCTCTTTAAACTTCACATTCTTCATTGTTGACCAGTTTTCTTTCGGTACCCGAGGCAATGGTAGCAATAAAATTAAATTACGGAAAGATTTCTTATAGTAACTGGAAGAGAAAGTGATAAAATTTTAGAAAATAATATGCCTATACATCGAAAGAGCAAACAACTAAAAAATTTCAAAAAAAAAAATCAATCAATCAAAATTTAAGAATAAACTGTTTTGAAATATTTGGGCCTAGAATGTTGTTTTAAAACAGTAACTGTAATACACCCCGAATAAAAGTGTAAAATCATTAGTAGAAATACATAACACATATTGCAACATCGTTGGAAATGTTTCTCTTAAATATACAAAAGTTGCTCAATCTAAAATTACGAAACGACATTGTGGGTATAAATGAAGACTTTACTCAAAGTATACATCATAAGCCTAAACACTACGATCCCATTGAGTAACGAGCCGAAGGATTCCTTGTTCCCAGAATTCCCGTGGCCATGACAAAATCCAGTCCTTCGCAGCGTTTTTGAGTTCGCCTTTCGAGCTGAAGCTCTTCCTTTTCAGAGGTTTCTTCAGGAGACCAAAAACATGAAAATCGTAGGGTGACATGTCTGGGCTGTATGGCAGATGTTTGAGCTGCTCCTACATGAACTTGGCCAGTGACACGTTATCATTGAGAAGAGCCACATCCACCATGAGTAGCCCCTTTCTTTTGCTCTTGATGGACCTGAGCTGTCTCACAGTATACATCGGTGTTAATAATTCTTCTGTGCTCGAGGAATTCAACAAGAAGCGAAATTGGAAGGCGCTTTTTATAAAAGCCTCTTCTCTCTCCTGCGCATGCATTCATTTGCACATGCTCCGATCTACACCAAAGAATCCAATCGCTTTCCAGACTTGGTACGTTCTCCCATAGCGGCATATACAAATATATTAGTGGTTATATTACAACATTTCGCACCTTTTCAGTTGAAAACCCCTTGAACATTTGAATTAATCTGAACAAATTTGAAAACTTTTTAAATTTGAATAAATTTTGCAGGTCTTATTCTTAAAATTTATAATCTCTTTTCTAGAATTATTGACATGACTGCAAGTGCCCTGCCTAGACAATTATTTTAATTTTTAATGCGAGTTTTTCATAAGATATGTTTACACCAGGTCTTATTAATTGCCCCCATAGTATGGAGAATTATTGCAGATTGAAGTGAGAAGAGTTTTGAAATTAACACTTAAATTCTCAATTATTTACCTCTTTATTTTAATTACTATGGCGATTCAACATGAAATTACTTTTCACTTTTAAAAACATTTTTAGAACCTGCTGCATACAAGGACGACCTTACTTTGATTTCAACTCTTCTGTAAACTAGCAGTGCATGAAAATACTTAAAAGCCATCATACCACTATTAGCCTCGATGTTATTTTTATTATATTCTACAGAAACAGGACAATTTAAGTAAAAGTTTTTATATTAAAAAATAAAAACGCTATTGTCAAACTTGCCTTGGAAAAAAGGGGCAACTTTGGCAACTGTGTGAAACTAGTTCATATACTCCAAAAGAGTAAAAAGGAATCTTTTTAATTATGAAAACAATCAACACATTAATATTAACTAATTATTTACTGTATAGAAAGATTTACAACAATAAATTTAAAAATAGAATGTTTATAATTTACGAACCTCAGAAAAAAGTTTTTTAATTCTTCAGACAAGGTAAATTCCCCTCGATTTCATTATAAGAAAGGTAAATTATGTACACGATAATATGTACATTTAGTAAAAATTCAACACTCATGTTTGGAAGTCATGTTTGGGTTAAAACATCTTCCTTTTGTCTGCCGTGCGAAGATTACACCTCAAACTCCCCATTTCCTTACAATTGAATTAGTTTATCAACAAAATGCTTGACATTCTTTTCCCGTAAGAATTTCAACACAACAAACATTCCAAACTCGGTTTTGAAGAACCATGTCATCAATCATCTGGATCTTCTTGGTCTTCAGCACTTCATCATGCTCATCAGATATGTCAAGTAAAGTAGAGGCGCAGCTATATTCATCTCAGCTCGTACGGTCATTATTTCGGTTGTTCATTTATTTGTTTGTCTTCCAACTTCAATTGGATTTGCTGTAGAAGTATTTGGAAGAAATTGACCTTTTCCTATAAATTGTAAAATTCTATTTTGATCTTTTTTTTCTTCCATTGTGCCGTTAAGATAATTTTTCTGGTTGCTCTTTCATTCTTCTGTTATGACAATTTTTCTGGCTGTTCTTCCATTCTGCTGTTATGATCATTTTTCTGGTTCCTCTTTCATTCTTCTGTTATGATTAGTTTTCTGGTTGTTCATCCATTTGCTTCTCTTCCAATTCAAATTGGATTTGTTATGGAAGTATTTGAAAGGAATTAATCTTTAGCCAGCAAATGTGAAATTATATTATTATAATTTTTCTGGTTGTTCTTCAATTCTGTTCCAATTGAATTTGATGTAGAAGTATTTGGAAGAAATTGGATTTTTCTATCAAGTGTAAATTTGTTTTATGATTCCTTTTTGGTTTTTCCATTCTGCTATTATGATCATTTTTCTATTTGCTCTTTCATTTGTTTGTCTACCAATTACAATAGGATTTGCTGTAGTAGTATGTGGAAGGAATTGGACTTTTCCAATCCACTATATCAAAATTGTATTATGATCATTTTCTGGTTTTCTTCTATTCTGCTGTTATGATCATTTTTTCTGGTTGTCCGTTCATTCTTCAATTGTGATCATTTTTCTGGTTGTCCTTCCATTCTTCTGTTATGATCATTTTTTAATTGTTCTTGCATTTACTTGTCATCCAATTTCAGTTGGATTTGCCGTGGAAATATTTAGAAATAATTGGTATTTTCCTATCAACTGTAAAATTGTTTTATGATCACTTTCTGGTAATTCTTACATTCTTCTGTTATTATCATTTTTCTGATTGTTCTTCCATTAGCTTCACTTTCAATTTCCATTGGATTTTCTGTGGAAGTATTTGGAAGGAATTGATATTAATATCAGCGGTAAAATTTTGAATTTTGCCTCTCTAAAGAATCTAAAAATTCTTTCATGAAAATTTCATGAAGAACCAAGGTGGACTCCCTAGTCTTCTTAAGAAAGAACTGGTTAGGTAATCTTATTTTCCTCATCACTTCACAAAAAAGCTTGGCTTCTTGGTTTAATCAAATTTATATACTTGATTTTTATTCACAGTGATTCTTCCAGGGATATTATAATTTTTAAATGCTTATACTTTTTAAGCATAATCATTTCTTTACTAAGCATAGCAAATTGCAACACAGTATCACCATAGTTTTCATACTTGCGGTTTATCAACTTGATCCTAATTTGTTTTGGCATCTAAAATGGTCTAAAACAAATATCGTAAACACGATTTCAAGTATGCAAAAATTTGAGAAAGAAACTAAATTGTAGATGAGCAAAGTTGCCCGATTTTAACCCAAATTTTTGGTGTAAATTTGCGAAGTTACATAATTAAGCCGAAAAGTAACAGAATTTAAATCTAAAAGAGATTCTGAAATGTAGTTATATGATAACTTTAGTAAAATAAGTTGTTTTTACTTGGTTCGAATCACTTCAATTTACTATCAAAAATACTAGTTCAGTAAGTTGAAAAGCAAAAGCGGTGATTAAAATTTGCAAACAACTTGTAAGTAAAGGGCTAAACGTGCAAAATAGTTATAATTAAATGTTTTATCTGCAGGATGAGATCATTGACAATTTTATTGCTTGGTTCAAGAATTGAATAGAGACCAAATATCATTTATTTCAAAAATTGACAAAATTGTACCGGCTTACAATACATTTAAGTTTTATACCATTTAAACCGACGTTCTGGTACAGAGGTAGCGACTGTTCCTCATGATCTGGGCGTTAAGGGTTCGAGCCCCGTTGCGGGCATGGTGAATGTGCCCCCATGTGAAAAAGGACTGTGCAAGCCTTTCGCGCTCTTTTGAAAAATGCCAATCTATTTCAGGACACCCAGTTTATGAATGATTATTTGCATACATACGAATTGGCAATTGTATCAATTATTAATATACACACTGTGGTTGTTGTTACTAATGGCGCTTGTAATGGACAAGCTCTCCCGCTGATACAGCAGCTGATTTAAGCCGAAAGAAGCGTCTCTTGTTTTTGAAGCAGCGCCAACTAGGGCCAAGAGCACGACTTAGCTACACATACACCACATTTGCTTGCACTGCCCCTTTTTACAGGGGGACACAGTCACACATCTCACAGACAGCACACAGAAGAACAACCATGCCCGAACCGGGACTCGAACACGGGCTTCCAAGAACATAAGGAAGACGTGCTACCTCTGTGCCTGAAAGCCGGCACTTTACACATTAAATTCTATATATGATTAGTTAATTCTTTTGTATAATTACTTCTTTTATTATTATTGCCCCTTATTGCTATTTATTGATGTATATTTCTGGAAGTGAGCCTTGGCTTTATTGATGATTTTATCATGAATTTTCAGTAATTAATTTTTCAATATAGTTAATCATAAGCTCCATAACATCAAATACATCCCATCTTAAATGTTGGATAACCATAAACAGCTAGTCCGAACCACCTTAAATGCACATTGGCAAAAAATGAATGAGTGAATGGCCGCAACATCATAGGCGGAAACTAAAGTTGATTCCTAAACGCCATCACTGGATACGGTATAACTCTTCCCTTAAGGGGCACGTCCCTTCATATGTAGGAGGGAGATGTCCCCCCCATAATTTTGTTACCCACCAGTATAGTGAGAACCAACCACCATTCCAGAATATTTTCATTTTCAAGTCTGAGGCGTTCCCCGGTGGGATTAAATACTGGATAATATCATATAAAGGATTTCTGGAATAATAAGGTGGTTATAAGCAATAATATGAGCAACCGGTTCTACAAGCATGTATTAAAACTTTTTGCAATTCATAAACATGTGTTAATTTCAGTTTATTCCTCGTGATCTGGGCACCCCGGGTTCGAGTCTCTGTCAGGGCATGGTTGTTCTTCTGTGTACTGTCTGTGAGGTGTATGAATGTCCCCCCCTGCAAAAAGGGGCTGTGCAAGCGAATGTGATGAATGCGTGGCTAGAGTCGTACTCTTGGCCCTAGATGGCGCTACTTCAAACAAGAGACGCTTAACTCCGCTGATGCATCAGCGGACTTGTCCATGGCAAGCGCCATTAGTAACAGCAACAACGACAGATCATTTAACGATGCTGATAATAAATATTTCATTAAGAAAAAGGAGATATTCTTATTGCTTTGAGAATGCAGTCTTCACTTCCTCTTCGTTAAACTTTCAGAAAATATTCGATGGAATTTTCCAAAAAATTCAGGGAAGGTGTTTTTTTAAAGAGGAAAAAGCAGAATCAAATTTTTAATGTTTTATTTTTAGGTTCTGAAGAAATTTAATTTTAATTCAGTAGATATCACACAAATGTCTGCCATCAATCTACCGTTATTAAAATTAATGTAATTGTTTCGTTGCTACAGATTATACGATGCAGAGTATGGTTTAGCTAAAATAAGACCAATAATATTTCGGTATAATGTATAAAAGAATTTTCTTTAGGTAAAAATGCTTATATCCACGTATATTCATCATTAAAAAAACTTCATTCTTTTGAACATTCATTTTATTGTTCATCTAACAAATAGATTTGAAGGATTAAAACTAGATTTAATAATTACAAAAATTACTTAGTTGAATCCTCTCTTATATATTTTCTTGTATTAGCAAGTATATTTCCGAAAATCTTGCAAGATCAGCATGTGGAGCGGAGAAACATTTTTTAGCTTTATTAAAGGCTTTTAGTGGAGAAAATTCAATTTTGTTATGAAGTCTTTCTCGAGAATATAAATTGCATTGCGTGAAAGCAGAATCGTGTTTTCGCAAGGGAACTAATTCAATAAAAACGGAAAAATAACAATGTCAGCCGGAACATCTTATTATAAAGTGCAATCTTAAATAAGTTGATAGAAAATTGCCAAAATGTAATATTTTTAGTTCCAGGAAAATTCCGAACTAAGCCAAGTTTTATTAAGCTGTTCCCGCTCCCATTCTTGTTGCTCAAAATATTTCTTAACCTCCAATTATCGGAAAATGTATGAGCCGAGTCCCTTCCTTGTAAAATAATAAATCAGCAAAAATAAAAATTAATGTAAGATAAGAATAAAGAAATTTTGAAATTGTTCATCATAAAGGTTAATAAAATGTTTTTAATTTTGGTTTAATATTCCAAATTATAATAACTCTCCAGCTACGAAAGATTTTGAAATTCCTCGAATCGTTTATATAAGTTACTTTAGAAGATCTTGTTTTAATGGAATAATTGCAAAGATCTTTAAGCAATACTGTAGTTTATTTTCATTATGTTGAATGTTCCTTCCTCTCTCCTTTTAGTTTTCGCAGATTTTTTTCTATAAAAAACTTTCTTCTGCCCATTCAAATTTAGGTTCATAAACCCGATCGCTGTCTTGATTGATGCATGTGATTTGTACCACTAATTAATAAATGATTATTTGTTCTCTTTTAATTGAAGTAGAGAGAGAATATCTAATTAATATATGTGTATGAATCATGAAGTGACAGTACGTATGACTCATTAGTATATTATGATCGTATGTATGAATCATTAGTATATTATGATCGTATGTATGAATCATTAGTATATCATGATCATATGTATGAATCATTAGTATATTATGATAGTATGTATGAATCATTAGTATATTATGATAGTATGTATGAGTCATTAGTATATTATGATCGTATGTATGAATCATTATAATATGATAGTATGTATGAATCATCTGTATATTATATGAGTCATTAGTATAGTATGTATGAAATATCTGTATATTATGTATGAGCCATTAATATATTATGATAGTGTATATGAATCATTAGTATATAATGACAGTATGTATGAATCTTAGTCGATTGACGTAATGTGCAACGCGTTAAAATAAGGAGATATAAACTAAATATAGGGTTGTTCTACTTCCTGTCTCCTTTTAGATTTCGTAGATTTTTTTAATATAAAAAACGTTCTTCTGTCCTCTCAAATTCAGGCCATTAACCCGTTCACCGTCTTGATTGATGCATGTGATTTGGATTACTTGTTAACAAATGCTTATTTACTCTCTTTAAAGGGTAGTTGAGAAGAAATTATCTAGGATATGAGAGTATGTATGAATCATGATATGATAGTATGTAGGAATCGCAGTCGATTCATTCTGAGCAACTTGTTAAAACAAGGAGAAATAAAATTAATATAGGCTTTGTTCTACTCTCATGAATTCCACATTCACTGAAAACTTTTGCTGTCAAGCGAATGTGAATTACAGGGCAGCCAACATGTTAACTAAATTTTCATCTTCAATCTTATTAAAGAGATATAAATTATGGAGTTTTTTTTATTTGAAATGATAAAGGATATTCAAAATATTTAACCCTCAGACTAATGAAAATGGATATATTTTGACCCCCCCCCTAGAAATCCTTCTGATAAACTTGTTCCTGTTTATGAAGGCTGTACAAAAATTGAAGTGCGTTTTTGAAACAATACTTTTCAACAAAGGAGTACAACAAGTCAGTAATCAGAAATCAACCGTTACACATTGAAACAATACAATTTTATTCAACGTAGGTTTAGATTTGCGATTCAAAGTCATGTAAAAATAAATTTTTAATTAGAGATAATTAAATTTTTTTAGTTTTTTAAAGGATGGTATATCCTTATTAACCATAAAAACACTATTTAATTAAAAATAGTTAATTATTTTTATTAATTTTAATTTTTTTTAATGTTATCTACACAAGTTATTTAATCATCAACAAACCTAGAATGAAAACGTTTACTCTAGAAAAATAAAATCTCCGGTCTTTTTTTTTTGAAAAAATTTTGTATTTATTATTTTTTTTACGTTTCCATAACGTGGAGATTTTTAAATATTTAATTTATTTTTATATAGTAAGTGAAATTTTGCGACAAATTGTTAAAAATTAAATTTAATTTTCACAAATTAAAAAAAATTGGTATAAAAGCCAATATTTTTTATTTTATATGACTATACATTTTATTTAAAAGTTTTCATGGAAGAAAATACTGATAGATTCATATGTAGAGACAACAAGAACAGTTGTAACAGGATGTCTTAATCTCATAATTTTTGATATATTAAGAATTATCAAACTTAATTAATGACTTAATCAAGAATCCAGAGAATATTTGAGTCATTTGTAGATATTATGAAATTACTCTTTTAATTATAACTGTAGCATCTTTGAACTATTTAATTTTAGCTTATAAGTTTGATATACGATTATTTGTTGCTAATATTAATTTTCTTCCCAAATGGAATTATTAGCTAGAAAGGACTATTATCCTCTATAAAATTTGTGCAACATATTTTGCTTAATTTTCCATTAAGCACATAAATTTAGGTAAGCACATTTCATTTAAAAATTACGAATAAGAATATTAATTGACTTTTTGATGTTCTATAAATTAATACTTCACATTTGAGTCTCGTTTATCTATGTTTACACGAGACAAATCTAAAAATTTAATTTTTTTGACCGAAAAAAACACTATTTATGAAGACTTGTTATGCATCATATAAGAATTATATTACAAATTTAGTTTATTTGTAAATAATTTTTGCATCGTTTCAGGTGAAAAATACTTTTAAAATCTTTTGAAGGAGAATTAAGCTTCCAGATATAAAAATTAAATAAAAAATACCATCGTGGTTTATTCATACATTTGTAATTTAAAAGGAAAATTATCCAAAATGAATTAAAGTTTAGAATATTTTCAATAGATGGCGACACGTTATTGAAAAAGTTTCCGAACCAAGTTGGGGGAAAAAGTCTGGTGTTTGGTGTATCATCCAAAAAGCTTTAGTGTAGCAATTAAATATTTTCGCGAATACTAAAATTTATTTTAAAAAAAGGCATGAATACTAAAATTTATACTTCATGGAAGATTGGAATTATTTCATTCTAATTTTTTTGAAATTTAAAAGTTAAAAAGCTAAATTAAAGTTTTTTGCTTTTTCTTCGCAAATGAAATAATTTCAAAATTCTTGTATGAATTATGATATAACTTTTTATACGAAATAGAAATTATTAATTTTCAGTTGAAGTAGATATTTAATGTTAAATGATGTAATAAATAATATGAAATTATTTGATTTTTACAGAAGAGTTTCTAGTACTTCAAACACTCTTCAATGTATTGCATTTAGAAATTCGTTACTCTTTTGTTCACTAGAGGTCACTCTTCAAAATTTCTTAACGATGCTAACAAGACTAACGAATATAATGAATGGAACGAAATTAAGATAAAATATCAAATTTTAATATTTCTGCGGGATAGTAGTGGCGGATTTCTGATTAAACAGCTGCAAAGGGATTCTAAGCTGAAAAACGAACAGCTGATAGGTCGATTAATAACTAATTTTCTAGTTACCAAATAAATAAATTTAAAAATATATATAAACTCTATTAATGATAAAATATGAAAAATATATTAGCTATTTAAAACGTCTAATTTGGATATGCTTTCATTAATTTAGTTATTACAGAATTTATAGACATTGAACTGTAATTCAATGACATTTTGAATATATTGAATCATAGTAAATAAGTTGTTGTTACTTCTGCCAGTTTTCAAGTTCGCTGAGAAGCCTGCCAGCAATTTAAGCGGACTGAGCATCTCTTGTTTTCCAGTAGTGCCATCTAGGACCAAGTTTACGACTTAGCTACACACACGTCCCTACCCATTTTATGGGGCGGACTTCTTTCTTGCATTTCATACACAGATCGTAATTTAGATCTGGAACAGAGGACGATCACCTATGAACCAGTACCCCCCAGTGGTATTACTCTCGACATGGAGGACTTTGTGACCACGACAGATTTAGAGTGCGCCAGCCACCACACACATACACAAACACACAGAGAGTCTTCGGCTGGCGGGTTCGAACCTACGAGCCGAATCCAACGTCCTCTATAATAAATAAGTAAAAAGACTGATTTCAACTTAGCCAATAAAATAAGAATATTTAAAAAAAATGTAACGAAATATTTTATTAACAAATTGATCATGTTAAATAAATATTGAAACGCGGACTAAATGTAACAGTTTATTAAAAGAGAAACCTTATAATGTTGTTTGTCTCGAACCGAAAATACATAAATTCGTCTTTGGATACATGAATGTATTTTTTTTAAAGTAATGCGATTAAAAAGAATCACCGTGAGTATGAGACCTAACTACACATTTGTAGCAGAAAATTCAAAAAGGATTTCGATTCTATTGCGTTTAGTTATTTCTATTGTATTGCTTTTGTATTACATAAGAACATTTTTAAGATTACATTAGATACATTAACATACAGAGTTCCTCTCTTATTGTGGATTAATAGCTAATTTTTAGACCAATAGATATGTTTCATATAGTTTCGAGTGTTACGTCTTATTGTGGGTTAATAGTTAATTTCTAAACCAATTAATGGTTACATATAGTTTTGAGCGTCCCTTCTTATTTTGGTTTCATTGTTAATTTCTAAACCAATAAATGGTTACTGATAGTTTCGATGGAAAAATGCTTTAAAGGATTAAAATCATTATATTTTATGTTATTTGAGTCAGCAAATATACAGGGTGTTGCCAAATTCGACTTAAAAATTCATGGAGATGATAATACGCATCAAAAGGATTAAGAATCACCATGAAATATAGGATCCCAAACGACATTTAGTGAGTGAAATTTGCAAAAATATTGTAAAATTGTTGGAAACTAAAAAATTAATTAAAAAATTAACAAATGATGTTTGAACTATGAATTTTCTTCTAAGAGAAAGCACATTTTTAAAGGTTATTTTTTATGTAAGTAACATGCCGATTTAATGATCTAGGAGGTCGTAAATTAGTAAAAAAGAAAAAAGTAGTTTGAAACCCTTATCTGCAAATATATTAAAACTTGAAGAAAAATAAAAGCTTGAAAATGCTTGTTATTCCATACTCTTTGATTTGACATGAGTATAAACCCTGAAAATCTTGAAAAACGGGTATAGCAGGTCATATGTAAATAATGGAGTTGTTCAACCAATCAGCGTAACGCCATGCGGTTGACAATGCTTATATAAGACAGTAGGTGTCTGAGGTAGCTATTACATAGATTCTTGCTGTTATAATGATAAACTATCAAGATTTAAGTGATTTTTAAAGATGAATAATTGACGGCTCACGAGAGAGGGAGCACAACATTTCCGAAGTAGAAAGGAAATTTGGATTTTTACACAGACCATTTCTAGAATGTACCGCGAATACTAAATTTTCGGTAAAACTTCAATTCTCCGACAGCTATGAGGCTTGGAAAAGGCCTTGATAGAACGGGATAATCGACGTCTCAAAAGAATCGTTACACGATATAAACGTTCAACATTGCCTCAAATTGCTGCCGATTTGAATACAGGCCCATCAACAAGTGTCAGTGCACGCACTATTCAACATTACCTAATTGATATGGGATTTCGCAGCCTCAAGTTCTCTCATGTACATCGCCGTTGAATTAGCGTGGTGATTCAGCGGCACAAAGCGCTGCACGTTACCTGGACTCGCCATCTCCGCCATTGGACTCTAAATCATTGGAAAAACGTTGTCTGGTTTAAGGAGTCACGTTTCCAAGTGTATCGGGTGAATGGCTGTATATGGGCGTGGAGAAAACTCCATGAATCTATGAATTTCTCATGCCTACATGGAATTGTTTAAGTTGATGGAGGCTCTGTGAGGGTAAGGAGAATGTGAGGTTGACATGAAATGGGACCGTCGATGGGTGTAGACTCTATCATGACAGGTCAGCGGTACTTTAAGAATTTTTCTGATTCGTTGTATGATTTTATAATTTGTGTGCATTCTGAAGGATGTGCACAATTCAAGCAGGATAGTGCGTCATCTGAATTTCTTTCTCTCTCTTTGCCACCTAATTCTCCTTACATGAACATTATCGAACATATCTGGGATGTTTTGCAATGTGTTCTCCTTAGGACATCTCCCCCACCTCGCACTTCCATGGGTTTGAGGACTGCCCTACAAGAATCATGGTGTGAAACTGTCTACAGATTATCTTCACAAATTAGTTGAATCCATGCCAAGCCGTGCTGCGGGACTTCTGCTTCCTCGTAGAGGCTCTACACGATATTAGATAGGTGTACCAGTTTTCCTGTACATCAGTGTAGTATGAAAACTAGGGAAGTTTTAAGATATCCTAGAAAAACAAAAAAATATGTACCTGGAAACATAAATATTAAAAATAATCCTTGTTTTAAACACTAATAATACATTAACATATTTAATAATGTATTTATAGAAAATGTTAAATAAGTTATGCCATTAAATATTTATTAAGAGAAATTAACTTATCTTACATTTACTATTGGAAATTTTTGTAATAATGTATCGTTATTAAATGAATATTTACCCCTTCTCTATGATGCAGTGGCCAAAAGCTGCCTAATGGCAAAAATAGCCCTGGCTTCGTGATTTCATAGAAGAATACATCAGTGGCATAATGTGACTAATTTGCAATTCTACCTTTTACTTAGGCCCATGAGTGCAGAGCAGTTTGATTGAGGTGAATTTTTAAATCATTTAAATATTCATAATCATAAAGGAAAATCTATGATAATATCAGTATAATATATTTTTATTAAAATTTATTTCTCCCGAATTCATTTATAGGCAAATAATCTTTATGCTAATTTATTTTGCTTTAAAATGAGTGTTTCAATGATTTTCTTTTTTGATTTCGCACAGTTATTTCGTAGAAGAGCTTCCAAGTAGAAGAGTATGCAGAGCTTCCTTCGTTTGCAGATTTTGCGCAATACAATGTATACAAAAAATTCATTGTATACAAAAAGGTAAGTAACAATAAAAAGATAAATTAATGGATAATAAACGAAAGTTAAACGTTATATGTTTTCCTAAACACGTATATAACTTTTGATTTAGACAATTTTCTTGTATAAAGTAGTTTTTTTTAATTCTCTTTTTAAGACCGAAGAAAGATTTCATATATCCAACACTTTTTTTCTGCAACCCAAAAATATGTATGTTATAAATTTGATTTATATGCATCTATAAAATGATTTCTTTTCCAAGCTATTGGATTCTTAAAAATAAACACATTTCTAATTTAATTCGAATGTAAAAGAATTTCTACTTCGGTTAATCTGATGTACTATTCTCCTCTTTTTGAAAATCCCGTAAAGTTGTTGAATTAACAAAAATACAGCGATTTTTTATTTTCAAACGCATAAAAGATGGGATTGCGCTGCCAAATCTCTTTTTAAAATTCCTTAAGTAACATTTTATTATTTTAAAAATAATATTTGGTGACATAGCGATAACATTATTTTTGAATTTCAACAATTGCAATTAATTCAAACTGTGATAACATCTCCAACCAACTTTTAAACTTACCCGTTACGTAGAAAATTCCACACATAAAGCATAAATAAATAAGAAAAAAATTGATTCAAGGCAGAAATCTTATAAATTCGAAATGATATTTTGAAACTAACCTGATTTTTATTACGATTTTTGATTGTTAACGCATTAAAAAAGAAAGACGTGTTTACTCATGTTTTGTTCTCAATTCGTTATTGGTAGATTACGAGATAATTCGTGTACTCCCATCGTCTTTGTATGCTGTATGCTGCATGTCATTGTAAGCATTTTGTGTATTTATGCATCTATTCCAGAAAACATCCAAATTCATTTATTTAATTTATTCGGAGACGATTTCGATTTAATAAGTTCGGAGACGATTTTTTTTAAGTACGCATAAACGTGTTTTACTGTACCAAATATCTAATATCTAAAACATACTTGAAAGGTAACCAGAAGAAAAAAATACAGTCATTTTCTTTAGTTTTGAAAAAAACTGTTAATTTAATGAAAATTTAGCGAAATTTCCAACGTTAGGGAAAAAAAGAGGAAGTTGGAAAATGATGGAAATATTTAATTTTTATTTCAACTATATATAGTTCGAATTACATAAAATATATCAGACTAGAAGATAAAAATTATTTTAACAATTTTTTTATGTGCGTTTGAAGTTGCTGTTAATGATTTTTTGTCTATATTTTGAACTAAAAGTGCCTATAAAGGTGTTTAAATGAAGCTATCTTAAAATACACGGTATATCCGACCCTCAAAACATTTGTATGCATGGAGGAAAATTTTTTAAATTTTATTGAATTGATTTTGTGATATCATATTTTTTGTTAATCAATCGAATTGAAATATTCATTCTTCCTAAAATACGTTTGTATATTGCTCTTGTAAATTAATTTATTCAAGTGTGATGAAAACAAATATACTTTTCAAGCTTTTTTTATAGAAATGGGAAACCTAAGCAAACTACCGCTGAGTAGGTAAAGAGTTAATATAAACATATCAAATATTATTTTGCTGAATGTTATATTAAAAATAACATAAATTATTCATTTTTGGTTTACAATACAATTGTTTATAATTTCATTTTTATTTGTTGAGTATTAATGAAACTACTGTATCGATTGTTCTATCTTATATTTATTTAAAAATTCTGTTTTAGAATCTATGAAGTTTGAATATTATTTTAACATCATAAACTAAAAATAATAAATTAATAAAGTTTTATAAAACATTTTTACTACATAGTCAGATACCTTACAGACATGCAATTTTAGCAATTTATTGTTTCATAACAGATGTAGGAAAAAATTTTCGGGGGATATAAAAATATATTTGGGTATAAAAAATATCAGGGGGGGACAAAATTGAAAAAGAGAAATTATTCTAACCTTAATTCATCAACATTAAAATTCCGATTTTCGAATGTTATCAAAATATTCAGAAAACAAAATCTTTATATAATATTTTGCTAATAATCTTAACTCATAATTTTATATCCTGTATAAGCAAGAGTCAATTATCAGGGCGTATAATTGGGGCGTTTCAATATAAAATTAGAATGCGATACTGAAGCCAATGTACTTAAAGCATCCAATTTGTCAATGCCATTCACGTGATTTCAACGAGAGGTCTCTCTATGGAGAAGTTCCCTGAACTGATCAGCAAGTGAAAGTGCCTTTACAAGCAAATATGAATAACAAGTTATCGATTCGCGAGTCAAGGCTCTGTGAGGCGAATGAGAAATTTGGGAATACTCGCTGTGATTAGACTTTGAATCAGCTTCTATGGCTCCACCGATAGAATCTATGACTTTGAAGAATAGGGCATTCTAAGATGTTTTTACTACTCCCAACGGAAATCAATTTGTTGTTGACATATATTGATTATCTTCTTCGGAAACAAATTGTAAGAAGATGTCTGTCTGGGCACTCTCCCAGTGGGCTCATCAATAGTCTTGAGTTATTTTGCTGAGGAAAGATGATAAGTGAAAGGGCTGAGAAAATTGAAATCACAGATTTCGCGTTATTTTGATTAGATTATAAATGAAGTTGAGATTACTTAGTTTTTTTTTCATAATTTCTTGTAATAAATATTCTAGGATTTTTCTGTGTCTTAAAAATAGTTCTGACATTATAAAACCTTTTATTTTGAAGCATTGTTTAATATTTTAATGAAAAGTATCAAAGTAAGATTCTGTTATACCAAAAACAAAATTCTCATTAGATAAAAATTTTTTTCATTTAGATAAAAAAAAGGCGAAAATCATTCAATGACCTAGGACTTCTAGGTCATTGAAGATATACAAAGAAGCCTAATGATTTTCGTCTTTTTTTTTTATCTAAATGATTTTGTTTTTGGTATAACAGAATTTTACTTTGATACTTTTCATTAAAATACTAAACAATGCTTCAAAATAAAAGTTTTTATAGTGTCAGAACTATTTTTAATTCGCTTTTAAATCAAAATAGACATAGAATATAAAGTTAAACAAGTTATATATATAATTTTTTCAAAGTCAATTCCTACTTAGATCACCAAAGATTTTTTTTATTTTAGTTATTTTTTATTAAATTATTACAACTAATACTAATAATTGATAAAAAAATTATTGATTTTCACAAGAATTAAACTCGCATTCTTCACCTTCACGTGAAAAATACGAAATACATTCATTTTACCAATTGAGATACAGTCGAATGAATGAAATACCGAAAATGAATTACACAAATGAATGACAGAAAGATCACTGTAACTAATATTTGCTTCCAAATTCCATTTGGTCGAAGAATTAATTAAAAGATTAACAGAGAAGTGAAGTGAAGTAAGAGTGAAGAAAGTGAAGAAAGACTAAATGAACGTGAGCACAAATGAATGAATTACAGAAAGATGGTAGTAGTTAATATTTGCTTTCAAATTCCATTTGAAAAAAAATGAGTATTTTAATTTTATTTTTTTGATTGTTTAATTTTCTTGATGAATATTGAATCTCTTACTCATAAATTCTTGTACACAGAAATACACACACATGATTATTTATGGATTTTGGGTATCTCGGTAACGGCTCTAAGAGTTTGTATCAAATATTATATTTTGATAAGGTTTTACCTTTTAATTTTATCCATATAGGTGTCTTTTCTGAAGAAACGCGATTTTGCACAAAAATAATTTTTTTATAATTAACTATTAGAATAAATATACACAACTTTAGCTTCTTTGTGTAAGCAGTGCTATATAGTGGTTAGAATGACATGAGTTTGAGGGTCATGGGTTCGAGTCGCGTTTTTTGATTTTTTTACTTATATATTTATATTTATTATTTTTACTTTTTAAGTTTATTATTATAAATGTCTTCCCTGAAATAACGCAATTTTACTCAAAAAATCATTTTTTGTATCTAACCATTCGAATAAAGATATTCAACTTTAATTATGCAGAGTGAGCAGTGCCGTATATTGGTCAGAGAGACATGAACAGAGCTAGTGTTTCAGACCATTGGTTCGAGTCTCATTTTTTATTATTTATTTTTTACTTATATATTTATACTTATTATTCTTACTCTTTAGGTTTATGTATATAGATATCTTTCCTGAAAAAGTGGGAGTTTACACACACACACACACACACACACACACACACACACACACACACACA
>JAOUZG010050968.1:8299674-8343246 GCA_026289955.1 Argiope argentata | reverse complement strand
ATCCAGTTATTTGTTTCAGGATGTAAAGAATATTAAATAAGGTTTTAGTTTAGTTATATTAACACCGCATTCCAAAGCATCATTATAGCTATTCTGGGGCATACCTTCTAATTTTGAACTGCGGTGAGATGACAAGTACCTAAAGCCTAGTTCCAAAGACCTGCTAATCTTCAGATGGCCAACGCGTCGCCCCATTTTACCCCTCTTGCAGTTTCTTAGGGTCCTTTGTTGGACCTGTGTACGCACCCGAAGTTTCCCGCAAAATGTCAGTAAAGTGTCTAGGTATCAAAGGAACCCAAGAAACCCCAAGAGGGGTAAAATGGGGGACTGCGTTGGCCGTTTGAAGATTCGCAGGTCATTGGAACTAGGCTTAAGACGACACTTCCTTATCGAAGCTTCCACAGCACACTAATGGGAGAACATTTGCGCCCGTCATCTTTAATCAGCACCAGCTTCGCTTACGCAGACTTAGATGAAAGATACTGTGATATCCACAGCGCGATGGTAAGTTCTGGGTTGATATATTCGCTGGAGGGGATGAAAACTGGGGCTTGAATGGTAACTTCTTTTGATGTTTGTGTGTATGTAGTCTTGGGTCTTTGGTAGGAAGCAAAGTAGGAGGCGTGTCCAATCCGGCTGTATCTTCAATAGAAGGGACGAGGCTTCTGGGATTTGCGTTTTTTTTCTGGTGGTGGGAGGTTTGCAGGGGTTTTAGGTATTGTCTTAAGTCAATTCTTCGAGGCCACCGAGCCTTCAGCCTAAAACCTTCCATCCTCACAGCTGATATCTCATCACCAGATCCTTGCGGCCTCCAGTGAAATGGGTGGTAGTAGAACGTGCCAAAATATACTCAACAAAACAGAAAAAAAAGAAAATTTTTAACCACACTCTTTTTTTAAATAAAACCGATGGGTGTGGTCTTCCTGAAACTTTCTCTGTCATATTTTCCAATAAGGGTGTTATCCTTCTCTCCCAGCATAAAATTATGAATTCTGGGAAATATCGCGAAAGCCTTGAATGAGATTGGTGAGAAACAGTTTTAAAATTTATAGCTTAGCCTTAAACTCAGCATTTTCATTGAATCTGCCTCGAGAATATGTATAATGAATACCCTTTTTCTAACCAAAATATGTCAAGAAACTACAACGGTCGTCATAAGATAGCGTACCAAATTTCATCGATTTAAAGCATTATACTTATAAGTTACTGCGTTAACATACATCCGAAAGTGCAGACAAATAGACTGTCAACACTTTGCCAGAAATGATTCAAACTTTGATGAGAATCTATGTTTTAGATACTAAATCTGTGTTGTGTTGTGACTTATGGCTCTTTATAAGACAGCTAACAGTTATATGACGAGGATTTAAGTCGAATGAGCATCCCTTGTTTTTTCAGTTGCGCCAATTAGGGCCAAGCGAGCGATTTAAATACTTCAACTGTCACACACGCTAGAAAACCTCCTATTTACGCGAGGGGCATTCAAAACTTCACAAATAAAACACAGAGGAAAAACAACCGTGCCCGAACCGGGACCAGAACTCAGGATTCCCAGACCACTGGGAAGACGCTCTAACCTTCCTATACCAGGAAGCTGACAGATTTTAAACCTGTGTATTAAATTTTATTTATCTACCCGTTAAGCATGTGTATTAAATTTTATTTATCTACCCGTTAAGCCTTTGTATAAAATTTTATTTATCTACCAGTTAAGCCTTTGTATTAAATTTTATTTATCTACCTATTTTCGTTATAAATATATAGTTTAATTGTGTTTGAGCAGACAGACAGACCTCCTATGAATGCATTCCGTTTAAAATTTGACAAAATAAGACTAGAATTCAGGATTTCTAAATTGACTGCATAGATAAATTTTAGTGTAATAATCGTCATCCATGCAGCATTTGTGGAATCCATGGACTGATGTAACAGTCTATTCTATACGAACGACGTCTAAAATTTAATTATTGAGTCCCACATAAATAAAAATAAACATTTTTTCCTAAAGTAGTAATTTAAACAGCCGAATGCTGTCTTAATTGGAATAGAAACATTAATCTTCAAAATCATCATTTTTGTAAAGGTAAAAATTCATTCTTCATACAAGAAGTTCATCATCGGTCACAATTTTCATTAAATTCGTTTTAGAATTTTTTGAAATTTTTGAAATCCTTTAGTTGGTTCCATTTGATACAAAACTATGCTGAATGGCGTCTGATTTATTCAATCAATCTGGTTTGGCTTCATATCTGAACTGAAGAAAGAATATGCTAAACAGTATATGCTATGTAGATTTTTATCAATGAGTTCAGAAATGCTATTATTGCCTCACTACTGGTCAACTGTGCATATTCTATCTTGGTGGGTCGGTTGATGTTTTAAATGAGGGGGGGTAGGGGAGGATACAGGATGTAAAACGAGAATATCCTTAGTGGTAACCCATTTGAAAAAGAAACTGGATTCCCATGATAAAATATGCCCTGTTGGTTAGTCCAGGTAAGTGTTGAAAAAATTAAATCTCAAGTGATAATCTCTATCTAATATATTCAAATATTTTTAAAGGAATGTAATTCTGTATTAGTACTAAAGAGTTAAATTTGAACAAACTTTTAAGCACTCCAATTAATACATCAACTGATTATTTAAAATTTTAATGAAAGTTAATAAATGTATTATTATTATTTGATTATTTCATTTTAATAATCTTCCATGGTGTGTAAATGTTTGAAAATTGTGTCAATTATCTCGATTAATTACTGATTTGTAAGTAAGGAGGAACAATCTAAATAAATAAATTTACCTTTAAATAACTTGGAAAACGCTACAGACAAAAAAATAAGATTTTATGTCTTTATAGATAGTATAAGAAAAATATTTTTCTCATTAACATTTTTTCACTATAGCTGTCTATAAAAATGTAACTTATTATTATGTTCCTTTTCAGAAACATAACTTTTTTCATACGTTTAGATGCCGGCGTCCTGGAATAGGAGTAACGCGTCTTCCCCGTTATCTGGACTTCCCGGGTTTGAGCCCCGGTTCGGGTATGGTTGTTATTCTGTGTTCTATCTGTAAGGTATGTGAGTGTGCCCTCTGTAGAAAGGGGCTGTACAAGCGATTGTAATATCTAAGTCGTACTCTTTGCCGTAGTTGGCACTACTTGAAGCAACAGACGCTCATTTCGGCTTAAAATCGCTGATACGGATCCACGAGTTTGTCCTTGACAAGTGCCATTAGAAACAACAACATACATTTAGGTACCTCGTTTGATAAAAATTTGCGCTTGGAAGTATTTGTCGAGTTGCAATAGTTAAGGAAATAAATACTTGTTGCATTTTTTGCGAAGTTTTATACACATCAAAATATGTATATAAAAGAATACTTGGCATTTTTTAACGCTAAACCTACCGGCGATTCATCTATCCATTGGAATTGCCATTGGAAACAGGTCATTTGACCCGCTCGTGGTAACTTTAGTGTTAAAAAACATATTATAAATATTTTATATTATATAATAATATAGATGTGTTGCATGAACTTTATAATGCGAAATGTTCTAAAAATAACTAGAAACTCTCCTCTTATCCTTTGAATGTAGAGCAATTGATTGCTTTTTAAACTGTAAAATTTTTTCCGAAATTTTTATTTTTCCGAGAGCTATGGATTTTTTTAACAGAGAGAGTAAACACTTTTTATCTCGCCAATTAAAGGTTGCTTTGTTGAAGAAAAGGAATGGATTTTTTCCTTTTATACCTTAAGTCCGAAGAAACCATATCGCGGGAAACTGTTTTAGGTACAAAAAACGAGAAATAACGAGTTTGGTAGAATGTAAACACTTTTCAATGCCAGTCAAGTTATATCTTTTTTTTAGGAATATAACAGGCAAGAAGAGTTTTTCTTTTGCTTTCTTTCCAAGCTCAATTTCAAAAACGACTACAAGAAATGCAGCGATTTTTGCATGAATGCAAAAGATTGTTTGTGGATACATTTTTAGAAAATAATACAAACTTTCTTGTATTTCAGCGATTTTCAGTATTGAAAAATATGTAAAATAAAATATGACTTAAGAAAAGAAACGATTACTGAATAATGCTGAAAATGTGTTCCGTATTTTTATTATTATTATGTTTTGCTAATGATGAAAGAAAAAAAATGGCTTTGAGGTTGGCAGAAGTAAAGGAATGAAAATCAGTCGAAATATATACACAGAAAGCAATATTAAATTCAGAAAGCATGCTAAAGAAGAAGATTTGGTTATACTAGTTTATTCCTTTTTAGTAACTTTTTTCATTATAAATACAAGCACGCACATACATACTGAAACTTTGTAGTTTAGTTTTGTTTTTAGAAATTGATCATATACATTCTTACACTTTGTATAGTAATTTTTCTACCAATTGTTCACACACATACACACAAAGCATATTGTGGTTTTTTTAGCAATTGATCACACACATACTTATACTGTGTATGGTAGTTTTTCTTTCAACTGATAACACACATAATTACACTGTATATAGTAGTTTTTATATCAACTGATTGCACACATACACGCACTGTGTTTTAATGTTTTTCTACCAAATGATCATACACACTCAGACACTATATATTGTAGTTTTTAAGAAATTGATCATACACATACGCACACGCACAGTTTATAGTAGTTTTTTTATCAACTGTTTACACTCGTATACATACTGTATATAGCAGTTTCTCTATGAACTGATTACACACATACATACACTGTGTGTTATCGCTTTTACATCAACTGATCATACTCATGCACACACAGTTTTTTACCAATTGATCACAAACTACTGTATGTATTTTAATTCTTCTACCAACTGATTATATAGTCTTTCAGAACGAATGAATTATTTAGAAAAATTATATAAATACAGAGCATTATTTCATTAACCTATACACCTTTGCATAGATATAATAACTTTTTGTTAGGTGTCTTACTTATCGTCCTCGTCATCTGATAAATGGTTTAAGATTAAGTGATCGGATTCAAGTAACAAAGAAATTAATCCATCATACCATCAAAAGATGTATGTAAAATTATTAAAAAAATACGATGTATTGATCGCAGTATGATTTATATCTAATAAATTAGAAGTATCATAAATTTATAATGAAAATTGCCTTTAATCAGTTATATTTGCTTTTAATAGTGATAAGATGAAAGATAAGATGGATTATATATAGACTAGAGATTTAAGTATATTGTGCTGGGCCTGTTTATTTTTAGAAAAAAAATATTGTTCTTCGTTTTCTTAAATATAAAAAAAGATAAAATATAAAAAAATATTAAAAAAAAGATGAAAAAAAAAATTAACTTTTCCCCAGAATAATCTTATTATACAAAGCTGATATCTATGATCTTTGCATTAGACGAATTTAGATTCTTTGCTTATAAATATACGGATCAATCATCTTTGCATTAGATGAATTTCGATTCTTTGCCTAAACATATACATATCAATCATCTTTGCATTAGATGAATTTCAACTCTTCGTCTAAAAATATACGCTATCATCTAATAGCTTATAATCTGGGTTACATCTGTTACATTCTGGGGAACTCATCACAGTAATTGAGTCCAAAGTAACAGTAGTGACCTATGGTCAGCATAGCGCAGTGAAAGGATGTAATATACCTCTTGTCATTTATAACGTAGCAGACAAGCATGATGAAATAGGTTTGTGCTTACCTCTAGCAAAGGGACAGTCGTCCCGGCACAAGCATTCATTATATATTGCAATAATTATGTAAATTTAATACTACTGGTCTAGTCGATTATATCTGCCTATCACTGAGTCTACTCTGCTAATGAGTAGCAGAGAAATTATATCCGCGGAAAATGATATATCCGATGTATCTCGAATATCGGAGGTGGATCTTTCTTAATTAAACTTAAATTCCTTATCGTATTCATCCGCAACAACTGCTGAGAATAGAGAATATTTTCTATTCATTTGACATTCTTGTGAGTATAAGTGAATTAGATTTAATTCATGTAGTAGAAGTTAATTATTACTAGCCAATACGAGAAACTCTTTCCGAACTTTAAAAGTAAAGGAATGAAATATAATGAGTTTAGGTTTTAGCGGTTTTATCAAGGGAATGTTAAATCGATTTTTATGTCAGTGATTCTTTGATTAATGGTTTTTAATTCCTTTAATGACTCTTTCTCTCAGTTATTTTAATATTTTGATTGTTTGGCAGCAAATCTGCTGTGGTTCAATCAAATAATCCTGCCCGAGATTATCGTTTTTTTAAACATGTTTTTTGCCTAAATAAAGAAGCATAATAAGCAGTACAAATGACTCATTTTTAATGTGTATTTAAAGAGGAAAATACTTAGCAATTAATTTGTTGGAAAGGTTGAAAAGGTATCCGTTGAATTGTGCAATACTTTAATCGTTTAGAATAAATATATTTTTGAGATATTAAAGGAAAGAATTCATAATTATTTACAGGCTTTAGGAAACTTTTGGACTCAATTTATTCTTGAATTTTTTTGTGTGTTTTTGAAATTATTTGCATTTTAAAAACTGTTTTATAAACGCTTATACATTTCAAAAATTTTTAATGAGAGTTATGAAAAATGTTTTGCTTGATTATCTTTAATTTTAAATTAAGCTAATCTAAAAAAGAAATTGTGTTTTATTAAAGTTCAAATACATCGATATTTGTTTTTGGAGTTAGCGAATTAAGCAATGTAGACAATGAAACGGCGTATCTTTTTTAAGGAAAAATTTGATTTTAGAAAAATTTAAACAAAAAAGGTTTGAGAACACAAATACTTTGATAAAGGAATTTTTCTTAGTTTGCGTTAAGTTAAAAATTTGTCAAAATACTTTCAGGAATATATCATTCCTAAATCTGAATTACTTAAAGCACTGAATCGTGAATCCTAATATAGATAGACGATACCTTTATTTACTATTACACTTTCAAGTATATTTCATTCTTAAAGCTGAATTATTTAAAGCAATGATTCCTGAATACAGCTATACAGACAACTTTGTTGATTATTATAACACTTTCAGAAATATTTCATTCTTGAAATTGAATTACTTAAAGCACTGATTTGTAAATCCAACTATAGATAGTCGACACCTTTGTTGACTATTATAGCACTTTAAAAAATATTCTATTCTTAAAATTGAATTTTTTGAATCTAAAAATTCGTGAATCTAAAAATAGATAGATGATTAAAATGAAGCACTTGAAAATACAAAGTGAAAAAAATGAAGATTAAGGACTGGATGAAATATGAAAGAATGAAAAGGAAAATATAATTACTGACTTTGATTTTAATTAAGATAAAATATATCATCAACTTTATTTTACAAAAATACATCAGACGTATTTTTGAAAAACTTTGTTGGTTTTATGGTTTAAACAATAAAGAATGACTTTATGACTTTTTGTTACGAGAAAAGTCAAATAACTGCAATGTTGAAATGTAATACTATTTATTGTCTCCTTAAATAAAATAGGAAATATGGTCGATTAAAAACAAAATTTTCTTTATTTCTTCGAGATGTCAAAACATTAAATTCTATAAATATTTAATCCGCAAGCTTTATCATTCTTGATATTTTAATAAACAAGTCATATGCAAGAGAATAAAATAAAACAAATCTTTTATTTCAGTGGATAAAGAGATTAAAAAATAAATGTTTCTAAAATTTTGAATATTTCTCTTCGGTAATTTATTATACCTTAAAAAGTATGAAATTCTAAGCACTATTCAAAAATTTTAATTACAATATGTTTAAAATCGCTAAAAAAAATCTTTAAAATGAGGAAATGGATCTTCACTAAAAATGTTTTTTCTGAAGTTTCCAATTTTTCAAAATACATAAATAAAATGTTTAGGAATCTTAATTATTTGAAGCAGAACATAGTTTCCATCCCAAATTGAAATCATTTATTCAGTTTTTAACATAGAGGAACTAAATTGTGTTTTGGAAGCTATTTTACATCTCAGATAGTTAGACAACTTAATATCCATCACAGTGTATTCCAAAAATCTCGGAAATAGTTTAAATCTGATGAGACTTTCTATATATCTATGGTTTTCTATAGATCTATGGAAGATTCTTTAAGTTTTCTATGCATAATAACACTTTCCGAAAGAAATCAAACTCTTGTTATCACCCCCCCTAAATATATCCTAGAATACATATCCAGTAATCATGAGTCTAAGAACATTCATTATGGATTTTCCTTTAAAACGGATTCAATGAAGTTTTAGAAGAAACTGGGATATATGTATCCAAGGTTGGATCAAACAGAACAGTAGGCAGTAGTCTTAATACATAAGAACAAAATCCTTTTGAAAACCGTCATGCTGGTATCTGGAGAGGACATGTAAACATTTCACATTAATTCAACACTGTTTTAGACGTAGTTTAAGAAGAAATTGAGTATATATGATGGATTATCTTTAAGAAGACCCAAACAAGTTTGTATGTATTCTGCAGAGAAATTTTGAATTGTCGAAAGCATCGGGACTAAATTCTCAATCGGCAAAAGAGTCAAAGAGAGTACTCTTTGTAATGGGTTCAATAATATAAAGGTTAATAAAACTCTACTTCATCGAGCTAGATTTGCTCAAATCTTCTGGAGGATGGCGCTGAAATTGTTGAATTGTTATTCCTCATAAATGTGTGAATTTTGTGAACAATGTTAGAATGTTACTCGGAAAAGAAGATACATATACAAACATTCCTTAAGTGTTTGTAACTAAGTTGTTGTATGAATTGCTTTTCTATTGTTTCCCCTGTTTATTTACATAAAACGATACTTGATTTTGAGTCTGAATAAATGTTACCACTAATTCAATGGGGATATTGGTGGGAATATTATTTACTCAGAATATGACTTTCAGATGCTACTAAATTGAAGTTAATATTTTTGTGAAACAAGATTCTGCTGTTTAAATTGTCACTAATTACCTGCAAATTGTTTCTAAGCATAAATTCATACAATTTATGATGAAGAATTATACGAAGAGTGTGCAGATTGACTTTCATAAATATATCTCAATATTTTCAGAGGTACTAAAAACATTTCTGGTACTTAGAATTCGAAAATTTGTTCTTCTTCTATACATTTTTTAATATTAATTATTTTAATATTTTAATTAATACTTGAGAGAAAGCAATTCATCGATTAGAAACTGTTGAGATATGAAAAAAAAAGTAATTAAGGACTGTATTTTGAATTTATGTTTCAACAGAAATTATTAAAAAGGTATTTATTCCTCATTTAGAATAAACATAATTTACAATAAGAACATTTTCAGAGACTGCATTGGATAACACTTTATGAAGTACACAATTTCGGTAGTAAAATGCACTACACAAAAAGAGAAAAGGAAGCAAAATTTGTGTCAAAATACCTCTAAGTATAAAAGATCCGGCTTTAAAAAACAGCGTTGAAAACTACTTTTTATTAATTCATATATAATATTTTTTAAATAAAACTAATTTTGTTAAAAATATTATAATATAAAAACATTATTTTATCATCTAAGTCATTCATTAGTTAAAATTAGAATGTGCTTGAACACCCCCCCTATAGATTTCTACATTTCACCCCTAAATTGTTAATATATGTTACACAGTAGTGCGAGTTTTGTTCTTAAATGATGAAGTATAATTAAGTTTATCTTTGTTTGAACAAATGATTTACACTACTCTTAATTTTAGTATTAATTCCTCTCTATTTTAAAGCAAAAAAAAAACATGACAAGAGGAATTGAAATGAAATAGAAATAAAAAGATATTGCAGAAGAATTCAAAGTACAAATAAATCCAAAAAATATAGATAAATTTCTAATTAATAGAACTTTAATAAATTTTTTCACCTTGAAAAATTATCAGTATCCTTTGTTTATGTAATTTTTTTATGTAATAAGTGTGCAAATTTGGTAATATCTGGCTCACTTTCTTAGGAAATGAGGAATATATATATATATGTGCAATAACTTTTAATTACATGGAGATAAGACAAATTGCACATATTTGTTTATTCGTATGTATTCTTCTTGAAAAAATTTTATTCTTTCCAAAGCGATGACACGAGAAAAAATATGATAAAAAATATACTTAAGAAATGTGGAACATTTATGTGTATAGATATACATAATACGTAGAGACAATAATCTTTATTTATATTGATAAGAAAAATAAAATATATTTGTTATTCGAACTTATTCTTCAGAAAAAGGTTTCGTTCTCTCCAAAATGATTACGCGAGAAAAAAATATCTATGAATGTACATGATTTAAATATTGATACTTTTTAGCATTTGCAGTAGTATGGACAATATAAAAAAATTTATATAGCTAAAATATCAGAAACAATTATATTTCCTTGTTTTTTCTTTAATTTTTGTATGCTCTTAAACATTTCAGCAGAGAATTTCTGATAGGAATAAAGCACGAATAAAATTTCTCCAGTTTCTTTAAGAAACTGATAAAAGCATGAACAGGATGATTATTAACACCGTTTAAAAAAATGTTACTAAAAAATCGTTCTCTTCAAAATGATAACACGAGAAGAAATATGATAAAAATATGTATGAATATGCACAGGATTTAAATAGTGATGCTTTTTAGTATTTACAATCGCATTTTTTGTTGTATGTTAACACAACAACCGATAAAAAAATAAACTCCATTGACACTGTTCGCCAGACCTCCTCTGGAATTCAAGACCACAGAAAAGACCAGCCTTTCCTTCGTTTACCTTTATTCAAATCGATTTTCTTTCCACTTTCACATTCAATTCTTTGAAGTAAATCACACGAAGCCCGCACACAGCGGGAGGAAGTTTCATTAGTTTATTAATACACGAATTCTCCTAAAGAGGCATTTTTTGAAAAGTTTTCCAAAATGTACGCTTTTGCAATGAGCTTAGATGAAGCATTTTCATCATTAATTACCAAAAGTCGAATTCAAGTTTTTGAAAAGGTTATTTGCAGAAAAGTTTATTAACACAAAAATAAAAAGGATGTTGCCTTATGATAATAATTGCTTAGTCTTTGTTAAAGGAGATTTGGAATGAAAAGTTATTATTTATTTTTGATAAATTTGCCTCCTATGTCAAATGTTATTTCATTAATTCAATAATTACAAATGATTTGTACTAATCAATATTTTTAATATTTACTAATCAGTAATAAAAATAACATTTTTTCAGAATGAAAATATTTATCACCTTTTATTGACTTTAGAAACCAATAAATTTTAGTAAAATAACTAAAGTGCATTTATTTTTGGCAGTTTAGTGAATTTGATGTAAAAATGCTTGTAATATCGAATAATAAAGGTTTAAAATTCGTTAAAATTATTTAAGATTAAAAGTTTAAAAAAATTCATAGCATACTTTTCATTTCTGTATGTCAGATCGTGCATCCCTGAAAGAATCAAGAAACTGCAAAATATAGAAATTAAAATATATTCATTTTTCTCAGAAATATTTAGAAATGAACAATTCAAAATATTGAACTTAAGGACACAAAAGCTCATTTACGATTTACAAAATTTTTCGATCAAGGTTAAAATACTACAAATTTTTAAGGATTTTCACAAAAAATATATTCATAAACTAACATTAAATGTCATCATATTATATTATGTCATTTTTTATTAATTTATTCATTATTTTTACTTATAGATTTGTTATTCATATTCAGTTCCCAAACTTGTGTAACTAGGCCTTGGAATGCTTTCTAATTTTTGGAAATAATAGTTAACTGTATTACCGTTCTGATTGAAAAAAAAAACGGATATTAAGGAAATAGGGTTCTGAGAAATGGGGTTTGAACTTGAAGCCCTCCGCTTATGAATTCGAGGTTTTATTATTAGGTCACTGCTTTTCCAATCGCCGACGCAAGGTATTACTGAATTAAGGCTTGATAATTAATGAACAAAATGCTATGCAAATATTTTTGAGAAAAACTTTCTCTTCAAATTGATATCTGGAATACATCATATAATAAATATATTTGTCACATAGTTCGATTCAGTTTTTTATACCATTTTGATGGTTGGGGGGGGGGGAATTTTAGATACAAGATAATTATTTCTAATTCTTATTACAAACGTTCATTAATCTTGCTTTGCCATTATAGTTAATTGTTATAATTTAGCTTCATTAATCTTATAGTTAATTGCAATGATGAAACTCTGTTATCGACTTTCATTCTTTTGTCATTATACTAGAATTTTTATATTTTTTACACTTTTTTATTTATCTTGATGACAATATCTGGTTAAAAATTTCAAAACTTAATAATCTTAATGGTAAGTTAATTAAGTAATTTAATTACATTTTTATTCCGTAAGAGAAGCATAAAATCTGAAAAAAACCCTCGTTTGAAAGTTATTAGAATATCTTTATTAATGGATTTTAAATTAAATAAAAAAAGCAAATACAATAAAAAGAAAAATATTATATCTTTAAAACACTAATCAAAATATGTTCTTTCTAGATTTTTATGCTTATAATCTTTAAAAATACTACTTAAAAATGATATTATTAATATTACTGAATAAATAATGAACTTTATTAACAAATTTTCTAAGCAAACACTCAATGTGATAGCACTTTTTTATTCTACTTGAAAATATAGTTAGAGCATTTTTAAAAAATTATAAGCGAAACTTTCTAAATAAACGTCCAATATGAACTCGTTCTTTTTTTTATTTTACTTGAAAATACTACTGGAGCTGTTTTTCCCCCAAAGAATCTTTAATCTTCACTGCCCTTAAAATGATGGCAGAACAAAGAACAGGAAATTAAAGTTAAACCCGGGGATTTTGAAGTGAATGATAAACACTTAATAAGTTAACTGATTAACTGATGATATAATAGTTTAATTTCTTCGTACACTTCAGAAAGAAAATGATTAAGTGGGGAAGACGATAATTGCTGATTTCGACTTAATCATTTGGATACTTTTTTGTTGTTGTTATTCCCAACTTTAAACTCAGTATCGCTTTCTTTTGATAAATTAATCATAAGAAATACAAATTTTTCTCCTGAAATCAAAAATGCGGATGTAATTAGTCCCCTTTTTTCAACTGATAATAACGTTAATTATTTTTGAAATTGCAGAAACATTAAGAATTTCTGAAGGATCCAAAGCATGAAAACAAAACGGAAATATTCATTAATGTTTGTAATAACATGATTAGAGTTATAAAAATACCTGACTGATACCCGGTTATCCTGAAAAACAAATAAATGAATTGATTTTCAAAACTATTCGAAGCTTATATATTCTTTTTTCTGATTAGATGCGAAGATTGAGCTGGCATTGATCTAAACAAAGGAAAAAGGTTTATTCTTATGCAGACAATAAAAAATTAATCAAGTTAAAAATAATTATGAAATGATACAAAGAATATTAAATTAATAATCATATTTAAATTATTTGATTAATTTTGATTATTTAGCTGAGAATACCATCTAATAAATCATCAAAAATTCTATTGTCTGACATAAAATAGTAGCTAGGTATTCAGACAATAACAAGTTAACTCAGGATCTGGTTAGGAGGAAAGAAAGGAAATGTGACTTCGCGATATTTTGATATCTCGATGAACTTTCGTTTTCTAAACTCCATACACCAAATGTCAAAAATGCAAGATTTCGAGTATTTCAGAATCAAAACCATGTCTCAAATAAACATAGGATTTGAAATTGAACTTGTGAAATGAGCTTCAAATTTCTAAAGAGAGAAAAATGTACCAATCAGAAGCAAATGACACTATTATTACCCAGCAAATTCAGAATTAAAAAAACTATACTATTGGTAGGACCAAAGGTATTTTCAACTTTTTTTGCCACAGTTCGGTACGGAGATTTTATATTTTATACATGGAGGTCAAATTCTTATATCCCCATTACAAATTTTCTTATTTCCGGCTAAGGCTTTAGATAGATCAAATAATCATGAACAGTCTTTAAAATATTAGCATTGTCTGCATTTCAAAATCATTTTTCATTTTCTTACATTTAAAATTAATATTTGATCAGATCAATGGAAAACAGCTTATTTAAATAGGAAAATTAATTTAATAATAAATAGAACTATCTACTAAATTTTAAAGTAATAATAAAATAATTTAATTCATGTGGATTTGTAACAGAATAAATTAAACTTTTCTTTGTCCTAGATGATTATTCAATGTTAAAATTAAAATAGAAAAAAATAAGTTTAATAAAAATTAAAAAACACGTCATAAATTATTTCTTTTTTTGATTCAGTAGATGTATATAAAAAGGGATAATATAATTATTTATAGTTATTGTTGATTTATTACTATTGAGTTATTGCAATGAAATTAATTACAGTAGATTCTTATTATAACGCAGATGTAAAATCAGAGGGTTGATAAATTGTCGAAAGCACGAAATTGATAGGTGTGTATTTAAAATAAAAGTATTTTAATGGTAAATTGTTACAAAATACACCAAATTATGTATAAGAAATTCTAATAAAATTACAAAATACAATTCAAAGCCCTATTGTTCATATTAAGGCAGTAGTTTGTTAATCAAAAAGAACAAAGCTCATTGCTTGATCTTGAATTTATTTTGTTATTCAATTCCTACTATTAGCTCACACTCTTCCTATACATATTATATCTTGTATAAGTTTTCAATAATTAATAAAATACTGTTTATTCATCCAATCACATTCAAGTAAATTTTTTAAAATTTTTATAGGATGACATTTGACGTTAATACAGTTTTTCAAAGATTAATTCATTAATTTTTTATTAGTTAATTAAAAATTAACTTTCTAGCCAAAAATCTTCATTTCTCCGCCGCCAAATAAGTAACGAATTTAGTTTGTTTTTTCCAATGAGGATAAGCTTAACATTTTTTCGGCCGATTATTTTAAACGATTCTGTTTATTTTCATAATGCATTTAAAATCAAACATTGTAAAATAATCAATTTTTAGATACATTTTGAAGTACTTTCGAATTAAAATAATACAAAATATAGAAAATCAGAATTTTAAAATCTGTATTACTTACCCCAGCTTATGTAGAAAAACCACGCATTTTGCATTGCCACAATTGGCTTTAAACCCACAACTGGTGTTGAAAATTCAATGCTAGTATAGTTTTTGATCAATTACATATGGTAATTGCAAACGGTAGACAGGGATAGTCTGGTTGGCATGGCGTTGGAATTCCATTCCTTGGGCAGCGAATTCAAACACCATGTATAGAAAGGAGAATGGAAAATTTCCAGGAAATTCGTTTTCTATTTTGCCACTTAATATTGTTTCTCTGTCATATTTCTATACATACTTATATTCATTGTAATTATTCAATAAAGAGTAACTAAAATAAAATTTTTCTTTGTTAACCTAAGTTGGAATTGGTTTTAAAAAGTTGTTTTTTATATTGCTTTTTTGGATTAAAATAACAAAGACAGAGCACACATCGTTCCTGTTATAGCAAAATATTCTTAATCAAAAAATACATCCGCAGTAAAAAATACAACTTTTCAGTGTAACAGCTGAAACCACTAGTGACATATAGCATTTTGTAAAAACAAAGCAAAAAAAAACATTTCACGTACAAAAGTTTGAGAGCAAATATCGCAATCTTGTGCAAAAGTTTTACATTAATAATATTATTGGCAAACTTGACGCATAAGTTTTATGTAGCTAATTCAAGAAAACATTCAAAATTTATTTCAAAAGGCTATAAAAATGCTTTAAAATTATTATTCATTCATAGTTAAAGCAATGGAATGACAGTTCGGTGGATTTATAATCATTTTTTATAATAAAGTTTTTTTCGGGAATTCCAATATGATGGTTACAGTTATATCTTTTGGAAGAGAATTATTCAAGTTCTGTGATTCAAACACACCATAAAAGGCAAAGAATCGCCATTCCCAGGGGAGAATATATAATGTTATTCATGAGAAGGGGAAAAAATCTGATAAATTCTGTATTCCGAAAGAAAAAGATTTCGAAACTTCAATTCAAAGAAGAAGAGAATTCTTTCTAACATTTCAAAGAGAAAATTTTTAAACTTTAAAAAATACACAACATTTAGGTGAAGTGTTGCTAAACTACTGGAAACGTTGGTTTCATTTGAAAATAAGATTTTGAATAAATTTCAAAACTTGAGTAGTTTGCAACAAAACCGTTTTCATCATTTTGCATATATCCCCGTACTTGTATAACTGAGGAAAAAGTTTATATCTGAATGATAGCATAAAAAACACTTAACAAGAAACAGGAAAAAACAACACATGAATGTCTTTTTGATAACAGATGAAATATGAGTGAATAAAAATGACAATCCCCGTTTTTTTACATAAAAAAGAAGAAATAAAACCTTTAAATGTTGTTTTTTATATTCTTAAAGAGTGTATAGGATATGGCTTGAGATTGTTTTTAATTTTTAGTAGATATGAAGCCTGAAATAAAGAACTATTAAAAAAACAGCAAAAAATATATTGATTATTACATTTTCTTAATGTACCTTAAGTATTTTAATATTAAAGATAAAAAACAATTTTTCACTCAAAATAATGTTTAATTGGTTAATTCCATCAAACCAACGTAAGCAGTCACTCTCTATATTCAATGGAATATTTGTTAAAAAATGGGGCAAAAACAAATTATTTTCCCCGTGATTTCCGTTTAATAATAAAGATGGAAAATGCAATTTTTCTTACTCAAAATAATATATAATTGTTTCATTCTATCAAAATAGCGTAAGCACTCACGCTCTATAATCAATTGAATATTTGTTAAAAAATATGATGCAAAAAGCAATTATTTTTCCAGTGATATTAAATATCCTTTTATATATCATTTTTCTATTGCATATGAATTTCTGAATATTTGAAGATATTAGAAAGCCTTTGGCAATCCTTATATCAAATAGAAAGCTTTTCAAAACGAATGAGATAAAATTTCTCATTTAAAACTCTTTGTTCGGATGAAAAGTAATTTCAAAAATTGTATTAAATATTAAAAATAGGTTTTTTAACTAAAAAAACTTGACTTTGTTAATGTATAGAAAAAAAGATTTTTTAATCACTTGTTGGTGAAATAGAGTTAGAAAATGAAATCATAAAAGCTAGAGACTCAGAATGGAATACTCTAAACAAATTGGAAATTCAATCATATTTAAATTATTTTTTTAATTTTTAAT
Source organism: Argiope argentata (assembly GCA_026289955.1). Lineage (NCBI taxonomy): Eukaryota > Metazoa > Arthropoda > Arachnida > Araneae > Araneidae > Argiope > Argiope argentata. The sequence continues at coordinate 8,326,020 of JAOUZG010050968.1, read as the reverse complement.
TTTCAATTTTCAATTAATTTTTCCTAAGCTTAATCACCGAATTTTAATTGTATTTTTGAAAGCCACTAACATTTTTATACTGTTGTTTTGATATTCATATTTCTAATAAAAATATTTTCTTCTAAATTCTTTAATTAAAATATGTTTTTCGTAAAGCTTTATGCATTTTTATGATTTTCCACTTTTAACCTTTCCATATTTCATGAATATATATTTTGTAAAATCTTAAAATAATTATTTCTCAAATTTGATCCCAAATGTCATATATCAAGGAAAATAAAAATTTAATTCGAATGATTTAATTGATTAATAAATACGTAATGAAAATATTAATATGGTTTATACTTTGGTATTCTTTGCTTGATGGTTAATACTTCAGAATTTATTAAAATGTTAATTTGAAAGAGAACATAAAGCATTCCACATTAAAAAAATATTTTAACTTTTAATTTATTATGAAATTAATTTATTAGGATTTAATTTTTAAATAATCATGAAAATGCATCTTTAAAATCATGAAAAAAATTTAAAGAGCGAAAACTAAACTGTTTCATCTTTAAAGCCCGAAATATTAATTGAACAGGCAGACGATATTTATATATTTATTCTAAAGTAAGGATAACGTTATTATGAAATTAGATTCGTTGTAACTCTGAAATAAATTTTATAATCATATTTAAAATGTTTGAACACTTTTCAATATAAATACAATAGAATAAAATATTTAAAAATGGTGTACATGTTTTAATACCTCTTATGTTCAGATATTATATATATTTATGCGAAGAAAATATTAATCCGATATTTTATTTTTATATTTCTTGAAATAATTGAAACATATAGTTTTATGCATTTATATTTTATTATCATTTTTTTAAAAAAAATCCGAATTTTCCTTCTTAAAAGAAAACTTTTTTCATATTTTTGATAGAAAAAGCATTGATATTTTTAAAAGAAAAACCGAATTAATAAACTTAAGGTAGAATGCATATTTTATAGCTAAATGCTTTTAAATTAATAGCAAAAAATACATATTTCAGCAAAACAAACACTGCAAAAATTGATTTATCATTAATCAGGCTATTTTGATGCAGTTAATTATTAAATTTAATAGAAATATCGGACTTATCTTTCCACAACCGAAGGTTTTTCTTATGTTACATGCATAAATAGAGCATATATGTAAAAATATTAAATATTTATAATACAGTAAGATTTAGAATTTAACAGGCATATAATGGAATAGGAAAATATTTATTTAAATTTTTGTGTGAGTTAACTTTTAAAAAGAAAATGTATAACTCTAAAGGAATTCAATGGATTATTAAATATTTCATAACGTGGAATCTCTGAAAACGATTTATCTCTGGTATTGATTTAATCGCCAGTCATTCAAAAGGTGCTTCTTTTTCTTATGACAAATTTGCACAGTTAATTTCTTTTATTTTTAGCTTTATGAAATTAAAACCAAAATATTTTTTTCATTGCCATCAACATGTTTCACTATTAATGCCAAGCCAAAATATTAATATTTTTCAAACTTATCAATGTCAATAAAAGTGTTAAGTTTTCTCTATAAAGGCTGATATAATTGTCATTAAGATTTAATATAAATTCATATTAAATCTTTAGTTTTTAAGTAAATAAAAATTAAACAGAGTTATTATTAGAGATAGTAGGTTTTCTGAAGATTCGATTGGAATATTAAATAAAAATACTTTAGCTTCTTCTCCTCTTGTTCTTGAGCACCCGATGTCAAGATACTTTTCTATTTTAATAATACATATTCAAAATACATATTCAAAAATTATCAATCCAAATACTTCTTTTTATAATTATCAATTTTCCCTACTTCACTTTTTTATAATGTCTGATAACTTCTTTTATCATTCCAATTTCTAATTCTTTCGTGAATTTCAATTACATTTTCCAAACTGATTTCTTTTTCCATGATTCTTATTTCTAAGATTTTAAAAATGTTATTATACCTCTTTGTAGATATATAAAACAAATAATCTCTGTTTCTGCTATTAAATTGCCGGTTTAGTTTAAAATATCCATTTAAACCCGTTTATTCTGCCTGTCATATCAATTTACCATAAGACTGCCCAATTCAAAGCAAGGTTAATACTAGTCATCGTCATCCATAGCACTTTACAAAGCCATAGAAGTCAAACTTAGCTGCTAAGTCTTAATGCTGGTCCTAACACTCTACTTCTAAGAGATAAATGTCGACAGCAGAAGTCGGTCTGGCGAATTTATGATCATAGCAAGTGCTTCAAATAAATGCATCTGTTTTGAAAGCGCTTAAGCCATCTGCGTAACTAATGTCACCTGCTCGGACAAAATGGCGTAACATAAATACGTAGCAGTTACTTTACGTCGTGTATTTCAGAAAAGAACAAATTTACTCGACGCGTAAAGAAGAGAAATACCTCTCACCACATTATGCGTGATTCAAGAAATTCACTCTGAGACGTTTAAACAAGAATTAGTTCTAGCCTTGAGCAACTGTCATTCTAAAAGTCTTACTTCTTCTTCTGGCTTCATTTGCATATGCATGAGATTTTCGGTTTCTTTTCCTAAGTTGGACATCTAGAACTCTTGTGAATTTCCACATCTTTATCGTGTAATACATCTTTTAAAATGTTTGGGGAATCTGTAATAGCCTTTATGCTAATGTAAAAGGCACAGAAAACAGATGAGGAGTTGGAGAAGTTTTGGAATTAAAAGAGAAATATTCAGAATTAAAACTTGTATATAAACTTATACGTTTTGCAAGTATAATTAATTATACAGGAAGTTACAGTTCATTGAAATTCATAAAAGAATTTCGGGTTGAGTTTACCAGCAATAATTTATTAAAAGTGTAAGGAAACTTCAAAAGTTTTACTCTTTTTGCATATTTCAGATTTTTAAAAAATTCGACAACTTTTCCCCTCAAGCATATACATACATACATATACACAAATACCAGTATTCGATTATTTTCGGAGAAATATTTGAAATATTAAGTTATTTTAATATTTGTCATATTTGTTAAAGGGAAGAATATGAAGTATAAACAACTATGAGCTAATTACAAGAGAAACATGAGCATATATAAAGTCTTTTCATAAAATTAAATTTAAAATGAATCAACGGAAATTCAAATGACATAGCACATGTATATTCTTGTGCTCAAGTATAGTTTAGAATTTAAAATAACATATAATTGATTGGAAGTTTTTTAACATTGTCCTTAAACTAAAAAGCTATTGTAGTTTTTAAATCTCTAACAAATATGTTTTTAAAATTTTTAATATTTATTTTGTTATATTTGTATACGTTTATTATTATTGAGTAAGTTTAAATTTACGTTTACTACAAATATATTTAAGACAAAGCTGACAGAATTGAATATAAATTCAATCAATATTTCAAAAGAAAGATTTAAAGAAATAAAAAAACGTACAGGAAACAACGACAAGAATGCAAAACATGATAGGGATAAGTGGAATTAAAAAATAGAGCTAAAAGATAAATTATTCGAAATTCCTTAAAAACTTTATAATGTAAGTATGAATAGTTAAAGAAACAAAATTTCACACGATAATACGGGCTAAGCAGTTAGAACAATAATGAAAACATAGAAGATATCGACAAAAAGTAGAGCATGCACTATTTTTTTAAAATTATTACAATTAGATATATAGTTCCAATTGCAAAGCTTTTTCGTATAAGATACTAAGATATAAGAGAAATAATTTGAATTTGTAAAAGGAGATAGTAAAAAATTACAAAAATCAGCTTTTTGCTTAACCCTTATAGCATTTTTATACTCATTCATATCCAACCGAGCAGTTCAAATATAGAGATGAGCAGCTTCCAGTAGGTGGTTGGTTCTCGCCTTCTTAGTGGTTAAAAAAAATAAAAGGGAACTGAGTGCCCCTTACAATTGACAGGACGTGCTCCTGCCTAGGGGGTGGGGCTGTACCATGGCCGGAGATGGTTGTTAGGACTCAGCCATAGCTCCTGTCAATGATGTCGTGATGTTCTAGTCGTTCAGATAAATAAAAATGCCTTAGGATGAGGAGAAGAGTTTTTTTTTGTGTGTGCTTATATGCATCTATAAGGAAAAATTGTATGCTTCCACCTGCAATCTTTTTGATATATTAAAGACAAATTTATTTTCTTAGACCAGTTTTTTGTTGTGATTCTTATGGATGATATACATATCTCAAGGGATTATTAATACGTCAGAATTAGAAAATAAAAAATGCATATATTTATTTTTATTAAATTATGAAAACGGTTATATAATTCACTAATTGGAGTGCTTAAAAAACTTAATCAAAACGGACACTTTCGACAACTATACAAAGTGTTATTTTTCTAACAATGCTAGCTCATATCAGATCTAGGTCATAGCTTGTGATTTAAAAAAAGTCTTTTTGAACTCATTGACAAAAATATGGACAGTCAAAAACTACTCTAGCGTAACGTTAACATACAACATATCTCCAGCAGTTGCCATTTTTACTGATTACATCATACTTTTAGAAAGCACATAAGTATGAACAAATGATTTCTTTTCTTCCTTTCTTCATTTTGATAGACATTACTGTACTTCTCAGAGATAACATAAATGCTCAGTTTCACAAGTTTCTATTCTCATCCTTATGCAATCAAAATTGCAATTGCCAACCAATCAACATATAGGATTAGCATATTTCTTCTATGTCTTGATGATCAGAGGATTGATTAAAAGACAAATGCTTATATAAGGCAGCTTTCCTGTAGTCGAGAAATTTACATTTCTAAAATAAATGCTTTAATATAAATTTGGGGTTAGTTCTAAATTTAGAAATATGCATAACTTTGCAAATTTTATGGGCAGAAACGTGAAACGTTATACGTACATAGATGAATGAGAAAACCATTTTACTCATTGGCCCTTTTGGGCTATGGGGATCATATAAAAAATTATTTTTTAAACTTTTTATTATTATTTTTCTTTAGAGGAGCTAATAATTTTCCATACAATTGCCCTCCTTATTTAAGGAAACTCTGTAATTGGAAATATATGAATAGGCATGATATTTAGCAAATTAAAAGCTTGTTCTACTTTCTGGTGACATCTCGTATATGTAAGAGAAAACCGAAAGAAAAAAAATAGTACGAAAATAATAAAAAAAAGTTGAGATAGTAAAGAGAATACAAATAATAATAATGAGAAAAACAGTTTAACAGTATAAAGTTTCCTTCCCAACTGTCCTTATGTTATTTCTGAAATTCTGCTTTAACAGTTATTGTATATTGATGTGTTACACGTCTTGAATTTCATTTACAACATAATTACAAAAATTATTGGTCTGTTAATGGGATATATTTAAGGATTCACTATAATCCCAATTACCAGAAATAAATTGAGTAACTTTAATAGTGCGAGAGAATGAATTTAGCATATTCTACAGTTGAATTTGATTCATTAAGTAGTAGTAAAATTGAAAAGAAAAGCACTTTTGTATTATCTTCATATGTAGCAGCAGTAGCCTCCGTCTATTTTTATGGGAATGAAGTTAGGAAGTGGTAGTATTATTACAGAAGTCATCTCCGTCATTTGAGAGTAGTCAAAATTTTGAAATCTTTCTCTAAACAACCCTCCTAAACATTAATCTAAATTAAACTAAACTTTGAACTCATCTCCTTGAAAGGAAAACACAATAGAGTATAGTTTATGCCATAATATAAAAAAAAATAAGCATTTCTTCTAAGATTTTACATACGTAGAACGAAAATATTTTCGTACGATGTCTTAGTTCGGGTGTACTTAACATTTGTAGACATGTGTAAATATCAAGGCTTTCGGCATTGTTTTTTAAAGGTAGCTAATGATTATTCATGCTTCAAGAATAAATAAAAAGCTGCATTCTTCCCCCCCCCCCCCATGCCCCCGGTTAATGAAAGGATTTTCGGGAGTAATCGATGAACTCGATGTAAAAAAAGAAAAGAAAAATAATTACTTCTTTTATCATTCGAATATTCACTTATTTTTAGCAAAATGATCTTGATCCCTCTACCAAAATAATTATATCTCATTTCTGATTTTTTTTTTCATTTTTGATCCCATATTCCATTAAAATACCTCCTTATTGCCATAATGACAATGAAAAAGACTTACTTTTGTGTGATTAAAATTTTCCTTTTGTCTCGAGAAAACAGGAATACATTTACTTTTTTTAAAATTATTTTTTATACCGAATCATAGTCGTAAACAGAGTCAGGCAAAACTAAAATATGCCAGAAAGCCATATTTTCCATAATGACAATTAAAATAGATTCTTTTTGAGGCTATTAAAATTTCTATAATGCTCCGAAAAAACAGAAGAATATTTTCTTTTTCAAAATAATTTAACCTTTCTTTTATGTCGAATTGCACCGCTGATAGTAGCCGAATCAGTTTAAACAAAAGTATTTCAAAATGTCATATTTGTTATAATGGATGTAAAAGTAGCTTAATTTTTTGTGATTCAGATTTCTATTTTGTCTAAAAAAACAGGAGAATATTTATTTTTCTTTATAATTAAAATTATTCTTTTCCTCAACACAGATGGTAGCAGAGTTAGACAAAAGTAAAATGTACCATATTTACTATAATGACAATTAAAATAGACATGTGTAAATATGTGTAAATATCTGTGGTGTGATTAAAATTTTATCTCACTACAGATGGCAACACAGTTAGATAAAAATAAAATGCACTGCATACTCCATGATGGCTCCGAAAGCAGGTTTGGTAATAAAAAATTTCTATTTTGCCTCGAATAAACAGGAGAATATTTCCTTTTCTTATAATTTAAACTAATTTTAATCGCCCCACAGACTGTAGCCTAGTTGGATAAAGCTAACAGGAGCCGTATTTGCCATAGAGACTTTGACATTAGCTTAGTTTTGTACGATTAAAATTTCTGTTTTTACAAGAGAAAGGAGAATTTTACCTTTTCTATCTAATCTAAATTAGTTTTGTGCATCGAAGGTAGCAGAGTCAAACAAAACAAAAATATGTTCCAATGGCCATGAAAAAAGTTTACTTTTCTGTGGTTAAACTTCTGTTCTGTCCCGAGAAAACAGGAGAATATTTCCCCTTTTTCCCCATAGACGGTTAAAAAAACCCTGAAATGCGTCATAATGACTATGAAAATAGATTACTTTTCGGTGATTCTGTCTTGGAAACAAGAAGATATATTCTTTTCTTTACAATGTAACTTATTTTTCTGTTCTGAATTGCACCACAGATATTAGCCGAGTCAAACGAAATTAAAATATTCCATACTGTCATATTTGCCTTAATTTCTATAAGAATAGCTCACTTTTGAGTGATTAAATCTGAAACACATAGGAAAAAAATTCCTTTTCTTTATAATTTAAACAGTTTTTGTATAATTTTTTGCACCATACATGGTAGAAGATTCAGATGAAACGCAGCTTCCTTTTCCCTTAATTCTAGAAAGCTCAAAAATTTTTTTATTTGTTCTATTTATAATATTTTGAAAGCCTTTAACTACTCATCTCATTAAGAATTGTATGCAATACCGATTCCTAACCAATTAATTAAGAATAGCGAATTCTAGGGTCAAATGCCTCAATGGTCTACACCCTCTTTCATTTTCTTTTATATGTATTACGTACTTAGTTTTCATAGTCGGGCGTATTTTGATTTGCCATTCCCGGTCTTCCCTTTGATTAGGTCAGACTCTAAGATTATGAAATCTATTCAAATGATTTGTCTGTATTTCCAAGTTCATAAGAAATCTGTTTATTAAAAGAAGCCTCTTGATTTATGGGGAAATTTGAGTTAAGAATATTCATCATTTCTCATTGATAGGATATTGTTAAAAGGAAAGATGTGTTGTTGTTGTTCCTTATGGCACTTGTCATGGGCAAACTCGCTGAGATAGTCAGCGATTTAAGCCTAATTAGCATCTTGTAGTAGCACCAACTAGGGTCAAGAGTACGACTTTTTGCTACTCACTCATCACATTCGCTTGCATAGCCTTTTTCACAGGGGGGAGGGGAACACATTCTCTCACCTTATATATAGAATACAGAACAACCATGCCTGAACCGAGGCAAGGAAAGATGTAGCTATTTGAAACATTATTAATTAAAGCAAAATTTAGTTTCTGTCAAATTCAACAATTTTATTATGAAACTAAAGAATTTATTTTTTAAAGCAAAACATGCATGACTTTAATGTACCAGATTAGTGATAGAATTAATAATTCCCTTTGAAATAAGGAAAATAACTGAGATTGCACTTTTTTCTTTACACAATATTCAAAGCAAAAGATTTGTATTTACTTTCAGCATACATGAATATATATATTTGTTAGGAGATTACGAAAAGTTTCGACTTGCGTGGCACAATCGTCGTGATCAAGATGAAAACTTATTCTCTAAATTTATGTTATTAGTCCAGCTTGAAAACGATGTCTTGAGCTATTTAGGTTCAGTTTCGAAATTTTGTCAATTTGGAAAGTTTGTCAAAGTTGTTGAAGTTAAATGTGATTCTTGATACGATTCGTTTTAGGAAGTATTTCAAGAGTTCTATTCAAGGTTCTTGAGTTCTAGGAAGTATTTCAAGCTTCAGACACGTCCGATGGAATCCAATGCCAAACAGAAAATACTCGAATTCAAATAAAGAAAAGCAATTCTGAATTTTAGCAAAGTAACATAATTTAATTAAAATTTCGTCTTTGGAAGGAAAAGAGGAATAGAGGAAGGAAGAGGACGAAACTGTGATGAGCCACTCTCCAGCCTGGAGGCAATATGGCGTATGGCCTGCCATTGACAACAGTAATTTCTAAAGCAATGCTCTTTTTCTTGTCATCTTCTCATTTACTACAACCGTCGGGTTAAGTCATCTCTTCCATTATCTAGACTCCAGAGCAGTAACATTTGTTGACATTGGCACAAGGTTAATCCAGTCTGTTTCAAATATATATTCTTTCTGTTAAGAAAGGAATAAAGGACATAAACAATTCAGCTGAAGGTTGAAATAAAACTTGCCTCCATTTATAAATAGATTGCATTTTAAAAAGTATCCCTTCTAAGTTATTAAAATTATTTTACAATGTATAGTGAAAAATAGCTGCGGGAACAGCTCTCTGTATCAAAATTGAAATTTCGCAAAAATGCATTGCATTTAAATATGTTACGGTAAATGTATTAAACTGGTTGTTATTGGTGATTATTTCTTATGATCAATAAGTTTCGAGGTGATTAGGAACAATTACCAGTAATTTTATTAATACCGGATTAATCACGTTTACCGTTACATTTATATTAATTAAAGTAAATTTACATAACACAACCTATTATTACAGTCTTGGCTCACCAATCATCATTAGATATCGTTCAAAAATGAATTTCAAAAATACAAATAATTTATTTTGAAATATTAAAAGGTAAAAAAAATGAAAAAAAATGAAAAATTAAAAACATGAAGATATTTAGAAAACTGTGAAAAATTTCTTAGCAGTTTTGCAAGAAGAAATTGTCAATGTAATTCAATTTCATAAACAAGAGATATTCCACAGCTTAGTTCTGGAAATTTTAGTTAATATAGTAAAGTTAATGTAGTTAAGAACGCTAAGGAAATAAATCAGGTTAGTTTATAAAAATGACTTTAATGACTTTATAAAAATGACTTTAATGACTTTATAAAAATGACTTTAATGACTTTATGAAATTAGAATACAAGAAAAATTTCTTCGTAATTTCAAACCAGCAAAGTCAAATATATTAAACAGATGAAATAAAGATATTCTGTAAGAACGAAAAAAAATGTATTAATGCCTCATGAATAACGCATAAATTTATTTGGCATTAGCTTTGAATTTTTTTAATTTTTGTATTATAGATTTTTTTATTCTTGTACTAAAAAGAATAAAAACTCATTAAAATAAATAATAAGCTTCATAAATAATGCTTCTCACTGCATTTTTTGCTAGGCAAGTTTTTAGATACGTTCTGAAGTTTAAAAGTATACAATGTAAGGAAGAAAATGTTGGTATTAAATATTCGGAAGAATTATAGTTTTTTTTGCGATCCTTCGCTAATTATCGAAAGGCAACATAAGAAATTAAATTGAAACTCGGAAAAATGTTAAAACTGTTGCGTTTTGAGTTCTAATAAAAAAACCAGCTTTTTCTAAAAATGTGTGAAACGTCAGATGAAATTTATTTCAAAACAGTCATAAAGAAAAAGAATTATAAAGTAACCCGCGTGTAGGAATATATAAAAAGTGACTTCTCCCTTTTTTTTTTTCTTTTTCTTTCCTTTTTTAAAGATTTTTCGTTTGTGTGTGTGTATTGCCTTCTTTAGTAGCTACAACAGTCGGCTATTTCCTTTTTGCCTTCTTCTCCAGGCGACAATTCGAATTATTTCGGTAAAAAAAAAGGAAAAAAAAAGAAGACAATTTGCTTTGCGACATCAAAAACGATAACAATTCCTTTCTTCCAAAAGTGGGTAAACATTCTCGTCGTGCTATGCCTTTCAAAATTTCTTTTAATGTAGGGTTAGCTTCCCACCCCACCCCCTTTGATGGTGCCATAAAGGAACAAGATTTTATGGGCTTTCAGAAATTCAATTTAAGCAAAAATGGAAGGTCCAGCCATGTATTCCTTGTTATTCCATCAACTTGTTTTTGAAATATGTAATTCTACTTCGGTGAGTTTGAATTAAAAAGGTATTACTCTCCGAGATTTGATTTTTTTTAAAATCCTTTATCTCTGCGGAGGCCTTCAATTTTACTTATCGAAGCAAATAAATATCTTGAAGATTGGGAATAAAAGCATGGTGACTATTTCTTCGCCTTGATGAAAGAAAAAGATGTTTCAAAGAAAAATGCATATATATACATGTATGTATTTTTATTTTCAAGATTTGAAAAAACATTCAAATTTCAGTATTTGGATATGCATTTAATCTTCATGTATACTTCACTTTCTATTTTTTGCATTTTTGATCTTCATATTTATGTTTACCAACTTTTCATTCAATTTTTCTCAGAAGCTTATAATGCACCTTTTTTTCTCGTTCACCAGAGTTGAACTGTTTTCTTTAACAGAATTTTTGCTTTGACGTATAAAAGGAATAAAATTTTGTAACAGTGAAATATTTTTTAGAGATTTTAATAAATTTTGAAGTATTTTCCTCGACGTTTTAATAAATTTCCACGTTTATAACATAAAAGTGTGTCAGTTGGTCTGGCTGCCTGTAAGTGAATACTGTTATACAAAAACGCAAAAAGCAGCCTAAAAGAAACTTTTTATGTGGTCTTTACTCTATACTGCTCATTTTTATTATATTTTGAATTCTATTTGTTTACTGAAAGAAAGCTTGTCTTTCCGTGTTGTGAATGAGATAGCTAAAAAAGAAAAGCCCAGACAGCAAAATGATGGAATTTGGCAAGTATCTAATATGTATCAAATTGTATTCTAAATATGTATCAAATTTTGAGCCAAATATTTTTAATTGTTGACAATCTGCTCACTATCAATCAATCTGCTTACTATCAATGCAAAATAATTGATAATAATTCAAAATAATAAAATTCTATCTCTCAATGAAATTTTAACTGTCTTTAGCTATCTACATGTAAGTGAATATGATATCTCAAAAGTAGAAAGAGCGACATAGACGGAGTTTGATATGGAATTTGTTTCAAAATTGTGGATTTTATTTAAATATTTGCATAATTCTGCCAAGGGTTGTTGAGAGAAAAACAAATCAATTTTGCGTATCATACAGTATGGCAATATTTATAAACAACGTAATAAATATTTAGAAATCTTGAATATTGTAATATATTCAACATTAATTATTAACTTTTTACCCTGCTATTAATACCATCCTGATCTACAATATTATACAACATTGAGTAATATTATATCAATTAATATTCTATGATAATATAAAATATTTCGATTATTGTAAAATTACATAATACTATACAATATTTTGTGATATTGTATCTACTAATCTATACATAGTAATAAATGGTATTCTGAAAGCGTATGTGTTTTTGAAACCCAAAAAAAACTCAAGAAATATTTAACGGATGTTGGATATATTTATGCCATTTTATTTATTAAAGAAGGTTATAGTACATTAAAGTCAGATCAAATCAAAAAAGGAGTTTTATAATTTCAATTATAACTTTGCACTTATCCGCGCATACACGAAAACCTCAAACTCAGCATCTGAAAATAATAAAAGATGTGGTATGCATATGCGATATATTTCTTTGTTTGTCTGATTTTAAATAGTGATTCAAAACTCATTATGCTCCGCCCCCTAAAAAAAGGAAATTCAAATTGGAAAATTGACCGGAAGAGGAAAGAAACGTTTCGATTAGTGAATATCAGAGAAATAATGTCCACACTTAGGGAAGAAGAGTCTTTTGAGCAGCGAAATAACTGTATTTTTTTAAATCGCGCTTCAACTGAATTGCGGAGACAGAATGAATCTCCTGAGGAGCGAAATGATAGCCTTTGTTTTATCTACGGACACATTTTTGTCTATGGACATATTTGTCTTCGGACATTTTGTCTTTTTAAAAGTCTAAATTTTTCTGCATGTGTGCTACAAAAATTGTATTGTAACTATATTTGATAATTTCTAAATATATTTTTATGTTTGTTTGATGTTGCGTAACATGCCCTTGTCATATCGGGGGGAGGTTAGACTTAAGTTTAAAGCTGATTTTACTTCTTGGGTGCTATGTCACGGGCAACGTTGTGCGGGTATTACTAGTATTCAATAATATAATAAAACATTGCAAACGTTGCTTAACTGCACAATATTATACAATAATGAGCGATTTTATATCCATTAATATTCAATAATATTATAAAATATTGTGAATATTGTTTACAATATACAATATAAGTGTGCTTCATGGAAAAATAAGCCTCATTATTTACAGAGGCCAGAATTTAAAAATTTATAAGTGGATTAATCGTGATTCAATACGTGACAAACGTCCTATTTTATAGAATTCCATGAAATTCCATAATTCTAATTTAGACTTAGAATTTCGTTAAAAATATCGTTAACGAAATTCCATATTTCTAATTTTAGACAGAATTTCGTTGAAAATATCGTTAACTGATATCCTATAGAATTCCATGAAATTCAATATTTATAATTTTAGACTTGGAATTTCGTTAAAAATATCGTTAACTGATATCCATAACTGTTTTTCCTTCAAATATGTTAATTAATTTTCATCTCAATCAGAAAACAATCTGACCATTTTAGCTGTACGTAATTTTACACCTAGTTATTTTCGACGTACTGTCAGTTTCAGTAGCAAAACTGTATTTAGATTTTCTGAAGACAAATAAATGAAAAGCGACATTTCGTGAGTTCCGACGATGTGATATTTTCCATCGGAGAAATCAGTGTCAATATTCGTTAAAGGGAAATTCCATGAAGGTGGGTGAAGAATTTGTTTCCTTCTATAAAAATAAACAGTGAAAAAGATTAGCTTTTCTCAATCGAAATCTGCTGAAGGAACATAATAAAATTGCTTGAATTGTGCAGTAGAAATAAAAGGTAGAGAATCAACAGCCATATATTTTTTCAAAGGCATTTCTTAGCGCTAATTTTCGAAAAGAATTGCTTTAAACTTCGGAAAGTGTCAAATAGTGACTGATTAAATTGAAGCAGGAATTCCTGAAGCTTCTAAAGTTCAAACAATTTTGGTTATATGAAACTTCCAATTGCTTTGTTCTTTGAAGAAATCCCGTTTTTCTTTACTTCGACTTAAATTCTAAAAAATGGGAGTATTAACGTCAAAGGTTATATCGTATTTCAAAATAATTGTCTTGTCTCTTTGTTTTATAAGTTATATTTTCTAAATTCAACTAGGATAAATTCTTTTTGCAAGATTAAATGGTTGAAATTTTTATTGATTTGAAAATATAATCTAGTCTGTTGGTTTCTTTTAATTAAAATAATATTTTCAATTCATTTGGTTGAAAAATTAGTAATATATTGTTTATTTATTCAGAGATCAATCGGTTGTGTAATCTCCATTTCACTTTATTTATCATTTCCCGATATATAAAAGTTAAACAAGTTTCTGAGCATGTAATTAACTTACAGTCGCCTGCCCTTAAAATATGCAAATCAATAAGATATTCTGTGTCCTTTAATGGTCAGCATGAAATAAATAAAAACTTTATAATTAAAAATCATAAAAGATATTTATATATGAAACACCCATTCTGAATGGAATTTGTTGATGATTTAAATTCACGGCAAAAATATCTTCGATATATTCTCTTTTTCTTAAATAGCTAAATGAATCGAGCTGCATATAAAATCTATAATGAAACCAACATTCACACTGTTATATGAAATAAACAAAATTAGCTACTTTTTTGTTACCGGGTGCAAGCGAATTATCGGCAAAGTAATTTAGTGGAATTCTACATCACTTAACGATTTTTTTGCTTTAAAATCGCTGTAAGAAATTTGGCGAAATTCTACATTATTTGGCGGTTTTTTTCAAAATTGAAATAAGAAGTCAGTTAAATTAAAAATGGTGAATATGAATTTGTTTACAAAATGACATAAAATAGACAATATAATTTGGCTCAAATGATTCATAAATAATTATGTATCTTGTCAACGATATAAACTTTTGGGGGTTGGGGACAAGGATAGATGTTAAAAGAAGCGTTATAATAGGATCATCAAAAATTCTTAGTGAAAGTCTAAGAAATCGTCATATTTCGACAACTTTCGCATGAATTTAAAGTCTTCCTTCATTAATGCTTGATTAAAAGAGGTACATAAATGCATGTTGTCTACAAATTATGGTAGAAATAGAAAAAATAGCTTACAATTGGTTTAAAATATGAGGATAAATTTTAAAATATAAAAAAATAGCATCCAACAATGACCATTCATATGAAATTTATATACCTATACTAAAGACATAGTATTTTTTTGTTATAAAGTTGAGTTTCTCGAATTTTGGTTTTAATCCTTTCTAGGGCCATGAAAAGTATGCTTTCTATCAAATTAATTAATCTTTGTATGAAGATATGTGGATTGGCATAACATTTCTTCAATAACACTGAAACTTAGATGCTATAAATTCCTTATTTTACACAAAACGGCATGTATTGATTTGTTACTGAATTATAAATTAACCAAATTAATTACTTAATTAAATTAAATTTATCTGAAAAGCGAAATGAATTTCTTTTCTTAAGCCAATCTCATTTCTAAACTATATTAATGTACCATGACTAGAAAAAATGGCCTTTTAAAGGGTTAAATATATAAACAAGGAGGTTTATATAGATAATTTGGTCTTTTATGCGAAAGTTCTAAAGATAAACTAATACATATTAAAATTGTGAGAAAGTCTATAGTTCATTATGAATTTTAATGAATTGGAATGCAATTTTTAATGTTTAAAAATGGTTAACGGAAAATTGTCTTTTTTCCGATATGAAAGAAAAATTCCCATTATAAAATCTCCATAATTCTAATTAAAATTATTGCGTCGTTTCCCTAAAAATCATTTGCATATTTTAAAAGTGCTGTTAACTCTCGATTTAACGATCCTGGAATCAACAAATAAAATTTGACGAACATAGCAAGAGTAGTTGGAGAAAAGAAACTGTTAAAGTGAAGTTTCGAACTGATTTCAAGATTATTTGCTAGGAATTTTTTGATTATTAATGTAGGTATGTAAAATTAATTAAATTTACAGATCAATAAGAGAGAAGGCATAGGAATAGACAAAGTAAATTGTAATGAGACATTTTTTCAGTAAATCACGAAGTGAAAAGCGCAAAGTGGGACCACCACATGAACTTTCTGTCCGTGAAAAAAAAAGAACAGAATCCTCAAATAAAATTCATCAATGAGACTAAATTCAAGGAATAAATAAAAAATGGCCGAATTGTCCAAATTGCCTAATTACAAACTTCGTTGCAGAGTGTTTCAAAAGAACAATTTAACAGGACTACTTAATTTTCTTCATATTCTTTGTAAAGTTGATCTATCTTTCAAATTTGTCTCATACTTTTAGAAAGATAATTGCTTCTGCTTTAAATATATTTTTAAAAATGAGAAGTACATAGGGCAATTTAACATGATTTATGATTTATCAAACATGTTTTGACTATATCAGCTCATTAAATTGTGTATTTACTTCTATATGAAATCAAAAATCGATGGTAATACTTCTGTCAGTTACATTTTATTCGATAGCACCTTAAAATACTTTTATGTTAATTAGACAACAGCACCTTAAAATACTTTTATGTTAATTAGACGACAGCACCTTAAAACAATTTTTATGCTGACTTTATATTGAAACTATGTTTCCTTATTCACCTTCAGACAGACCATAAAACTGTTATAAATGAATATCAATTATTTCTTCTCAAATTATTTTTTTTGTTGTTGTTAATTTTGTTTGATTTATGATGCTCCCAATTGCCAGAGAATGTTACGCTGTTCATTATATAGAATTTAAAGGACAATTTAGTTCATTTATCAGATTTATTGTCCAGATAAATTAAAAGGCATCATTAATTACTATAAAGCGAAATTTATAGGTCACAAAGTATATGGAATTGGTCAGTAGGCACCATTCATCCCAAATATAAGACCTCTGGGGATAATACTAATAACTTTTTCCTCGTGCATTTTTCATTGATAAGTGGGAAGCTAAATAAGTTACAAAAAAGATTTTTTTTGCGGTAAGAAATAATATTTTGCATAGATAACTATCCTGAAGAAATTTAATTAAAGAAGATTATTTCAAATTTGTTTTTATTCAAATTCTATAGTTATTTTTAATATAAAATGCCACTGGAATTTGATTAGATGATGAACGTTTAGTTCTTGCAATGGGGATTTTCCTCTTCAGATATAACCAACTGCGATTATCATATTTAAATTAGTGTCCAATAGAATATTTTTGAGTTATAAATTTTTTTAAATCAAATGCTCTGGACCATTTTAGTTATTTAAAGTTTTTTAATTCCAGCATGTATTCAGATTTATTTATCTACCGAATTAATTCACTGTAACTTAAAAATGGCATTTATTTAAGAAGCTGATTTACAATAGTAATAATTATGTGATTGAATTAACACTTTAATATGGATTAAATAAAGGTTTATAAATTATTTGTTGATAGATACTAAATTGCATGAAGTTGGAACTCGAACGAATTTTTAAAGCATAACATTTTATCTCTGTTGCTGTTACTTATGGCACTTGCCTATGGACAAGATTTCCTGCTGATACAGCAGTAGATTTAAGCCGAAAGGAGCGTCTCTTGTTTTTGAAGTAGCGCCAACGAGGGCCAAGAGTACGACTTAGCTACACACCCACCACATTTGCTTGCACAGTCCCTTTTTACAGGGGGGAGGCAGTCACACATCTCACAGATAGCACACAGAAGAACAACCATGCCCGTACCGGAACTTCCAGAACACGAGGAAGCCGCTCTACCTCTGTGCCAGAAAGCCGGCATTTCTCTCTATCTTGCCCATATCACAAATAGATTAATCCAAACCACCCTAAGGCACACGGATAAAGCTGAAACACCGGAGCACCACGGAAGCATAACAGGCGACAAGTATGTTGAGGGATCTCAACGACCACGGCACAACCCTTCCCCTCATCCTTGGGAGGTAGCCAACTTCTATATTTTTTTGTACTTATCAGGGTGGAAAAAAGCATTCTCATTTTCTTTTGAGGTGCCCCCTCCCCAGAAGGAGCTATCTTTATCAAATTCAATTTGTGTTTTAATTCTCACTGTAAAAAAAAAAGTTTTTGAAAGAATTTCTTGACAAGATTGGATCAATAATCATTTTCTGTCTAACTCATTATCTACTGAAGTCAGTACAACAACAACTGTGAATTTTTCTTTTAAAGTGTTTAAAGGTTCCATGTGTTAAAAATTACTTAATTTATTAGTCAGTGAGTGTTTTTATTTTCATCGTTTGATTTTTGATCTTGTTTTGATGGTATTCTTATGGTAAGCAACAGTAAATAACACACACACACACACACACACACACACACACACACACACACACACACACACACACACACACACACACACACACACACACACACACACACACACACCCACACACACACACACACACACACACACACACACACACACACACACACACACACACATTGATTGATTGATTGATCTTGTTACTTTTAGCCGTTATTCCGCTTTTTCTATTTGAAGTATTTTTATTGCATAACAGCAATAAAAATATTTATTTATATTAATTTTTCTAGTTTTAGCCAACTTCTCTATTTTAATATTTGAAATTAATTAAAATGAATTTAAATTTAAAATTCTTTGAACTAATAAAATATTTTTAATATTTTCAAGTTGTATTTCACTGTTTGCTTTCTGAAAAAGATGCTTTAAGGTATATGGCTAAGTTCGGGGATGAAGTTTTTGAAAAACATTTGAATATAGTTATACCTTTTGAATATTAGCTTAAAAAGATTGAAAGAAAAAACGTCTTTGAAACCAAAATATACGAGTTAATTTCAAAAGTTTTTTATAAATTGGGAAAAGGTTTTTTTTTAGCTAGAAAGTGATATAAAACCAATTTCTTCTGGTTCAGAGGTTTTTCAAATGATTTGTTTAAAATTTTGTAAATAATCTAAAAAATATATTAGTCTGATTGTTGATGTAAAAAATAAAATATATTTCTATCCAGTCTTTAAATATTGGGATTCGACTGATACATGGCAAGAAATTTTGATTTTTTTTTCAAATTATGATGTGCTAAACAGCTAGAAACTATTTCTAAATGAATAGATTACTTTATTCTCTAATTCCAGAACTTCAGAGTAAATCGAGAAATTATCATACCAAATTTGAGCAAAAAACATGCAGTAGATTTTAATTTATGGGTCCGTTCATAAGAAAGTTCTCTCAAAAATTAGAACTTGAGAAAACATTCAAAGACCTAAAATAGCATTAAAACTTACGTAAATGAAGGTATAAAAATCAGTTCTAACATCTAAAAAAAACTTACAAAATTCTAATGGTTTTAAAAACTTGTTCAAGCATTAAAAATATCAGATAAAAAATCATGTTTAAAAAATTAATGTTGTACCCTATCTTAAGATGAGAGAATGAATTTTGCATAAATAATTAAGTTATTCACTTAATATAAAACATAGCTACAATGCTATGTAGTTGGCAGTGTTCAATAGATTACAAATTATTACTTTTTCCTCAACTGGTCTAAAAATTATTTTAATTCGCTAACATACTAATTTTACAAAGTAATTGCGATGTTACATATTAGCGCTTATAAGTGTAAATTTCTTGCTATGGCAATATTTGGATTGTTACTCCCACTTTAAATAAAAAAAAGTCACCATTCTGCACATTTTAGCGTTAAAATGATGTCTAGAGTCTTTTGACCGAAGCTAGGTCAAGAGCACAAAGACTGAAATCCACATTATCCACTTTTAGAGCGCAGACACTGTCAGACAAAAAGCAATATTTTTCCGGGAAAAGCCAGCCAAAATTACATTTCTTGGCGACTTATATTGAGTGTAGATCAGAAAGAAGATGGAAAGCATTTTTACCCTCTGCTAAGAATAAAGTAAGAGCAGAAAAGCAGATTAAACTTTCTCCCTGAAATACAGAAAGCTATTATTTGAAGCAATTTCCTCGCATATTTCTAGAAGAAAATTTTTGATTTGGCTAATATTATTTATGGTGAGGAAATTGCTTCACAGTTTTCAACAAAAGAGCTAAGAGAAAATTATAATTAAAAAAAACATTTGAGAACTATATTTTCATGAAAATGTAAGTTACCAAAAAGAGTGGATAATATTTTTTTTTGATAATAGTTTATCCCTTTTTCGAATAAAGTCTGGAAAAATACTTGATGTTTACAAATTTTTAGAAGGATTTTAACAAAGAATGTTAGAAAAGTGGATGTTTAATAATAATAATAATAAAATAGCAACAGTTTTCTTATTTTGAATGAGTAATAGAGCCTGCTACTTTTAAATTTATTGATCTTTCAAAATTTCAGATGTAAGCCAGCTGTTGATTGAGGAATAGCGTTTCCTGAAAAGAAACCTTCCAATGTAAAAATTTAAAAGAGTAACATTGTAAATTTTTTGCTATTAAAACTTCAAAGAGCTTTGCTATTAAAACTTCCAAAATACTATTTTAAATATTTCTGAAGTGGTAAGTCACTGGTAACATGAGAAGATCCACCGATGTAGAAATTGATTGACAAGTTTTAAAATGCATCAGTAGCAACAATAAATAACATGATAAACCAAATTAAAAACAAAACTACGCAATATTCCCCAACTTCTGCCAAAGCGTTTTGCTAAATGCAGAATAGTTTGTAGTTTAATAAATTATTTAACTGGAGACAAATGAAGATACATTGTGAACATAAAGCATAGATTTTACTAAATAATTGTAAGAATAAGTGCATTTACTATCGAAAACGAAAAGAAAAAAGTGTAGAAATCTAATTTCTTTGAAATTAGATTTCTACATTTACTATTCAAAGAACGTTTTAATAAGGTGTTTATGATTGTCATGGGATTTTCCTACAACAGAGAATTAAAAATCAGAAGAGTAACCCTTGATCATTTTGTATAGATTTGATAAAGTATAGATTTTTCTAAATGATGGAAACAACAATAGGTCTATTTATTTTTGAAAACGAAGAGAAAATATGAAGAAATCTGATTTCCTCTATTCAAAGAAAGTTTCAACAAAGCGTCTATGGTTGTTGTTGGATTCTCTTACAATAGGAAATTAAAAAATCAGAAGAGTGAAATTTTTAAAAAAATCAACGCAAAATACTTTTAAGAGAGTTTTACGACTGAAGAAATTTCATTCCTTTATCTTGAGGACTTTAAAGAGTTATATTTTCCAAAACTAAACTATAAATCATACTTCAAAAAGTACCACTTCATTCTTTGATAAAGGAATGTAATTGTATATGCAGCGATAAAAGATAAAAGTGATCACTGTTGTGGTAAAAGTGAAGACTAATACATGTATTGAATATATGTATAAACATATCCTTGCAAAGCTCTCTTTTGTTTTACCAATGGATTATTGTACCTTTGGTACAATAGTCCAAGTGAAAAGAGCGCTTTCTAAGCGCAAACCTACCATAATTGATGAACTCTGGAAATAGAAGAGAAGAGAAAATCAATACCCCTGGAAATACTATGAAAATTTTTTCTATCTCGGTGTCACGATACAGACTTATACATCAGAAAAACGCTATCTGAACGAATATTTCTAAAAAATAAAATTTACATTTAAAATTTAAATAATGATTCGAAATTGTTCTAAAGATGTATAAAACCTTTGTGAATGTCATTGAATGTAATATCAGAAATATATCTGCTTTCGTTTGAATCCGTATTAGATCGTAATCTTTACCACACAGGAGACAGCGCTTTTTTTGATTTTACGTCTATTTGTACATTTTATTTGATGAATAATTATCAATCCATTTAATTTGTTCATTTGTTGGATTCTTTTCAGCGTAAAAGCAAGTTTTGGCCATACTGCGCCGTATTAAATATCAAAATTTTGGCCATATTAAATTTACGAATGCACGTGGATTGTACAGAATTTACCAAAACAATTTTTATGTGAGAAGAAAGGCATGATCATTTCACTTAACATTTCTTGATGTGAATAAAATATGTACTATAGCTCCGATTACGAAATTTCCCTTTAGAATAAGACAAACATATCATGGGGAATGAAACTTTTCGGCAAAGTCTTTCCAATACCATTTTGAACTCAAGTGATTTATCCCGCTTTAAGGCTCGTGAATTCCAAAAGTTTACACCACTCAAATGATTTATACTGCTTTCAATTTTCTCTGAAGTTGTTCTTGACAGAAATTAGTTGCCGAAACTATGAACCATTCAGCAACATTTATCGGAACTTTAGTACTAGCAACATTTATTGAAGGGTTCCTACTTTTATTCTTTTAAACATATGCGCTGCTCTGGATGGATGAATGTCTCTTTTGTGCCATTAAGTTTAACTAAATCAAATTTAATCGAGCTAATCATCGAAACACTTCAGTAAGTGGAAACGGTGGAAGTTAATTGAGGTCCATTAATTTGTAAGAAATAATTCTGTTTTCTAATTTGGAAGTTGACGAGGTCGTATTATGGTTTAAAATTTCGACATCACGACGCGCAAATTTCGTGTTTTTACTACCTGAAGCTGCATTTAAGAGAACGTTTACACTTTTTCTACCTCGTGAATCACTCAGCATTTATTTGAATTTCATTTTATTTTTGGGTAAGTGCATATCATTAAAAACATTTAGGTATGTAGTATTTTAGTACAATAGCTATCATTCCTCGTCTATAGAAGTATTTTCTGCAAAAGTATTGTTTAATTACTAGAAGAAGGGAAACTGGGCCAAACCTCTTCTCTTTTGCAATTAAATCAACTTACAAGGAATTTTCTTTCTGACCGTAAAGTGGAAACACTTAGTCTTGTAATGCCACTGGAGAGAATCCAATTTAAAGAAAAGACAGTAACTGAAACTTAGTAAGAAGCCTTAATAGATGGTTTTCTGGGGATTTTTTTACGAATCCGCCCATGAAAAATAACTTTTATTATTCTATAAAACTATAGCTTTTATAGTTTTCCCTGTAGTAAAAAGAGGCATATGATACTGAATACGAATTTTATTATGGAAATTCTACTTTAAAAATGAGATTTGGAAAAAAGAATAAAATTTATTTTATGAATCAATCTTCCTTAAAAGGTTCTATTTATAAATTTTTATTGAGATGAAATTCTGTTAAAAGAAATTTCTAATACGGCCTCTCATTTTTTAATCGCCGTTTTTAAGTTCATTAATTTTTTAAAAGTTGATTCCCAATCATCGATATTATTGCATTGTTTTTACCTAACCTAAGCACAAATTTTAATTCACGGTAGCGACGACGATCTGATGGCTGTTGCAGCTATGATTCCGGAGGATAATGGGTTTTATACCAGTTTCCAACGACGAATCAGGAACGCCTTCAGGAGGTAAGCAATTATGCAGCCGTTTTTGGTATCATCATAGATACCTAAAACTTCTCTCGGAAAAAGAAAATTTCATAATGCTATTAATATTCCCCAGATATATTGAAGAACAGTTCAACAAAACAGTAACATCCAGTTATATAGCAAAACCAACAAAACAATGTCAACCAGATATATTTGACAACAGTTCAAAGCAGTAATAAAACAGTTCAAGTAAACAGAAATAAAAATATAAAATGGGTGAAATAGCTATTTTGGTTTTTGGATATAAAATAATGGACTTGAGACCAGTTTCTAACAACGAATCAGGATGCCTTCAGGAGGTAAGCAATTATGAAGCCGTTTTAGGTATCATCATAGAGAAACCCTGAATTCCTTGGAAAAATGGAAATTTTATAATACTATTAAGATACATCAGATATATTGAAGATCAGTTAAAATACTCAAAACAAAACAGTACAAGTAAAAGGAAATAAAAATATAAGATTATCGAAATAGTTATTTCGTTTTTTGGATATAAAATTATGGATTTGAGAGCAGTTAATATACAACGACGAATCAAGATGGCCTTCAGGACGTAATCAATTATGAAGCCGTTTCAGGTTTCATCATAGAGAAACCCTGAATTCCTCGGGAAAATGAAAATTTTATAATACTATAAAAATTCATCAGATATATTGAAGAAAAGTTCAAATAAACTGAAATAGAAATATAAGATGGACTAATAACCATTTTGGTTTTTGGATATGAAATATTCTAGAACTCCAGACTTTAGTACCTTTTATCGCATATTCAGATGTTGTGACATAACATTCCTTTCTAATAGCTTACACCTGAAATATTTACTGATAGCAATGGCTTGTATATGATCTATCTTGAAAATTTGTCATCAGCTGGAGAGATGGAATTGTCCTTAAGACCAAGATCAAGGAAGGCATCGATTGATCATTAAAAGGAATTGAGCTGAAAGTTGTCGTCTGCTTAACCAGAGTAGATTTGAAATTATTACAGTTGGAACTTTCTGCTTCGTCTGTGCCGACGCTGCTTCTCTTTCTCCCATCTCCGCCCCAGTGCTGAGCCCTGCGTTTGCCCCAGGTGAATTCATTAAGATTGGTTTAATCAATGACTGCCACGTGAGTGTTCAAGAAAATTTATCAACTGGAAGAAAACCGGCGAAGAGCTGAAAATCCTTGGGGTAAAGGCCAAAGAGGACGCGACAAACTATTGTGCAGACAGAATATTCACACAGGATCAATAAATGTCAACTTAAACGTAACAAAATGAACCAGCTCTGTTTCCTTATGCGAAATGTAACCAAATTATAAGTAATTAATACACAAGTAATCAATCAAAGACAAGTAGATTGGTTTAATGCTTCTGATGTGACATTGATTACACCTGTAGTTAGAAAATCGGGGAAACTGATATTAGAAAAATATCAAGTACAAACTGGTGATTTTGATTTTCCAAACCATCATTAAGAACGTAAAATTAATTATTTCTGTCTTATTAAATAGCTAGTGGCGAAAAATTATTACAAAATAGGATGATTGACTTTCAATTAACAACAGTCGTAAGTTGTTTTTGTTGTAAAGGTTTATCATTAACACAAAGTTTTAGTAATTGATGGATTTCATCCAGGCTATTAAATATACTTGAATTAAGTGTCTTATTCTAATTTTAAAAAAATTGTGAGATTTCAAATTGAATTCGGAAAACAAAAATGTGATTAATTAGGAATTAAAAAAGATTTATGTAAAGGAGAAATTTCTTAGAATATTTGTCACTAGTTACGTTATTGAAATAACATGTTAATTATAGACTATTAATTTTCCAATACTGTTTAAGAAATTTATACTTTTTTTCAGATTTTTCTTATATGAAACTTGATATATGTCTTAACTGCTTTAACGCATCATCAAACTAAACTCTGCTATGGAATTTTTTTGATGCTTTATTTAATAAAAATGTTATAAATACACCTGAAGATTTGAAACTAAGATATCAAAACTTTGCAAAAAAATTCTTTCTCTTTAACAAAATGAATGATGAGGAAAAAATAAATAACAGATGAAAAACTTTTAACACTACATGATTCAGGTTCCCTGGAAGAAAGGATTTTTCTAAATTACAATATCTATCTTTAGATTTTCAGTTTTGGAAATTTGTTTATAATTCTGAGAATTTTACATTGATTATCCATTTATGTGACAAGTGGAGAAGGACATTTTCCCAAACAAATATGAAATTAAAATTATTTGAAATAAACTATTCCACAAGAGCTTTCTTGTAGAAAAAAAAAGATTTCAGCAAAATGGCAAACGGCTTTCAGTAAATTCAACAGGAAATGAATTCTTGAATTCTATGGCTGTGAATTATAATGAATTTTTTTATCGTTTAAAATTAGACGGGTACCTTTGTAAGAAGTGATATTCTGTTAAAAATTACACAAATAGTTAGAATTTCATATTGGATATACATTGCCTTTAACTTAATTTTTTTTTAATATCATTTGTCATGCCGATCTTTATATGAATTTCTAACTGCATGGACCGTTTGACAACCTATCTTCATAATGAAATAAATTTCCGAATAATTCCTTTTGGCTCGCATATAAATAATAGAAGAAGGCATATAAATAATTAATAAATATCCTAATTATTCTTTTTGATCCTTAGATTTGCAAGAAATGAATGTGGTTGTGGGAGTTAATATATTAAAATTAAAAAACTAAATTTCACAAAAGAGTTTCTATTTAAAAATGTCCAGAATTTATACCTATTACAGTAAGTAACTAGTTTCCTAACCAATGAGGAAGCCGAAAATAAAGAGAGCATCTACTGAGATGCTATGTATTTCTTTTTCAGTATTTGCGTTTCGCTTGATTGGATATACATTGCCTTTAACTTGAAAAAACATTCTTTAATACATTAAATATCATTTGTCATGCCGATCTTTATATGATTTTCTAACTGCATGGGAGGCGTGGTGACATATCGTCATGATGTAATAAATTTCCGATTAATTCTTTTTGGCTCCCACGATGGCCGATAGAAGACATATAAATTATTAATAAATATCCTAATTATTCTTTTTGATCCTTAGATTTGGTAGAAATGAATGCGGGTGTGGGAGTTAATATATTAAAATTAAAAAAAAAACTAAATTTTACCAAAAAGTTTCTATTAAAAAAATATCCAGAATTTATAACTATTACA
>JAOUZG010050968.1:8267337-8299664 GCA_026289955.1 Argiope argentata | reverse complement strand
CATTGAATGAGAGGCTATGCATTTCTTTTTCAGTATTTGCATTTCGCTTGATTGGATATACATTGCCTTTTAACTTGAAAAAAAATACTTTAATACATTAAATATCATTTGTCATGCCGATATTTATACGAATATCTAACTGAATGAGCCGTATGACGACATATCGACATAATGTAATAAATTTCCGATTAATTCCTTTTGGCTCGCATGATGGCCTATAGAAGAAATTTAAATAATTGATAAATATCCTAATTATTCTATTTGATCCTTAGTTTTGCAAGAAATGAATATGAGTGTGGGATTTAATATATTAAAATTAAAAAACTAACTTTTACCAAAGAGTTTCTTTAAAAGAATGTCCAGAATTTATAGCTATTACAGTCAGTTCTAGATTCTCATACAATGATGAAGCCGAAAATAAAGAAAGCATCGACTGAGGGGCTATGTATTTCTTTTTCAGTATTTTCGTTTCGCTTCATTGAATACACATTGTCTTTAACTTGAAAACCCATTCTTTAATACATTAAATATCATTTGTCATGCCGATATTTATATGAATTTCTAACTTCATGGGCCGTATGGCGACATATCGTCATGATGTAATAAATTTCCGAATAATTCGTTTTGGCTTTCACGATGGCCGATAGAAGACATGCAAATAATTAATAAGTATCCAAACTATTCGTTTTGATCCTTAGATTTGTAAGAAATGAATTTGGGAGAGAGAGTGAATATATTAAAATTAAAAAACTAAATCTTATTAAAAAAATGTCTAGAATGTATAGCTATTACAGTCAGTTACTAGATTCCCATACAATGATGAAACCGAAAATAAAGAAAGCAACGAATGAGATGTTATGTATTTCTTTTTCAGTATTTTCGTCTCACTTGATTGGATATGCATTGTCTTTAACTTTAAAAAACCTTCTTTGATGTATTAAATATCATTTTTCTAACTGAATGGGTCGTATGGCGACATATCGTCATAGTGTAATAAATTTCCGAATAATTCCTTTTGGCTCTCACGACGGAAAATAGAAGACACGTAAATAATTAATAAATATTCAAATTATTCTTTTTGATCCTTAGATTTTTAAGAAATAAATATGGGTGAGAGATTTAATGTATTAAAATGAAAAAAAAAAACTGAAGTTTACCTAAGAGAAACTATTCAAAAAATGTTCCATGGCGTATAGCTATTACAGTCAGCAACTAGTTTCCTATTCAGTGATGAAGCTGAAAATAAAGAGAGCGTCGACTGGGATGGAATTCCAAAGCCCTGCAGGCGGGTGAAGGGGCATTTTAAACTATGAAAGGATCGATTAAATTTCGCTGTGTCGACACGCAAACCCACCAGTGACACAAACGCGAGGGGAAACACGCGTAATCCCCAACCAGATGATGAACTTATATTTGTTGAGGAATACAGTAGCCTCAAACCGATGCACTGGGGATCATACCCAAATATAAAATAAACAATGATAAAACTTCGAATGGCTCGGGCCTAGATTTCCGCAGCGATATAAAACTAAAGAGCGGAAAACACGCATGTTATATAAAGGAGGGAGAGATTGCTTTGTTACATTACATATGTCAAAGAATTAGAAATATAGTAAACACTATTTTTTTTAAATAAAAAGCTAAATTAATTTTTATTATTGTATTAAAAAATTGATATTTTTTATGTTCACTTATTTTCTACTTTTTTATTTTTAATTGATAACTCATAATTTTAGATATTATAGAATGATATAATAATTTTTCCTGAAATTTTCCACCAGAGGGCACTACTAGTATGACATCAAAATTTAATTGAATTAATTTATTTAATGATAATTCAATTCTGAATGTGTTAAAAATGTGCATTTTGATCAAGAAAACAAGCTCTCTGAAACCTATTACTTTAGAAGTGGGAATGAAATATCAATTACGAAATTCCATCTATACAAAAGTCAATCAAGCAAAATTTAACAAAAGGGTCTAAAAATAAAAATGTTGGAATTTTATTGCCCTGCGTAGTCTTAAATTATAGCTTGAAGTCGTTGTTGACTCCTAGATGTTCAAATTACACATGTGAATTAATCTTTTTTTAAAACTCAACATAAATAATTTTTAAAGAAAAAATTTATCTATTATTTATAATATATAATATTGAAAGTAAATTGCAAAATGTATCCGGAAAATTCAATACACAAGTGGGAAGAAGTTAGAAGTTAAAAGAAATTGGAATTTTTATGTTAACAATTAGTATCATGTAACTTCTAAAGTACCATAAATTTATAGATAGTTTTGAAAGCTTTAATATGTATAAACGAATAATTACGTACAGAAAGCAACCAGGTGGCAACAATTAATTAAAAACCTTTTTCATTTAATTTCCTAAGAGTCAATTACTGAAATGAATAATAAATGAAAAGTTCAGATAAATTAGTCCAGGAAAATTTCAACGAAATTGCAGTTTCAAAATAATTACTGAACATCAAATTAAATATTTAGTATCATGGTCCGATAATTATTTGTGAAATCTGTTGAATTTTTCTTAATTAGTTTTAATTGGAATATGAGAATAATACTTATTACTTTAATGTGTTTTTTAATTACGTTTTCTTTAAAATATTCTGATTATTTCCAAAATTAGTGATTATATACATAGAAAATAAAATTTTAGCAGTAGAACTTTTTTCATCAATTCACTAGTTTTCTTGAATTCCAGCATTAGATTTTCTTTGGAATTGAATAAATTCGAATTTGAAATGAACTAGTTTCGATTTGAAACTTTTTCATAAAGGAAAAGGTAAAATGAATTTCTGAATGTCTCAGGAAGATATAATCAAAATTTTCTTATTTAATATTTTATGTTGATTTTTTAAAAGAAAACAAAATGCCTTATTATGCTACTTTTTCCAACGAATTTTTATTAAATAACATCTTTTGAAAAAAGATGCTTTATAATGGTAACAACAAAAAATGAAATGCATAAAAATTTGATATTATTTAAAGAAAATAAAAAAGTTTTAAACAATATGAAATACACACTTAACTATATATTTTCTCGCTTATTTATGGAACTTTTTTTATGATTAATCGTCTACTTTGGCTAAGGATTCTGATTTTCATTTAACTTCGAATCCATAGAATATTTGAGGGATTGATAAATCTTAAATAATTCCTCTGTCTTGTTATAATGCCTACGATTGAAGCGATTTTTTTTTATCAATAAGCAATAAGCGTAAAATGCGGAAATTCTGTAAACGTATCAAACATAAACACCTGCAGCGCATGTGAGCATTTTACTAAAGGTTTCAATAACAAAATGAAAGTAAAAGAATAATAATTTAGTATGACTTATTAAAATGTTTGAATGAAAGATATTCAAGATTGTTTTCTTAAGTAATTTTCTAAGTCAATGCCGAAAAATAAGAAGAAAACAAGCGTCTTCTCCACCGAGAGCTCAATATTTTTTCCATTTAAGAGAGTTAGAAATCTTTTAATATTAAACCAAAAACAATTTTTCGAAGCGATAAGAATCTGCAAAAAATCTTTACATTAAGATTTTACTCACATAACGTCATCATGGAACTGAATTTGTTACTCTTTGTTTTTTTAATGTAGTTTAAAAATAAAAGAATAAATTTATTCTACCTCAAAAAATTAATAAAAGTATCCGATTAAGGGGTAATTATTATATTCACCAAATCTTAAATTACATTGCAACCTCTTATGTCTTAGTTTCATGATAAGTGCTTTTCTTTTCATTGAAAATTATTTTTTTTTCTCAATCGGTTCAATTCCAAACTTTTGTGGAACTCTATTATACCTTTTTGATGATAAATTGAGGTTTACAATGAGAAAAAAGAAATAATCGGGCCGTTTTCAAAGATTATTCTTGTCTAATCTGGTTCAAAGATTTTTTTCCTATCTATTATTACAGATTCTAAAGCTAGTAAAAATTTAATTTCCTTACAAATATCTCTCTCAGAATTCGATATTTTATCATGGTATCTCTATTTTCGCTATTGAACAAAAGAATGTATTTAAATATTCTTGATTCGATTTTCAGTTTGTTTAGTTATGTAATCAATATTTAAAAACCACTTGCAAAATTCATGTTTAGTTTAAATGTGACACGCAAAGCCCAAATTTTAGTTTAAATGCAACACGAAAAATGCAATGTTTAGTTTAAATATAAAAAGCAAAATGTCTAATGTGTAATATACTCACGAAAATTTCAAAACAAAGCTACTTTTTCCCCTTATTTCTAACATAGCCTGTTATTTGAATAATCTGGATTTAGAAATGCGAAAGAAACAATCTTTAACATTGTAAATGCTTGAAATTTCTTTCAGCAATTCAAAACACCACCTATTGTAGAAATTTGAAATCTGATTTGCCCGATTTTCCCACAGAAAAGGACAGAAAATAAAGCCTTTTGCAATATTAAATTTTTATCAAATTAAATGAAAAATTCAAAACTTGATAAGTGACAGAAAACTCTCTAATCTTAACGTGGGACATTATCTTTTTTAAAGACCGAAAAATTGATTTTTCATAAAGTGAGAAAGCAAAGTTTAGGAAACTTTATTTGATATCTTCAACAAAACGATGTATATAAATAGTAAGTATCAAAGGTTTTGAATGTAAGATTTGTTTTAATTTATTCCGCATAAAAAACGAGATTTGCAATTATACAACAATTTATTATTAATATAGTAAATATTAACTATTGCACTGTTCATAAGAT
Organism: Argiope argentata; assembly: GCA_026289955.1. Classification (NCBI taxonomy): domain Eukaryota; kingdom Metazoa; phylum Arthropoda; class Arachnida; order Araneae; family Araneidae; genus Argiope; species Argiope argentata. The sequence continues at coordinate 8,294,923 of JAOUZG010050968.1, read as the reverse complement.
TTGATGTTATATAATTGATGAGTGAAAAAATTGAATAGCAAGTTTTTTAAAGATTTATTCAAAATTATAAAATGGATTTAGAAATTCCTGGAAGATATTTCAGATGCTTAGTGAAATATTATTGTTTTATAGAATGTGCGTTTTATAAGTGAGTAGTCAAAAATAAATTTTTGTAAGTAAAAGTTTTCTTTGCAGTAAGTTTCTTGAAAGTGTTAAAATGCCTTAGCTAAACTTATTTTCCTTCATATAATTTTTAAATTCAGAGACTTAAAACAAAATTATGGGTAATTATATGAGATACTCTTTATATATTTTGTTTCTTTCTCATTGTTTCCCTCTTTATTTCCACAAAAATTCAGATAAAGAGCGATTTTTGTTGGTGCTAAAAGAACTTGATATGCATTCCATTACTTAACATGGTAAGAAGCCGACGAATCTCCCACTGGGATCTTAAAAACAAAAAACGAAGGCATTTACATTTTGCAAAATCAGTCAGTGGTGCCAGGCTCCGAGAAAAGCGGGGCCTTTTAATAGTCGCAAAGTTAGCAATCTCCTCTGGCCGACCAGTTGGAGACTTTGGCAAACTCGCCCGTTTAGCTGCTGCACTTAATAAAATTCAATTTCTTAAAAATGTAAATCATTCGATTTAAATATTTATATTGCCGGTTTTGCAGTTGTACATAAAAAATTTAATTTCTTAAAAATATAAATCACTGGATTTAAATATTTGTTTTCGGTTATTGTCCAATCCGTATAAATTAACCGCACAATGTTAAGCAATGGGTTAGTTAACTAAAAACTACAATGACTTTCTCTACTACAAAATTTTAAGAATTGCCTTCCCTGGCTGTCTTGAGGTGCTAGATTTTTCTGCATTGCATCCACGAAAATTAAACTTCTAAAAAATAAGAATCCTTCCTTTTAAACATTTGTTTTCAGTTGTTTCCCAATTCGTATAAATCAACCACTCAATGTTCAACAATGTGATCGTTGAGAAAAACTACTACTACAAATATTTGCTTTGCTCCAAAATTCTAAGAATTGCCTTCGCTGGTTGTTTATAGGTGGGAGATTCTTCTGCATCACATCCACAAAAATTATACTTCTACAAAATGTAAATCATTCGATTTAAATACTTTTTTTAGTCGTTGTCCAATCTATATAAGTTAACTACAAAATACATTAGGGTAATTAAACAATAAATCAGAATTGCATATCTTACCTCAGAATTTTTAGAATTGGCTTTATTGGTTTTCTCATACCGAGAGATTTTTTGCATTGCTATGACTAAAATTTTACTTTTAAATAGTGCCAATCATTTGATTTAAATATTTAATCAAACGTTATTTAATCCACCAAAGACGACCACACAGCACAATGGAGTAAATAAACCATAAATCATAATTACTTCTCCTACTACAGAATTTTAAGGATTAGCTTTGCTGGTTGTCTAATGGTGGGAGATTTTTCTGCATTGCAATTACTGAAATTAAGCTTCTAAAAAATGTAAATCATTCGATTTAAATATTTGTTTTCAGTCGTTGTCTAATCTGCATAAGTTAACCATACAACGCCATGGGGTAATTAAACAATAAGCCATAATTACTTGCTTTGCCCCAGAATTCTCAGAATTGGATTTGCTGGTTGTGTAGGGGTGGGAGATTTTTCTGCATTCATTCAAGCAGTAGCATGATCAGATAACGAATCATGGACCGAAGGAAATTTGATTTTGATATAAATCTGCGAGCGATACGTCATATTTTCGAATCTGTTTGATGTCAGAGAGGATTTTTTTTTTATTTACAGGAAAATTTTAATTACGAGAATAAATATTAATCACAGATGATTAAATCTGGTGGATAAAATGGGTAGTCGGGGCGTGCGTTTATGCTGAGGCCAAAAAGGTTTGCTTCAGGCTGCTGATCGATATCAAATGCACTATTGTTTCATAAGGAGCATCAAGATCCTCAAAAAGCAAGCAGAATTTTTAATTCCTTTATTTAAAAATATTCAATTTCAAAATGAGTAAAATCCTGCTTTTGGTCATTTTGACTGGTTTTTCGAAATCTAAAATGTTTTGATTTTTTGCTTCTTTTATGAACTATTTAATTTTCCAATTACGTTATTTATTATAGATTATAATTAATTAGACTTATTTTATGTTTGATGGATTTTTTTTGATCATGGATTTTTCGATATGTATGAAATTTTCAATAGTTGTGTACTCTTGATAAAAGCACAATATTATAACATTTTCAGAACTTATTAGTGAGCTACTGGAACATTATTTATTCCATAAAAATACTGATCCCTAGAACTAACTTTGGGGAAAGATGTTTACATTTTTGCATAGTATTCATTGTTGTTACTAATGACACTTGCCACGAACGAGCGCACTGAAGACCGACAGCGATTTTATGCCCGTTGAGCGTCTCTTGTTTTTCAGTAGTGATAACCAGCTTCAGGGGTCACATTCGCTTGCTCAACCTTTTTTTACACGAGAGGAAGGCACTTTCACAGACCTCACAGATAGAACATAGAACAACAACCATACCCAAACCGGGACTCAAACTCTGGAAGCCCAGATCGCTGGGAAGACGTGCTACCCCTAAGCCAGAATGCTGGAATAGTATTTGTAATGATGGATTATAAAACAAAGATTAAAGTGAAAATAATGCAATTAAAAATACTAAAAATTTGATTTATCTGTATGCTTATATATATATATATATATATATATATAAACAAACAAACAAGAATCTGAAGAATCGAAATAAAAACACAAAAATATGAAAAACTGATCTAATCAGCAGAAGAAGTTTTCATTGTTAATAAAAATGATGCGCACTAAATGTGCCAAATTTTTTTTAATGAAGCAAAACGCATTTATAGGCAAGATCCATCTGCTCTAGAGTTGTGGCCAGTGATCAGCTGATAGAAATTAAAATAGAGAATAGAGAACTCAAAATAGGGATCAAATTCAAAACACCATATATAATCCTTATTCTAATGCATATAATGTCTATGTATAGTTTTTTTTTATCTATGTTTGTAAGAAAATTCCGAATCATTAATAAAAAATAGAAATCTAATAAGAATGAGCTGAAAGAGTATTTTTATATGAAGAATATTATTATTTTTATATTTAGAATATATTTTTCCACACGTTTTATGTTTTTTGTCCAGGTTTTTAAAGATTACTAATACATTTTTTCCCTAGGTTTAGAGCATCATTAAAAACAGTTCTTTAATATATTTATTTGTTTATTTTTATTTAATTTTCCTTGGATGTTTAAAGGTTTGTACTGGAACTTTTGCAGACAAGAAAGGAATTAAATTATTACTTGCATTTAGTAAAAACGTTATTACTCAAATACGTATTCACTAATTTATTAATAGTTGTTTTAAACTACTATTTTGAATTCTGCTTAAGTTCTGAAACTTAAACTTATTTTTCACATTAATGATGAAGAGAATGAAACGGAAGTGTTTTTTTTTTTAAAATTTTTACAATAAAAATTTAGAATAGATTTTTTGATAAAAAGAAAAATTGTAGAATATAATATTTATAATAGAATGCAGAATATAAATTTTTGTGGATGGAAATTTTGTTCAAAATTCTATCATGATTATTTTTGTTTATTATTCCTTTGTTCTATGCAAATTTCCTATGCCAAAAGAAATTTATTTGGAATTTCAGAAGATAGTGCATTGAGGGATTAAATAATTTTTGAAATACTATTTATTTATTTTTATGTTACAGTGGCGATTGAAATCAAAGATTTACCAAAAACTGAAATATTTTTATTCATGTTTTTGTTTATATTGATAGAATATTTCATGAATAAATTATTTCGGGAAGAAATATTTTTTGTAAGAATTTTTAAAATCCAAAACCTATTTGTTTCAGTTTCTTAACTCAAAACATTACTTGTTTTCTTGATTTTTTAATTAGTTAATCAAACTAAGCAATTAGTTAATCAAACCAAGTCAAATTAATCAAATTAAGCAATATAATTAATTCATTTTGCTTAATAATCAAAGTGAATTGCTCTTTTAAAATAAATCTTAATCCCAAAATTATTTTAATATACCATTTGTAGGGGAAAAAATGTCTTTTAAGAATGAAACAGTAAATCTGAGTTTTGAATAATTTAATTTATGAAATTATTCTAGTTGTCATCAAAAGTCATGAATGGCAAACTTCAAAGCATAATATAATTTATTAATAAGAATAATTCGTCTGATTCCTCGGCTATAGTTTAGATTCGTTTAACACAAGTGAAATATTTAAATAATTAGGAAAATTTTTAATACCACTAGATCTTAATTTAAAAAAACTCTAAGCTGAAATATTTTATTCCATTCATCATTATTCAAAATTAAAATTTCTCTCTCAATCCGATTTTCTACTTCTTTTAGAGCAGCGCATGTAGTAAATAAAAAAAGAAGCTAAATTAGATTTATTCATTCCAAATCTCTCCAATTCATATGACACAATCTCATTTCTAATTAACCAAAGGCATTAAGAATTCGAAATAAACAAGTTTCAATCTAATTTAATTCGTTGTCACTGTAAATCACTTATGAATGGAATATTCTAACGCACGCGCGTCAATTTATTTCGAACCCACATTTCCTTATTTATCTCTGTTTGGCGACGACGTTCAGATGCCAAACCGACGATAAAACGTGAATTTGAATTCCGGCAACCCTTTTCCCGGGTTCTCGGCAATCCGTTCCTTTCCACTACGATAGCTAATCGTAGCTCGCCGAAGATGCTCATCTTCGTGTTCTTCGCGTTTCGTTTGGGAACGCGAAATACCTGAAAAAGAACGGCTTTTTAACATAAAAGTTACAGTTATACTTGCAAGAACGGCTTTCCAGGTATGAATTTTTGAATGTCACGCGTTTTTTGCAATGAAAAATAATTTTATTATTTAAACTATTTTCGGCAGCGTGGTGTTTGGTTTTGTAATTTTAGCAACAGTTTGGGACAGGTGATAGAACCGCTGGATCAATAACTATTTTTTTTTCTTTTTCAGTGACGGAATTTTAGAGCGGGTTCATTCAAGAGACAATAATTTTGACAGCGATTTTTCTGATGATGTAAAGTGTTTCACATCATTCCCAACTTTGCGTGGGTGGAGAAGGCACAGTTTTCTGTGAGGAGAAATACAAATTTCATTTTTAAGGTAAATTTTAAATCCATTATTTTTGTTTTGGAGATAAAATTCTGTATTTCATTATAATTATGGAGTTTTAAAATATTATTACTCAAGCTTTTAAATTAAATTCATTTTAAATTTTGTATTTTTTGAAAAAATTCTGATTTTAGATAAAAATTTATCTGAATCGGAAAATTTCTTAAATAAGTTCTAGGTTAATCATTTGATATTTCAGAATAAATTTTTAATTGGTGATTTAAAAAAAATAACAATTAGAATTTAGAAAAGCTTGCATCCGTATGAATTAAATGTCAGTGATTTTATCTTGTATTAAAAATTAGAGAATGTTTTCGGAAAAATTTCAAAATAATTACATTTTTCTTCGATTAAATATTTTTAAATAAAAATAAATTTCTTTCATTATAATGTATTGAATAACCAGAAAATGCGATCAAAATATTAAAAGTTGTGTTGCTGATTTTTTAACATAAAATTGAATTGAACAGAAATAAATTGATGAAGTGAAAGATTACAAATATAATTTCTAATTATTTTGCGACCAAATCTTCGTATCTTTCTATTTATATTAGAAAGACTTATTTGTAAATATAAAAAGATTTTTTTATATAATATGATGATACTGCTGTAAGTTGCTTTCTTTGAGGGAATTTGCAGAAAAAAAAGACTTTCTATGATTTTTTAAAAAGTATATTTGTTCCAATTTTAATTACTATTTAGCTCTTTTAAAATTATTGAAAAATTATATAAAGTGTAAAAAATGATTTTGGGGTTGTAAGTTACTATACCTCAGAATAATTATGGTTAGAAATCAAGGAAAAAATTTGTAATTAATGAAATGAATTTTAAATTATTGAATTGATTTCTTGGAAATTAATTCTTTTTCATGCTCTTTGAAATTAATGAAAGGATTTTTGAACTATTAAATTCATTTCAACCTTTCTTTATTTTCTAAGTTTTAAGTATTAAAAAATATACACTCTTTTAATGCAAATACTTGTATTTATAATGAAATATGTTATAGTTAAATTTTGATCGTAATTATTCTTCGATAAAAAGTTTTTTTTTCTGATATAATTTTAAAATTTTAGTTTTTGACTCACAAATGCTTTTTATTAAAATAAAGTTTATTTGGGAAAACCAAATATAAGGCTTCATTCAAACAGGTGAAATATTATATCAATGATAAATGAAAATAAATTCAAGTATTATCACACAGTTTTTACTTTCATACTGAAAATATCATCATGAAGCGTAAAATAAATTTAAATAAAATTGTGCGTATTTAATTAAATATTTTGTTCGCGAGCTTTCAGAATTAAGTAATTACAAAAATATACAAAAGCGGTTTCACCATTTTGAGAAAAAAATTATTCGTATTTTTGTGTTTTTAATTCTCAACATAGCAATAGGTTTGTGTTATTTTTTCACTAAATTTTTTTAAAAACTAATATTAATGTTCATATGAGTATTGATTCTTTTAACATGTAACTATAGACTTGTAATAGACTTTGTTTTGGCTTAACGTTTTATAATTTTATTTTGGCTCAATTTTCTTTTTCAACCATAGTGCAGACCTGTTTAGCCTTTGATGAACTTATTTTTTAAAATCCAAATAAGAACTTTATCGTTATTTTTTACTTCGTTTACAATTAGTACTTTTTTTAATTTAAAATTGTTCTTATTTATCATTTATTGGAAGAATATATACAATGTAAATATCGTGAACACTTTTAATTTTATAATTTTGAGCTTCAAAATTATATATCTTCTAACCATTGGTAACAGAATGTTTTTATGTCTCCTAAGCCTTATTATAAATAACGAATTGTCTTTTTTTGCATACTATTGCTTCCTCTTTCAATGTAAAATGATTTTTTTCCATGATTTGAATTTTTTGTGTACGGCAAAAAATATACCAGTATGATTTAATTAAGGCTCTTCAGACTTCATTATCATAAGTATAGACATAAAATTTCTGGTGTAATCTTCTTATTTTATATTTGTTATAATTGCAAGCAAAATAACTGAAAACGAATTACCACAACTTAAGGCTTATCTGAAATTTATGAAGCTATTTTAATTAAATTTCATTGTAGCGACTTTATTTTCATATAATTACTATTATGGTTAAGGCATAATTATTTTCCAACCATTAAGGTTTTTGGATTTTATTTTACCTCAAAAAGTGCTGACGAAGGAAAAAGATCATCAAAATATGATCTAAATGTATAGTTTTAGAATCTTTGCTTTAAATTCTACTGGTAAAGTTTTTTTTTCAAACAGCCACAGAAAAAAATGGCGGGGTGGAATTATGGTTTTATAGCATAAAAATTAATTTTAAAATTATATGGCTGTATGTAAAAATTACAAAATTATTACAATATTTTGCAAGTATGCTAAGATTTATATGTATTAATTCACATTGCAAGTTATTTTAAAACAAGCTTTAAAACAAGGAACAATTATTCGATTAGAATGCATGCAATTAAATTAAGAGCTTTCGATCTAAAATCAACAAAGCGAATAGATTCTGTTTTGATTTACTAGCATCACGAAAAGAGCGGCTTCAAAAAGCGACCAAAACTACAGACCAAATGTAGTTTGAATCATCGTATATGTATTACGGATGTATAAACGAAAAAAGTTTTTCTTTTAAGAGTGCGAAATCGTTTCGCGCAGAACTTGTCAACAAAAGAGAAACAGATGATCATTCTTTTACCAGAAATGTTTGTTTCATTGAAAAGTTTTCTTTTCAACCCAAAGCAAAAAGAAAGTGAAAATAATGAAGTAGCTAAAAATGAGCAGCTGAAATAATCTACATGAGCTACTCTCAGTAGCATTTTAGATAAATATTTTAAGTAGCAGAATTTTTAAATGCTGAGACTCGCACAAATTCATGAGCAGCTGTTACGATGTTTAATAAAAATGATGACCGAAACTTTATTTTTAAGCTTTTTAAAAAAGGTCTCAGTTTTCTCCTTTATGTTTCCGATGTTTTTAAATCCAATTTAATTATTATGCCGAAGCAAGATAATACATATGACGAAATAAAAATTTTAAAACTTCCTTTTCAATGGAAAAAATATTATAAGATAAAAACCCTCGATATCTATGAAATCCTATTATGATGTCTGAAATCTTTTGTAGTAATCGTAAAAAAAGGAAAGCTAATGAATATTCTATAGATTTGTGATGCAATTTTTTCTGATGATTTATACTAATTAATTTTAAGTTTGACCTGAGACGCTGCTCCTTTTTAAAAAATCGTTCCTTTATTTGTAAATGAAGCCTGAAATTCAATATCAATGAAAAAATAAATGCTTTTTTTATCATTAACAGATATTATACCAAAATTTTGGAAAATATTCATAAAAGAAATGAATCACAATCTTTATTTTTCTTTATTGAAAATGTGATTTACTAATCTTGTAATTTATCGAATGTTTTTGTGAAAGAATATATAAATGAAGCCTAAAGAAAAAAAGAACTTAAGGAAATAAAAATATGATCTACTACTTGCAACTTAAAAGAATAATCTACTAAGAAAAAAGATCTATTATTGCACATGGCTTTTAATTCCTGTGTTTCCATATACCATAATTTTCATGCCTAGTTTACACTGCATTAAAGTGTTGATAAGTGACAAAAACTTTATTTCACCGTCTACTAAAATTTAAATTAATTTATTGTTTGATAAATACTTTTGATCATGCTTTATAATTATTAATTCCTGAAGAAAAAAATTAAGTGAAATAAAGTAAGCATAAGCCTTGATTTCTATCTCAAAAAATTTATCAATTATCTAAAATGGTCTATTTTTAGAATATATTTTATTTAATTTTGATGCTTTCTTATAAATTCAAAGTACTCAAAATCTTTAAAATATAAATAAGATTTTCAAATGCCCTCTGTTAAAAAAACAATATTCAAATATTTCTTTTATAATTGAGCATCTAATAACAGATTTTTAAACAACATAATTAAAATATCACTTGTTTGAATTATCTGTATTATGGTATTAATATGGGGAAAAATTTCTTATGTAAAGGTTACAAATTAAAAACAAAGTATTTTCAGCATTAAATAGATTCTTAAACATGCAGATTGTATACAGATTTTTTAAATTTAAAACAACAATACCAGACAAAGATAGCAAAAATGGCTACAATAACAAAAGAGAACGCGTGAAACCATCTATAAACAAAACAATCATGCAAGTTTAAGTTATTTTGCTGTATACTCAAGGACACCATATGTTAATGTTAAAACACTATCTCATAAAATAGGAACTGGGTTTCTATTAGAAGAATGTAGTAAGAAAGATGAAAGAGGGACATATCCTCCAAAAGGGATTTCCAAAAAACCTTACCTTTAAGATTAAAATTAAAATTTATAATGTTATATTTAATTTAATCAAATAATATTTATTCTATTTGTTGCTGCAACGTATACTAATCGTAAATTTTTAGTTCATCCAAACTTCAAACGCTGGTTTATAGAGAATTTAATGCAAGATTTATCTAAGCCTCATATATGCAGATTTCTTAAAATTGCATTATTTTGATTACACATTGCAATTTAAGCATTTTAATCGTTAAAATGTACATTAAGTTGACAATTTTTCAAATTAATGTAATTAATTGAAACAATTTGAATAAGTATAAAACTTTTTTGAATCAAATTTTTAAAATTGCTGTATTTATCTAATTTTGAGAAGAATCAAAATTTTAATAATTTTCAATGGTTTAAATCATTTTAGTTATATTTATTCTATTTGTTGCTGCGAAACGTTGTCAATAATGCGAATCATTGCAACAATATCATCGTAATCATGATACTGAGAAATACAATGCCCTTTACTCTTTTTAAAATTGGATTTAAGTATATAAATAAAAAGAATATATAAAAATTGAATATAAAACATTAAAAACTAAATTATTGCAAATCTCTCAATCTAAATAAAAATCAAGGTAAATTATTTTATAAATTTATATTATATATATTAAGTCATCATTGCTTGTTTTCTGTGTAATTAATGATTAAATTGTATTAAATGTTCCGGTTTTCTTTATTCTTGAATATAACTTTCATAAGTAGCCATAGAAAAGGAAAAAATCTCACTAGATTCTTCCGATAAAAAATAGAAGGGATCAATCTCTTGTCCTGGATAGGAAAGGATGGACAGAACAAAGAACAGTTCTTGAGTATCAATGGTGAAATAACCTATTTGTATTCCGAAAGTGATCTGCTAGCGGCAAAACATCGATATAAACACATAAAATGTATGGAAAATGGTACTATTCATCCGGAATTTCAATACTTCTTGTGCTCATTTGAAAGCCAAAGTATGTCTGGTGGCATTAAAGTTAAGTACAGTTGCTGGTCATCTAGCGTTTTAAATAAAGATATATTTTTTGTTTTATCGGTAGTTCTATTTAGACTTGTTTAAAACTGAAAGCGAAATGTTTTTTTAAAGATTAGGTTGATCTATGCAGTTTATTCATTTAAACCATAGCAAAAAGAAATACCTGAACAGTCCCCTAATCAGTAACCATTATGTCCACATTTCTGTCTGCCATTGCTTTCTGCCTTAAAATTCGGGTCCAGCTGATTTATGCTTTGCTCCATGTTAAGAGTTGTTTTAAATTCTTGGACCTGGTCCAGGTTGAGAAAAAGGGTGAAATATTTTCAGGTAAGTCTGTTGGATTCGTATTTTAGTCTGCATGGTATACATGAAAACGCCTAAAGGTTTGTAAGCTTTCTAATTGAAAAGAAGGTCATAGAATTTTATATATTTTACTCCTGTTTCGGAATGTGGTATGTTTTATGATTCATTTCATAGAATTTATAACATAAAAAGGAAAATAGGAATATAAGATGACATAATTATATTGTGAATTGACACTTAAATAAAATGAAACTTTTATAGGTTTGGGCAACCAAAATTAAACGAAAATTTTTAGTTCAGAAACCAAACTTCAAACTCTGGTTTGAAGAGAACATATCACAAGATTTAACTAATCATCATAAGTACAGATATCTTAAAATTGCGTTATTCTGGTTACATATTGTGATTTGAGCATTTTAATCGTTAAATTGTACATTGATGTGACAATTTCTAAATAAATGTAATTAATTGAAATAATTTGAATGAATAAAAGACTCTTTCGAATCAAATTTTTAAAAATGCTGTATTTATCAAAATTTAGACAAGAACTAAAATTTTAATTTGTTTTTTTGAAATGTTCTAAAAAAATTGATATGAAATAATACAAATCTCCCTATATTATTCTTAAGTATACATAGAATTAAGCATATTAAATATACATACTTTCTATATTCTAATAAAGTCAATTTTTCTCATCAGTCATTCTTTAAAAGTATTTAATAAATATTATTGTCGAAAGAAATCCGAAGAAATCAATTTTAAAGACTCAATTAATAAATTAGCTTGTAGGTATTCAATTTTCAAAAATTTTTAAAGAAAGATTTAATATAAGGTAAGAAAAGAAAATAATTAATACTACGATCAGGAATTACTTTAATTTCATATATAATAAAATAGAATAAAAAGAAAAAAAAATTGAAAAATTCATTAAAAAAATATATAAATATATATTTATTTTGCATTATGTAACACACTAAATTATGCATTGTTTCAAATATTATCTAAAACTCACAATGAAAAGTATGAAAGTTAAATATATGTTAAAAAATATGCATGAACAAATTCAAATTAATTTATAAACAAAAACTTAAAATAGTTATTTAGTTAAATAGAAATTCAGAAATTCCACTAGTAGGAAAAAAAGATAGGGAGAGAGGGAGTGCTTAGAACTTCGAAATAAAAATAAGAAATAGAAGACATTTTAAGTATCAATCATTTCTTTTGAAAATTATCCTTTCGTTCAATTCTATAATGAACAAAAAAGAAAAATATTTCAAAAATAACCTTGGGGATTTTTAAAATGAACTATTTTTATATTATACCTATAAAAACAGTTTTTAACCAGAAAATACAAAATGCCAATTTTATATATGAATATTGAGATTATTTACAAAAAAATATCTGCATTGGTAAAAGCATTGATTAGTGAACAATTCAAAAACGAACAAACTCACATTTTTACCATGAACTTTTATTGCATTCAATTCTTTGTATAACTCTGATTCTGCTTATACATTTTTATTACAAATTTCTACCATTTACCTGATTTGAAAATCTCCCAAAAATGTAATAAAACTTTTGAAGCAGTAAAATATCCGGCATCGTGATCAAACCAATTTACGAATTCTCGTTCGTCCGACAATTTCATATTACGCAATATGTAATAAATATACAAGATATGTTTACAAACTTTTATCCTCAGTTCATTGAATTTTGGATCAATTTGTAATTAAATTTATTCTGCAGTGTAGAAAAGAGGAGCTCAAAGACTGCTTAATAATTCCGAAACGTGCCATATCTTTCGAAGAACGACATCTAGTTCCATCGATAAACTTTGTACAGAATATTGAAACTTGAAGTGCTCGTTTAGAAGAAAGAACTTTCTTTTCGAATTTTAACTTCGGATTAACGTCTTTTCTTCAGCTCAGTCGATAGAAAAAAACCTCCATTTCTATGAAGTTGATTTAATTTCTAGATAGATAGGAGAATCACAAAAAATATTTACAGAAGAACTGAAATAAAAATGTAAAAATCGCCTGTCTTTTTTTAAGTGTTAAACTCTCCTGACTTTTTTTAAGTGTTAAAATCTTCTGCCTTTTTTAAGTGTTAAAATCGTCTGCCTCTTTTTCTAAGTGTTAAATATCTGAATTTTCATTCAAAATTGCAGTTATTTAAATTTGCTATATTTGGTTTAGTATGTTAATATAGAAAACTTAAGAAAGCTTATGTTCTGCATACAATGGCAAAAAAATTTCAATTGTGAGAGAATTCGACTCATTTAAAATTACGACTCAAACAAAAAGGTGTTAAAACCAACTGACGTTTTTAACTCTTAAGCATTTTGAGTTTCTTTCAATATTTTAGTTTTCATTTACGATTATTTTAATGCAACAAAGGAGTAATATGTTTTTTAAAAGTAATTTTTCTGTAATTGAAATACTTTTCTGAAAATTAAGGATTAGTATACTTAATCTTTGCACTAGGAAAAGAACTCAGAATCTCAAATGTGTGAGGATTTAATTGATTGATTAATAATTTTTAAAAATGTAGTCCTTGAAATTCTTAAGATAGGTGTCTGAGTTGAAAAGCCAATTTTTTTGCGAAAACATCAGGCCTTTTTAATTCAAAATACTTACTTTCTGAACAATATTCTAAATATAAATCGTTAAAAAAATTTCTTAGTTCATTCTTTGGGAAGTTGCTTTGATTTTGAAATTGGTATAATATACATTTTAAAACTGTTTTCTCAAATTCTAAATTTTAGTTGATTTTTCAACAAAAAATCTCGAAAATTAAACTCTAAGGCACATATTTTTATTTAAATTCAAAACAATAGTTTTTCGATACTTTTTGAAGTTGCTGAATTAGAGAAAAAGTAATTGATTTATTTAAAAATATTCCATGATGGCTTTAATATTTCATCATGTAAAAATATTTTAATAGAATATATAAATATTGCAAAGATATTTTATATCTTAGTTCAAGAACTTCGTAATACATTTCTTAAGATCTCTGCAAAGCTTTGAACAAATCCTTTGATAAGCTTAAAAACTAGAAGGCTTTTACTTTAAACTTCTTTTTAGGCAGGTCCTCTTTTTTCGAATTTTTAAAATATTATTTTGGCATTTAACTGGTATAATTTGGTTTCCTAGATATTTTTCATGCAAAAATTTAAAAATTAAACTATTTTACAGAGTTTTGCTGAAACTCCACATCAAACTAACATGCCTTAAAAACTGAGATTTTTTCTATTACATGGTTATTGTGTTAATGAGTTTCGAACAAGAATGTGAAAATAATGCATATTTCAAAATGGTTAATCGAAATTGATATAAAAGATTAAAAATATATAATATTCGTTATTTATAATAGATTCTCATGCAAAAAGACAATAATATATATTTTTTGAAATGCTGTTTTAATACAAATTAACTTTTTCAGGTATGATGATCATGCGCATGACATAATAAAATTCAGTAATGTACACAGAAGCTTCATAGAATAATTATTTTTCCTATAACTGCATTCTCTATATCATTATATTACAAAAATTGTCTTTATTTTCTTGGCAAAGAAGATATTTTTTACTAAGTATTTTTGCTTATAGGTTTCTTATAAATTTATTTTTAAGATAGTCACGAAGGAAATACGTAAAAACAAAGAATAAATACATAAAGAAAGAATAGAAATAAAAGTAATATGTATATGATAACATTTGTGATTTATATATATATATATATATATATATAATAGATAAATTCTATGGTAAATTCACTATATTCAAATTTTTATCCGTCATAAATGACACAGATTCTTATTTAAATTATTCTCGAATTATTCAGACTGATAAAAAATCATATACAAGAAATTTAATAATTTAAGAAATGAAATTTTTCTACTTTAGTATGCACTTATATATTTCAATTAATATCCCAAAATTTAGTTTACTTTATAATAGAGAAAAGTGATTTATTATTATTCTAACATTTTATCCATCACTTCCATGTTTTTAACATTAATATTTTAAATTTATAATGCCTTTAATTGCCTAAAAAATATATATTCATTTTGAATATTAAGTAACTGAACTGGCGTTTATTTAGTTCATATTTATGAGAGAGAAATGTTTTTAATTTAAATCATTGTAATAAAAAAATAGTATAGTAAGAAAGTAAAAATATTGCTTTAATTAATTAAAATTCCAATGACTTTAGGAATTTAATTTTGTATTCATTAAATTTAAAAATTAAACTTCTTTTATTATTTTATAGTTTTTTTATAACATAAATATCGGAAGCCTTGATACATTTTTGGAATATCCTGTATATAACTAGTGTAAAAAACACAGAGAAAAACATCAAAATTAATGAATTAATTTATAATATTAACATGTTAATAAAATCTGTAATTAGTTGATTGAATACTTCTACCAATTAAATAAAAATTTGTAATTAGTAATATGGTTAATAAAAATTGATGCAAAAGATTATACAATATCATATTCGTTATTTATAATAGATTCTCAGGCAAAATAATAATAATAATAATATTTGAAATGCTGATTTAACCCAGATAGATTTTTTCAGGTGTAATACTCATGCGCATGACAAAATAAAATTCAGTAATGTATGCAGAAGCCTCATAGAATCATTATTTTTCTAATAACTGCATTTTCTTTAATATTATATTACAAAAGTTATACAAAGTATATATAAGTATAATACAAAATTTGTATTTATTAATCTTAGAAATGAAACTTCTTTCATTTTTTATAAATTATATATATCCTAAATATCCGAAGCATTGATATATTTTTGAGATATTCTATATACAAGTAGTGTAAAAAGTACATAGAAAAACATTAAAATTAATGAATTTATTTATAATATTAAAAGTTTATGAGAATCTGTAATTATTTGATTGATTATCTCTACCAACCAATTCAATAAAAATATGTAAACTGTAATATGGTTAATAAAACGATTAATCAAAATCGATGTAAAAGATTAAACAATATCATATTCGTTATTTATAATAGATTCTCAGGCAAAATAATTATTAATTTTTTTTGAAATGCTGCTTTAATCTAGATTAATATTTTCAGGCATAATGCTCAGGCGCATGACAAAATAAAAGTCAGTAACGTATGCAAAAGATTCATACATGAATGCTGTTATTTTTCTAATAACTGCATTCCCTTTACCATTATATTAAAAAATTATCAAAAATATATATAAAGTTATACGGACATAAGTATAACACAAAATTTGCATTTATTAATCTTAGAAAAGAAACCTCTTTTATTTTTAATAAATTATTTATATTATAAATATTCGAAGCATTGAGAGATCTTTTGGGATATCTTGCATATAATTAGTATAAAAAATACAGAGAAAAACAATAAAATTAAGGATTAATTTCTAATTTTAAAATTTTAAGAAAAATCGGTAATTAGGTGACTGAATATCTCTACCAACCATTTCAATAAAAATATGTAATCAGTAATATTATTTTATTAATAAATTATTAAATTATTTAAAGTTATTTTGAAATCAGAATACATGATAAAATATGGATATTTTAGTATATAAAAATATTCATCCTTACGCAAATAGGCTAACGTTTGCAATTTTAAAAAAAATCATTTCAAATAGCGTTCAATAAATTCAAATCATTCAATAAATTCAAAAAATCATTCAATGGATTAAACAAAATAAGACGGTATTGAAAATAAACATAAACATAAACCTTTTAATGAATCAGTTTTAGTGAATCTTAGAAATGTGCTAATGAAAATTTATAAGAATTAACTTATTATATTAAATATTTATAATTATTGTCGCATAATTTATTAAGTTTAATTACCTTACTGAGTAAAAATTTACCTTCTGCATTCATAAATAATAAACGAAGGAAAATTTTGTGATTCAATTTTTTTTTATTCATGAGAAATTATTAAAGTCCTTGCTTTTCTCAATGAGAAATAAATATAATTTATGCCTAAACAAATCCTGAAAAGATAATCATGTCTTTGTTATTACTCTCGTTCGCCGCAATTAAGAACTTGAAAAGAATAACAATCAGAGAAAGGCTTTTGAATTAAAATATTCTTTTATGCTTTCGCTCTTTTCATCTACAAACAACAACGAACGATGAAATTACTTTCCTCAAGATTGCCTCACAATATATGCATTATTTCTAGTAAAAAGAAGAAAATAAGATTTGTTTTGTTCGCCTTCAATGACTCAAAAATCTGAGATTGAATAGGAAATGAAAAACATGCTCGCAATAACGCCATTTGCACCATAAGAATATATTTTCAGTTGAGGTTTGGTTATGATAATCATAATCTAGAGTTGATTTTTTTATATTTATTAATTTATTTTTACATTTTTTATTTATCCTTTAGAAGAATTGTATCTAAATGAAACTATCAATGGAATCTCAAAATAGCATAATTTAGAAATAAATGTTATCCATAATATTGATACCACTAGAATTGCCCATAGAATCTATAAAAGCAATATTATAACCATAGATAAAACAACGCCTTGATTCATCGATCTATTGATTGATTTTGATGTCACGATGATCTCCCTATCTCAGTTCTGTAACCGAACAATCAAAGTTGCAGTTTCGGTTCCAAAAGCATAACATGGTGTATGCGTTTCAATAATGTCAAGTTACATCAGGTATCATATAAATATTTATCGAAATTGTCCTTGTATAGGCCTTGTAAATTGTTCTAACTCCAAAATAAATAAATAAAGATTTTTCGGATAATTAGCAACTAAAAAGGGGTTTAAATTTCTAAAATATAGAAAATTTTACTAGAATATTATTTTATATTAAAGTTATTTAATATATTATATTGCCAGTATTAGCATATGGATACAGTTATTTTCATTTAAAAAACATTTGAAACATATATTTTTAAAAAAACTTAAGTTGGTGATATCTAAAATATACCATTTTGAAAAGTAAAAACACATTGGAATTTTAAAAGCAGATACATCATTAAAAAGTCTTTGGGTAATCCAAATAGAATCGTTTGGTAACATAAATATTCCACCAAATTGAACACCAATTGTTTAATATTAATAAAGGAGATATTTTATAGCATATGTGTGAAATGATATTAAAAGTGTTACCACAAAAAAGTGGATTCTTTTTATTTTAATTATTTCCCATTTTGTAGACTTTAATTTCTGATTCATAGTTATAAAAAATGATATTTTATTAAATTAATGTTTTCTCAAATCTGTTAACAAAAAACGTTGTTCGTATAGAAAAAAAATATTTCTAAGAAGCAATTAATTATTTATCAAATTTTGATAATACTGAAATAAAGCATTATTTCTTTAACGTAATCATATAAAATTTCAGAGCTCTAGCATGTCTGAAAAAAATCTATTACCAAATTCTATCTCTACAAACATGGAACAAGCTAAACTTAATAAAAACATGTAGAAAAGCGAAAACAAACGCCCCAAATGGCGAATAAAATACCGATGCGCTAATGTTTTCTCAAAACTGTTTACAAAAAGCGTTGTTCGTATAGAAAAAAAATATTTCTAAGAAGCAATTTATTATTTATCAAATTTTGATAATACTGAAATAACGCATTATTTCGGTAACGTAATCATATAAAATTTCAGAGCTCTAGCATGTCTGAAAAAAATCTATTACCAAATTCTATCTCTACAAACATGGAACAAGCTAAACTTAATAAAAACATGTAGAAAAGCGAAAACAAACGCTCCAAATGGCGAATAAAATACCGATGTGATAAATGGAATGATAAAAGCAGATGTGAGACAAAAAGTATTGTTCAGGAAAAGATCGCACAAACAAATGACTCGCCTTGTAGTAAGGCCAACTTCTAGAGACAATTAATGCTGGTGCTAAATTTTGGAGCTAAGAGATTCCTTTCAACAACCCAAACAGCAACAAACATTCCTTAATCAAAAGTTGTTGGCATGGATGATTTCAGTCATGTCTTTTTGGTACCTTTTCCCATATTATTCTAGTCAGATTTTCCATTTTATGCGACATGAGAAATTTCATTTGGCAGAGGAATTTGGAAATAGTTTTGAAATGGTAAAATGTTTACAAAAAGTGCACCCAAAAGTATATACTTGCTAATGATTCACAGTGTTAAATTACTTCCTTAAACTAAATCTCGTAGTGATATTATTTATTAGATAGCCAGTGAAATTAAATACAAAAAATTAAATTTATGTGCATTTTTATCTTTTAAGAAAATTATTCCAGTTTCTAATCTTGGTTAAAACTTTTATATTTTATCTTTCTATTAAATTAGTGAGACTGTTTATAACCTTTTTTTTGTTTTTATGTTATTTTTTCCCCACTAATTGCTATTTTTTTGGCTTAATTCCACTGTACAGTGAAAAAAGCAAGTATGCATTTTGTACTAAAATTCATTTGGTCAGTTTCTCAAATTTTATAAATTACAAATTTGGTGTGAAAGACCATATACCATACTTCATTCAGTAAATTGCTTGAATTTTGAGTTATTTTGTTCGTATGCACATATACAGTATGCCTTTTGTTGACGGATAATACCAAAAGTTTTAAAGCAGATCTGCTTCTGTTTTTCCATTTTTTAATCATCTTGTCGTAAACACAGGGACACAAATATGAAGATACAATTCTTAAAATAATTTTCCTGTCCCCAAAAAATATAAAGAATGGAGATTCTTGACAATTTCGAGGTGGAAGTTTTTGAATATTACGATATTTTCTCTTCATATTCTTTTTGTTCGTTTTCGAAAAAGCAATAAAACGGGATTTTCTGTTTGACACTAGTCAGCTATGGTATTTATTGCAGAAAGAAATATTTAAACAAGCAATCTTAACAGTGAAAAATGATAAAAGATTTCGATACTGAACCAACATTCCGATGATCAAGACTTTATTTTGATGCATAAAAACTCTGACGACAGTACAGTTCTGTTGCTGAACTTATATTAAAATATTTCTTTGTAAGCGCCATGTATCGTTTTTTTATTCTCTATGTACTAATTCCTTGTGTGCCAATAAGTATACCACAAGCTTCTAAAAGTACGTCAGTGCACAATTGATTGTAGAAGAAATTCCAAAATGCACAAATGGCGCAGATGCAAAAAAAATAGAGTAAATAAAAAATACACAAATACAAACAAAAAATAGAACAAAATTGCTCACAAACTAACGGAAACAAAACAATAAAAATACGATTGAAGAAGCACGTTGAAATAAAAATAAAATATTTAAAATACAAATACAAAATTGCTCACAAACTAACGGAAAAAATAAAAATACGATTGAAGAAGCATGTTGAAATAAAAATAAAATATTCAAAATACAAATGCAAAAATATTGTACAAAATTGCTCACAAACTAACGGAAACAAAAAAAAAATACAATTGAAGAAACATATTCAAATAAAGATAAAATATTAAAAATACAAATTCAACAAGCATAAAAGTATATATACAAATATAAGTTGGCAAAAACACAGAAATAAAATCTAAAAAAAAGGGAAAATATTATACCGCTGATCAGTAGTGGTCTTATTTGTGAAAAAAAATTTAACAGTTAAAATGGAATGAAGCGACTAGTTTTGAAAAAGTTATTTTAAAATATAACTGAAGAAATTAATATTAAAATTGTTTTAATAAATAGGTTTGAATTTGGCATGATCATAATTTTTGAGAACTGAGAGTCACTTCAGAGAATGTCTGAAACTAAATCAAAGTAAAAAAATGAAAGAAAGAAATTCAAACAAAAGTAATAAGTTTTGTTAGTGAAATTCATTAATCCTGTAAAGCACTGGATCGAGTTTTAATTTTGCAATATAATAGCGTAAGAAAGAATAGCCTTATTTCTTCATTCTTGAAATGTTCGCCGTTCAAAATATGCAATTCTGTAAAGATACGCTCTAATTCTAAGAGTTTTTGCTAGTGTATGGACCCTGAAATATCAGGTATTAAGCATGTAACGAGCGTTGTTTGACTTTTTTTGAATTAATCATAAATTTTTACCTGAAAAAACACAAATTTTAATCTTTTGAGGTGATAAAGTTACGTTTTCATTAACATCTTATTCAAAGCACTTTCCAGAAGATCTGTTTTAGAAAAGGACCTTGTAATTTTGAGCCATAATAAGGGAGATATGATGTCCAAGAGATATGAAAGACATAACAAATTGCAGTCAGTGACTATCTGAAATAATCAACTGTTTTGCCTTTTTATTGAAACTACAGTGTGTCCAAAAAGTTCCCGTACTGATGATTTGTGAATTTATTTTACAAAAACAATAGGTTTAAAAAGAATTATTTTTATGCCAATGATAAAAAGCCCTTTTATCATAACTAAGGAAAAAAATACTGAACTTACATATATAATAAATGTTCAAAATGTCCATCCCTTTCTTGGAGACAAAGCTGAACTCGTTTGCGCATGTTTTTCGAAAAGCGTTTTAACATGTTAGGAGTGATTTCTTGTATCCTTTGGGTAATTGCGATTTTCAAATCATCTATTGTTTGAGGATCACCTTCATAAATTTTGTCCTTTAAATATCCCCTCAGAAAAAAGTCCGGGATGGCCAGATCAGGGGATCGAGGTGGCCAAAGATTTTTTGAGATAAGTTGATCGCCGAAAAAAGCTTCAAGCATGTCCATGGTTTCATTACTCGTATGGCAAAATTTAATATACTTGAAAAAAAATCATGAAAAATGATTTTTTAAATTTGGAGTACGGGAACTTTTTGGACACCCGGTAGAAGGCAAGACTTTTATCGGAAAGTTATTGAAAACTTTTAAAATCCATACCACTTTGAATATCAAACCGTTTAAAAAACTGAAGCAGACTCTTTTGTTGCTTTGAGATTTTAACCTTGAAACAGGTATTTCACCTCAAATATCACTAAATTGCTATGAAAGTTTTACCATTCCTTTTTTATTATGTGCATTAGCTATGCAAAATATCTCGTATGGATTTTTTTACCCATAATTTATTTTATTATTTTTTACTGGAATAGGCTTATTTCTTATTACATATTCAGTTTCCTCTTTAAAATATGTATTTCACATACTTTATGAATACTTAATTGTAATATATTTTACTTGCATACTGAAAGGGATTAGAATATTAAGCATTTATAAAAACAGTAGGTTTAGCACAAATTTTATAAAAATTCTTCTTTTTTTTATATCTTTTCCGAAATAGATTTCAACAAACACTTTCTAAATTATTAAATATTGATTAAAAATTTACCCCCCCCTCAACACAAATAAAGAAGAAGATAACATTTTGGAACTTAATGTTAAATGATAATTAATGATTTAATATTAAACCAATTTTTTTATATCTCCTTTTGAAGTTTTGTATCATAACAATGCTTATACTAAAAGAAAATGTAACATTATGCATCAGCAACTTTAATTCAAATAAAACCTTTCAACTATTGTTTCATCTGTTTTTTGCTTTCCCAAATATTCGCCATATCCTTACAGTTAAAAACCAGAAAAATTTGCATATATATAGAGAAATATGAGAAATTCATTAATATGTCTAGAACGAAACTTTCAGCTTTCTTTTGCTTACGCCATCAAGTTTTCGTTTTTCTACTTTGCGCTATCTCTTCTTCTTAATCCACTTCAATATAGAATGCAATGGATTGATCAAACAAACTTCAGTATGTTTGTCATGTTCTCGGCATTTGTGATTCTTGTGAAAAAACGCGTATATCTTTTCTTTTTTCACCTCTTCTCCTCCTCGATTTTCCTCTCTGAAGGAGAGGCAGGTGAAATTTTCTTTGTGGAAAACACGAGGAGCGTTTGGCTTGGGTAAGAAAAAAAATTTAAAAGAAGAAACGCTTCTTGGAGATCTGTAAAAAAGTAAGGGAAAAAAGTTAGATCGTCTGGAATAGCAGGAGACAAATTGTAGTTCGATGTAAATACGCGTGAAGTGGGCAATACGCTAAACTACTTGTTACAAGAACTTTTTGTGCAATTAGAAAGTTGTGTTTATTCTGCTGTTAACTATTAGAAAAAAAATGCTAAATTTAGATTGAGTTTGTTTTTTATGGTAGTAAAAGTCGAATTGCGGAGAATTCTGATTTGCTTCAATTCGTTTTTTTTTTCTCTGACAAACATTGCATTATTTTAAAGTAAAAAAAATCGCTTGATAGGAATTTTATTTATATTATTTAATTACATAAATAAGAATTTCATGGTAATGAAATAAGAATTTAAAATATATATAACAGTTTTTTTAATCATAAAATAAAGCAATTCATGCTCTAATGCTTTCTAGTTCTGATATAAACTGAAGTGCCAGAAAAACTGGTTAATCAATCTGCTATTGTATAGAACCCCCACAACCACGCAGAAGTGTTACAGCATGGCGTGGAATAGATTCAACTAATTTGTGAAGACATTTTGTAGAAAGTTCGCAAAGACATGCGAGTTCGAGATGGTGGAGATCTCCTAAGGACGGCACATTGCAAGACATTCCGGACATCGTATATAATGCTCATGTCAGAAGAATTAGGTGGGCGAGTGAGAGTTAGAAATTCAGAAGAATGCTCTTCAAGCCACTCGGTAGCTACTGTAAACCTGTGAGGTGGTGAATTATCCTGTTGGAATTGTCCACTTTTCCCAGAATGCGTACAGGACATGAGTCGGTCAGAACGGATATTAAAGTACCACTGACCTGTTATGGTCGAGTCTACACACATCAAAGCTAACTGCACACGTCCTTTACCCTCACAGCCTCCAACAGCTTGAACAGTTCCTTGTATTCATGAGAGATCCATGGTTTCATTGGGTTTTCTCTACACCCCTATACGATCTTCCTTTCGATATACTTGGAAACGTGACTCCTCAGACTAGACAACATTTTCCCAATCATTAAGAGTTCAATGACAGCGTTGGCGAGCCCGGTAAGGTGAAGATCTTTGTGCTGCTAAGTCATCAATAGTACACGAGATGGGTTGCGGCTGCGAAAGCCTATATCAATTAAGTTACTTTGCATAGTGTGTACACTGACACTTGTTGATAGGCCTGCATTTAAATCTGCAGCAATTTGAGGAAGTGTTGAACGTCTATTTCGTGTAAAAATTCTTTTTAGGCGTCGATGATCCCGTTCTATCAGGCCTTTAAAAAGCCTCACCGCTGTCGGAGATTTGAGGTTTTATCGAAAACCTGGTATTCGCGGTACACTTAGAACAACTGGTCGAGCTGGAAAATCCAAATTGCATCTCTTCTTTGGAAATGCTGTACTCCCTCTCTCGTGTGCCGTCGATTAGTCACTGTTAAAAATCGTTTAAATCTTCATAATCTGCCATTATAACAGCAAGAATCGATGTAATAGCCACCTCAGACACTTATGGCTTTCTTATGGAAGTACAATCACATCTGCTATATCAGTTTTTCTGGCTCTTCAATGCATGTATATATATATTGATGATTGTAATACTTTTTATTTGTACAATTAGTACACTAGAAAGTAAAAATCGTCTGAAATTAAAAGAGCAGTTTTACTTTCAATATCATATTTTAAAAGCTTCTGCAATTAAAAATATTAAATACACATTTGTCAGTTTAATCTGCTCCTGTTCGCAAGTAAAAAGTCAGCTCTTGTTTCAAATTGTACACCAACACCTTTTAATATTAATTTGAAAAGAAGAATTACTTTTATATGGATAATTTATGTATAAAAGAAAACCAAAGAAAATATTTATACAGAACTCAAAGAAGGTTAGACTAGACGAATTTGCTAATTAAGGATATATTATTTAAAATAAACTAAAAGAAAAAAATATTCTGCAAAGGAGAAAAAGAATAAGAAGAACGTTCTTAAACGATAAACAACTGAATTAGTTATATATATTATTAAATATCGTCTGTTCACATTTGTTGCTTCAATAATACTTTTTCATTTATTAATCCTTATTTATGCATCATTTCAATATGCGTTGTATTTTTGGAGTAATTTTGGATTTTTTTTGTTATTGTAAGTTGCAATTATAAGATGTGATTAGAAGGATTATATTATATACATGACTTCATAAATAATTGAAAACTCAGATAGTAAATCTTGAACAAATATTACAAACATCGAAAAATAAATTTTTTTGAAACAATTGTAGGAAATTCTGCAATTCTAATTTTCAAACGGTCGCTGTCTTGCTTGTAAAAGAAGGAACTGAGTTTCACTTCCTCTAAACAACAAAGTGTGTCCCTTAAATAATGGAAGTTAAATTAGTGTCAGCTGACACAATTGTGCTGTGAGGGAATTTACGGAACGTTATAGTATCTCAGGGGGCTTTTTTGTCAGCAGCACGGGACTTTTGACACAGAAGAGATGCTCTGTAGACTGATCATGTTCTCTATTAGTTCTCCGTAACTTCCAAAAATGTGTTGGTAATTTAACCAATTACCTGGTCTGTCAATCACCTCTCGGTTCCATGTATCAACAAAATATTATACTGAGGTGTCTAGCTGGTTTAAACGACTTACGGTAAATATGTCGTTAGGTGTTTCTATTTTGTACTTAGTTTTACAGATTTTTCATGTAAACATTGAAAGATAAAATTTTGGAGAACAAGTCAAGAGTTAAGATCGGACTACATTCCCCTTATAAACCATATATAAAATAATTATATTTTCTAAATATTTATAAATTAAAGGTATTACTATGCATAGTTTGAATTATTTTTCCAAGATCAGCTAGGATTCAAGTTTCTGCAAATACTTTTACAAAGGAAATTAAAGAGCATTATTTTTGAATGGCTTTATTAAAGTTAAATTTTTTTTCCATGGTGATAAAAATTAATTCTGCAATCTATGTTTTACTCTCTCACAAGAATAAGTTGGATTTCTGAAATTTTTACATTTGAGTACTCTCAGTGACAGTGAAATGTTTTAATATTTGTAGGATTTAATTATCAGTTAATTCATTAGCAAAATATTGTTTCCACTTCATACTCTACAGTTATAAAAAATTAATAATGAACTTAAAGACAAAAAAATTGATAAAATTAAAGTAAAATAACTCACATTTTTACTACACTAATAAAGATGCTGTAAAAATTCTTTTTTTCTTTATTTATTATCAGTTAATTCATTAGCAAATTATTGTTTCCACTTCATACTCTACATTTATAAAAAATTAATAATGAACTTAAAGACAAAAAATGGATAAAATTAAAGTAAAATAACTCACATTTTTACTACACTAATAAAGATGCTGTAAAAATTCCCTTTTCCTTATTTATTTCTAATGATATTTGAATATAAACATATTAAAAAAAATTAATATAAAAACTAATATATGATATTTAAAAATTCTTCGGCTATTTTGAATTCTTAGTTAAGTAAATATTTTAAAAGTCATCGCTAATTTAAATAATCTAATAAATTAAAAAGTTTTAAAAATTAAAGAATTTTGCTGAAAAAAATTAGTAGTACAAATCTCTGAAAATATATCTCTGAAATACTATATCAATATAATCTTGAATGGATTATTTCTAAACTGTTTTAAATGTTTATCATTTAAAAATAAATTGAAATCTCAATATTCCAATAAAATAAACCAGACATAAAACCAGTCTATAAATCATAATTTAAATTTATTACACCGTTTTCTGCCTTTCAATATATATTAAATGTATTGTAAATCTCAACTGAAAGATTTTCTTTTTATATGAGAATTATCTACTGAAAAGAAACACTGTAATAATTTCTAAATTCTTTTTTACCATGATTTTCTTATAACAATTCTTAAATAGGGCATTATTTGTTATAGGTAAAGCACTGAAATATTTTCCCTGTCTTAATGAAATTGCCTTAAAGTATAAAAGAACTACTTAGAATATCATTAAATTTGGGGGGAAAGTACCTTCAAGAAACCCTTTTCACTGCTATTTTTCATTTCTTCCTTATTGGGAATTATCTCTAATGTTCTTTTAACGATTTTTGAAGGAGACCAGATGTGCAGTTCGCTTTGTTTCTTTTCTTGTATTAAAATACTGCATTTTGATGCAAAATACAGTCCTCCTGTTTCCTACCTTTCGAATTTTTACAAGAAAAGATCTTTGAAAAGATGTTGAATTATTTATATTGAAATTATTTTAAATGGATTTAGTACATGGAAGGGAGGTGTAAATAATAATAAAATGTATCAGAATGTAATATATAAATAATTTATGAATCTTTTCAAATTATCACATACTTTCCTTATATATATATTGTATACATATATAAGTGAAAGTGTTTTTATATTATAATATCTTTTATGTTAATATTTGTAACTATAAAATAATTTATGATCTCAAACTTCCCATAATTCTAAGTAGGAATTACGAATTTAGATAAGTTCAGAATTTTAATTAATTTTATTACATTAAGTTTCAAATTAATTTTATTACATCACATTTCTAAATAACTTTATTACATAAAATTCAAATTAGTTTTATTACATTAAATTTCAAACCAAATTTATTATATCAAATTTCTAATTAATTTTATTACATAAAATTTGAAATTCATTTTATTACATCAATTAGCCAAGAGAGTGCTTAGTAATGTAATTCAAAGTTAAAGCACAGAAGATATAATTTCTTACAAAAAATCTGCATCGAATACCTGTAGTTTAACATTTCTTCAAATTATATTCAAATTATTCTAAATTCAAATATATATATATATATATATATATAT
>JAOUZG010050968.1:8248166-8267237 GCA_026289955.1 Argiope argentata | reverse complement strand
AGGCAGAAATGGTATACTGCTAAAGAACATTTTGTTTCATTACAATTCTTTTAACGAATAAACCTATTTCCTACTATTGAACATTTGCAATTTTGTGTCTTTGTATCTCGGATATTATATCTTTGGTGAGGATTAAATAATTTTGATTTAAAGAATTATGCGTGGAATTACATTTTAAGAGCTATGTATTTCTTCTGTTTGATTTTATTACTAAATTTTGGAACTTAAGTATCATTTGTATGACAAGGAATATAATATTACTATGAATTAATCTGTAGCGCACAGTAAAATTGAGAAAGAAATTGGTAAGAATAGAATGAAAAACAACTATTATAATGTATTTTTTAAAGGCACACATATTTTGAAAATAATGTAGTAAAATGTACAAATCAAGAAATAAACAAATTGGCATGGGCATTTTAAATGTAAAGGGTCTTATTTTGGCAATGCTGTTTCACAGTAAGCTTTTATTTAAATTTCGACCACGAAGCATTCTTTTTTTTCTCGCTTTTCTTTCACCCTCCCGCCAAAAAAAGGTTTCAAATTCTTTCACAAATTTTTAAACATTTTAAATAACTATTTTTTTATTAATATAATCAAAATCAATAAATTGATTGTATTTTTATGAAGTACAGAGTTTTGAAAAGTTATATAATAAAAATAATAATAATATATTTTATGTTATAAATAATCACTAAAATATTAATGATATGACGTTTGAAACAGATATTCATTTTAAAATGATGCCTTTTTGAAGCAAAATTTCTCAAATTAAAATAACTGAAAACAAGTTGTTTTATTCTAGCTGTTTATAAATTTTTAAAACCGAACTTCTTCTGATCTGCTAGAGCTTGTAGCATTTTCTTTGATAGTTGATCTCTTTCATTATAAGTTTTTTACTTTACATTCAATAATGTTTTCTTTCTTTTCTCGCAACCTATCCTAAATTTTGAATTATTCTCAATTTAACATCAATAATGAAATACTGTTAATTTGGAAGAGGAAATGAAAAACAGCTGCTGTTAAAAGCAGCAGCTGTTTAAAACTAGCAGCCGATGCTGTTCATTGTTATGGAAGAGTGATAAAAACACGAACAAGCATAGAATTCCCGAAAAACAACAGAACTTACTTTTCCAATGATTCAATAAACATGTTTGTATAAACCCATTTAGAAAAGTTCAAGAAGTTTATTTGCATGTTTGAGAAACTTTTTGAAGCTATTTTCGAAAAATATTCATACACTCTAAAAACTATAGATATTCGAAAAAGCTACGGCTACAGTCTAAATCTCGGTCTTTTTCAAAATATTCATTTTCTTTTCTTTGAAGCTTCAGTCAAAATACCAGGTGTTTGGTATATCCAAAATGAATTTCCTTTCAACGCTGAATATTATTTTTTTTCAGTCTTCTTTCCAATCCATTACTTTATAAGAAAATTTCAGCAATTTTTTTTGTGTCTTTAGTTAGATTCCAAATAACCTTACGATAACTTCAAACCGAAATACGAATTCTTCAAAAATTTTCAGATGTTCAGACTCCGAAAAAGGAAAGCTTTTCCACACAAATGCAGATTACCTTGAAACATTCTAGCCAGATTCCAGAGCGTTTAAAAAAAGTACTTGTGCGAAATAACTTTAACCATTTAGTAAATCTTTGAGATAAATTTTAAAACACATTTTTTTCTATCGTTGCAAAAAATCTTATGGTCATTCCATTTATTACGAATATCGTTTATCGACTTAGCATTTTTTAATTTTTTAAAATATACTTTCACAACTTTTAATAGGAAACAAATCTTTTTAGTAGTTTAATACACCTTTAATAGCAGCCAATGTTTTAATGCAAATGACTGAGTCTTATTATTGAGAATTAATTGTACCTAATTAAAATGTTTATAACTAATATATTGAAATTAGGAGAAATACATTATTTCAAAACTATAAAATGGTATAGTGACTGTTATCTTTATAAATATATTATAATCGAATTTCCTTGGATATGAATCTATTATATTGTAGTCATTGATTTTCATAAGTCATGAGACAATAAGTGACAGAATATGCCAATAAGTACAGAAATTCTCTATCATTTTGAAAGAAATGGTTCTTTAATTTTATACTTTTAAATATATTTATAAGCAAAAATTGTTTTTAATATGCTAATTTCGGAATATATGCAAGAGTGGTATCTTCATATTTCAAGTAAAAAAATTTCTTTATAATAAGAGTGAGATTTTTGGCCAAAGTAGGCAAGAGTTCCTGTTAATAAAGTAGGCACTCCATTAAGCCTATGTTTATTCATATAAGTCGAAGCGGGCATTCAAGTAATTTTTCTCAGATGTATTTGAAAACCTCATATTTATCAGTTCAATCTTTTTTAAATGTATTACTAATACACTATTTCATCATAGAACAAATGTTTCATGATCCCTTTTCATTTCTAATCAATGGAAAGACACATCATATAGATACAACCTTAAACATTTTGTGAATGAATTTAATGATTTTTACATATCGAAAGCAATTCGAGTAGAAACTTTTTATTCGTTATTTTTTACTGACATAACCATTTATTAAAAAGGTTTATAACTTTATAACAGCGACCTATGATAGAAAAGTCAAAATAAATTAATGGAACATTAGTTTTAAGTTATTCCTTTAATGGAAATTAATATTTTTTTCGCCACCTCTATCTGCATCCATTGTATTTGTAGAGAATTTTAAAAAATGATCAAGTATTCGTATGGGCGAAGACAAAAATTGCTTAATACCATCGGATTATTCCATATTAGAGTACTTAAATAAATTTAAAAAAAACATCGTTTTAATTAAAAATTTCAGCCAAATTTACCGATTATCTGTAGAAAATAAATTTGTAGCTGAAAAGGAAATGTGAAAAAAAAAAGATCTAGAAGTCTCCTGGTTCAAATATCTTTGAGGATGACTATGGCGATATCTAGACGTTCTTCATACAGTCACAGTTTATTTACTCAATAGACTGATTAGGTGAAATACGTTTCAACCGCGAATCCCTAAAAGCTGATAAAGCAAAATGAGAAAAGTTGCGCTAGCTCAGTTAGGCACATATATGTTTAATCAATACATGCTAGAGCTCAGCGTTTTTACTGCTATTAGATTAAGGTGCTTGGATTGAAAGGTAAGTGTTTGACATTTCTTTTTTTATTGCTCTACTTAGGTTGCAAGTAGCTGAACTCTTTCACGAAACCTGGAGGATGGTGGAGCCTGATAACCACAGGAGTGCTTCTCAAAGGCAAGTTTTCTCTTTTTATTTTCGTTTGATTTTGGTTTTACTGCTCTCTGAGATCTTTTTGTGGCAATTACTTGCATCAATGCATGATTCGGTAAAAGCCATGTTGTACTAAAGGGAAATTTGGGAAGATGGATGGATTCTAGGTTTGTAGAAAGATAATTCCATGAAGATATATGCTTGATAAAAAAAAGAAAAAAGTGAATTTTTAATATCTAAAAATATTGGCATTAAAGATTAAATGAGCAAAATTCAATCAACTGTAAGACCATTGACTTAAACGATCTGATAGCTGAATTGATAAGAGAATATTTATTAAATTTATCTTCTAACTTTAAATATTCAATTCTTGTATATGTGTAAATTTATTTATTTCGAAAATCTCGAAAACGGTTCTAAAGATTTGGATCAAATTTTGTATTCAGATAACGTTTTGCTTTTTAGGTTAACTATATAGGCGTCTTTTAAAAAAAAGTACACACACACACACACACACACACACACACACACACACACACACACACACACACACACACACACACACACACACACCCACACACACACACACACACACACACACACACACACACACACACACACACACACACAAACAAACATTTTTATAATTAGCTATTAGAGCCTTTTTTTATTTTCTCTCAAGTTGATAAAGTCATATAGAGCCTTCTCGAACTTGATTTCACCATAATAAAACTTAATGAAGATACAAAAATATATTTAGAAAATATATTAGAAATGTTATATGTTATTTTAACATTTATGTTATATGTGTTAGAGCAATTATTTAAAATAACATGTTAATCTAAGTGCAATAATAATTATTTTTTATTTAAATGATCAGTTCAGATGCAGGTAAAATTGAACAATATTCATTTTAATCTGTATATGATTCGTATCTAAATATTTTCTGCGAAAAAACAAAATTTTACTAAAAAAATGATATTAGAACTGAGTTTGATTTTATAGATATTTATAATAGTATATATTTTATACTATAATAATAAATGAATACAAATCCTCATATCCTTGCGTTATCTATTAATATTTATAGTTTGAATTTTTGCTTAGGAGAATATTCTTCTAAAATGAATAAATTTCTGAAAATTTGTATAAAAAACACAAGTTTTCTATGCTTTTACTAGTGTAAAAAATTTACTTATGATGTTTACAAACTTGTGTAAAAAATTTGCTTAAAATGTTTATATATTTTGTTAATGATATACATGAAATTAATGCATTTTTTAGTTGTTCGCAATGATTCATAAACATTTTTCACGACTGAATGTTAAACGTGGTTTAGTTCTTCACTTACTATCATTCAATTAATTAAAACTGCTTCATTATCCCACCAATGATTTTTTTTTGAAATAGGGTTATATCTCTTTAAATATTTTATAAGATTATTCTCTTTAAAAATTTATAGGGTTATTTCTCTTTTATTTTTTTTTATTTAAACATCCTATCCTATTCCGTAAATATATAAATATTGAATGGGATTTTCTCATTTTAGTTTCAAAACCCCAATTACATAGATAGGTCTATAAAAATGATTTTATTATTTCGTTCATGTAATCAATTCTAATAATATTATTTGTTTATCTGTGTGGAAATAGTAGACATAATTGAAATCAAGTTTTAACTGTTTCATTAAGGTTTTTGACACATAAATACTAAAGTTACCAAGCTTTTTGGAAGCAAACTAGATTTTAGGTCTTTTTTATTCTAACGATAATTCTTTTCTTAAAATAGTGGTAATTAATATGCCTATGAGCAGATAGATTTGTTCTACTTAACTATGGAAATTATGTAAAATATAGAAACAGTTACAATTTTGAGCATGGGTGCTAAAAATCTCAGTTTAAATGAAATCCTTTTGATATGATAAAAATAAATTTTCAAAGAATCAATGAACTGAGCACTGTTCCGTTAATTATGCTAAATTGAAAAAACCAATTTTTCTAAATCACATCGTATCAGTGAAAAAAAGTTGAAAATTATTTTACTTTTACGACATATTTATTGATAAAATAAATACAATTATTTTATTTTTATTTAGTTGTTTAGAATTTACTTCGTATTTCATCCTTTTAAATATTATTAAATATTGAAATTCATATTCTCTCAAAATCATTATTAGATGGCACCACACGTGAATGCTCACATTTTCATTATCTTTAATAAATTAACTGGTGAATGAATTTTGAAAATATTAAAATAATTAAATAACATTTAGGATGTATATGCATAGGAAATTTAATAAAATCCAGTACATTAGGAAAACCTCCCACAAAACCCAACCAAAGTTCCATTTTTACAAGCATAAGTCAAAATAATGAAAAGAACACAAAAAGTTATTTAGTTATATATATTTGAAATAATTCATATATTTGTAATAATAAAATTGAAAATATGCACTATTTCCTACAAATATATTTTCAAACACTCCCTCACAATTTATTAAATGTTAAATATTTCGGAGATTTTAAATCTGACAATCAATCTGTATTATCAAGAACAGAAAGGATAAATCAAATATTTGTTTGTCAAACGGTTTTCAAAATATTCCGAGAATTTCAGTTGAGAGGAGAAATTCAGAGAGTATTCTAGATTATTAAAGTACAAGCTTCCTGTTATCGGGAATCCATTAGTCTCTATTTTAATAAATTTAATACTTAAAGATGTTGGAGAAGTGCCAAAATTTGATATTTCTCCTTAAAACACTAATCTTCGTAAAACACTAAATTAACAAACAATCAATCCAAATAAATTAAGCAGGTATATTATGAAAATATTTAAAACTAAATATTTTTTCATCTTATAGCTTATAGACACTTTTTTTAAGTTTTTAAAAACCGGAATTCATGTAAAACTTTTTTCTAATTCAAGTACATTTTTACTTTGAAATCAAAATCATATTAAAAAATGAAATAATCTTTTAGTATTTTATAATTTTCTTTCTTAAAGTATTTAGAAACTATATGATTTATATCTAAATGGGGTTTGATAATTTAGATATAACTTGTTTATTTTTTCATTTGATTCTAACAGTAATAAAAATTCATTTTAATGATATACATATGTTATAAAAAGTGTAAGACTTGAATAACCATTAATTAACAGACGCAATTGTAGAATTACCATATTATATCATGAAGCTGAAATAATCTTTCAGTATTTTATAATTTTCTTTCTAAAAGCTTTCAGAAACTATATTATATATATCCAAATGTGTTTTGCAAATTTAGATACGATTTTAATTTTTTTAAGATTCTAATTGTAATAAAAATTCCTTTTAATGATGTACATATGTTATCAAAAGTTTAAGAATTGTATAACCATTAATTAATAAATTCATTTGTGGAATTATCATATTATATCATGAAGCTGAAATAATCTGTCAATATTTTAAAATTTTCTTTCTAAAAGCTTTCAGAAACTATACGATATGTATCCAAATGTGGTTTGGAAATGTAGATATGATAATTTTAAATTTTTTATTAGATTCTAACTGTAATAAAAATTCATTTTAATGAAGTACATATGCTATCAAAAGTTTAAGAATTGCATAAGTGTTAATTAATAAATGTGATTGCGGAATCATCATATTATATCATGAAGCTAAAATAATCATTAAGTATTTTATAATTTTCTTCCTTAGCTTTTTTAGAAACTTTTTGATACATAACCAAATATGGTTTGGAAATATAGTTATTATTTATTTATTTTTTTCATTTGATTCTAACTATGATAAAAATTCATTTTAATGAAATACATATGCTATCAAAAGTTAAAGAATGGCATAACCATTAATTAATAAACGCAATTGTGGAATCATTATATTATAACATGAAGCTGAAATAATTTTTCAGGATTTTATAATTTTCCTTCTTAAAGTTTTAAGAAACAGGGCATATGTATATAAATTAGAGTTGAGAACTTTCGATATGATTTTTGTTTTGTTTTTCATGAGATAATAACTATAATAAAGTTCCCATTTGATCACCAAACTGCAATAAAAATTAATTTTAATGGTATACATATATTAGCAAAAGTCAAAGAATGTCATAACCATTAATTAATAAATGCAATTATTGAAATATCTTTGCTGACTAGGTAATAAAAAGCGAGCGAATGAAGATAATTTCACTGTTTTGAAAAGTTCATATCTTCATTTTCTTTTCTGTCAAACTCTTTTCTTCAAGGCGAAGTGAAGGAGTTTAACTGAAATATTATTTCTCCAAACCACTTAAGACTTTTCAAATCCGTTTGTAATATAACTTAAGAAGATTTCTCTGAAATATGCGCACTTTAAGTCAATTATGAGTTCTCTTTTGAAAAATCATTAAAACGCACAGAAATAAAAAAGTCGGTAACAACACTTTATTCTTCCAGATGCTTTTATAATAAGTCATTAGATAACTTTAAAGCTCTTAAACGAAATAAATTGCTTGATATTAAGAATTCAACTGCATAAATATTTGCTTAGGAATTAGAATTTTGCAATATTTCTTCATTATGACTGGTTGTTGATAGCCTCTTTGCGTTGAAGAAATGTGATCTATAGTGGTGCAAGTCTTAATTTTTTTCTTTCGTTAAGATACAATGGGAATAAATAAGAATTAATCAAAAATCAATATAAAGCATTTAGTTTATTTTGCTATCGTCAAAATAATAAAAAATAATAAAGATGTGAAGCAATTTTTACTTACAAAAAGCTTTGAATCTAGTGAAATATTCAAGTGTTTGAAAACGTTTAAAAACCATGACTTACACCATTGCTGATATGAAATTTTAAATTAAAATAGTTCATTTTTCAAATATATAAAGTAATGGGGGATAAACAAATTTAAAATAATTCGTACTTTATTTAAGATATCTAAGACTTCAATTGCCAATTTTAGAAGATTATAATTTGAATTAAGATTCGGTAAATAACCTTCCAAAATTTAATGGGGAAAATATCTTTATTTATGGAAAGTTCTTTCATATTTCTTCTTCTTCTAGTTTTGTCAATAGTTTGTTTACGAAAAAATCATGAAATTTCAAAAACCATCGTCTCAACAATAACAATAAGCTATTTGAATTATCGTTTAAGTTAAGAATTAAAAAAAAGTTTAATTGCGTGGGGTATGTTAAATAAAAATATTGATTTAATGACCCTTTTCAACCAATAAAATTAGTTTGTGTTTTTTTTTAGTTTTTACTAGATAAATTTCATTAGAGATATCACTCAAGTAAAAAAAAAAAATTCAATGTATGCAAATTTCCATAAGACAATAAGTTAAATTAAAATGTACTTTAATAATCTCAATGAGATTAAATGGAAATTTCTTATTAGCAATATAACTTTTAAAATACTTTTGATATTTTTAGGAAAAAGATAAAATATAAACAAAGTTATTGAATGCTGTTTTTTATTAGATTAACCTACTTTATCATAATCATATTTTTAAAATTTCATTCTGACGGATAATGATATTATTGGATGAAAATTATTATTTTTTTCATTTTGCTGCTTATTTCTATTTTATGTATTCCCTAATTTAAGCTTGATTTCTAAGTTCCCAAACTATCGCAAGAATCAGAAAATGTTAAAATAGTTTTGATATTTCAAAGCTGTTAAGATATAAAAATAATTTTCTATTTTTAAAAAAACCCCACCGAGATGCAACTTTGACAGGATACCAGAATCTATGAATATTTTAGCATAGTTCAAGGAAAAATATTTTAATAACAATATAAGTATAGAGGAATCAGTGCAAATATATTCTTGAATCATCCAAAATATACTATAAAAATTCTGTAGGAATGACAGAAAATTCAAATAATAACTATAAAATATTCACTGTCATACTGTCATGGTATTTCATGCTAAGAATATATTATTGTTTATGATTTTTTCAATGATTTTTTAAGGGATCCAAATATTTAAAAAGCTTCGTTACAGTTGGAATTAATATCGTGGTAGTAAAACTTTGTGACCTTTATATTTTATGCCAATTTTAGTAGGACATTGAAGTCTGTCATAATTTTCTTACCGTGATGCATTATATTGCTAATTCTTCAATTAATCAAATGAGAATTCCAGACACCCTTGGTGAGAGATTCAGAGAGTATTTAAAAATAATTCATAGTTAAAAAAAAGAAAAACTAGAAAATTATGTGAAACAAATAAATATTTAGACAAAAAAAGTCTTTAGAGAGTATCTAAGTGACAAATTGTCAAGATTTGCATAGTTTTCTAACGTCTTTTTCTAATACAAAGAATGATTTATGAGTCCATATATCATGAATGCCGGCGTCATGGCACAGAGGTAGCGCGTCTCCCTCGTGATCTGGGTGTCCCGGGTTCGAGTCCTGGTCAGAACATGATTGTTCTTCGGTATACTATCTATGATGTGTATGAATGTGCCTCCCTGTAAAAAGGGGCTGTGAAAATGAATGTGATGAGTGTCTAGCTAAGACGTACTCTTGGCCCTAATTGGCGCTACTTGAAACAAAAGACACACCCTCGGCTTAAAAATGCTGACTACGACAGCGAGTTTGCCCATGGCAATTGCCATTAGTAACAACAACAAAAAAAATACATATATCTTGAATTCCCGTATGCAAGAGGTTTGGGTATTGAAAGTAACAACAACAAAAAAAATAATTGATGAAATAGTTACAGTTTGAAGACACTCTAATTCTGAATGATGATAGGTAAAGTAACTTTGAGTTTGGCCAGAGGCTATCAAAAGACCTGAACTCTTCCCAACAAAATATTTTTTTTACCAAAGGGGGGACATTTGAATCATACGAAATCAAATTGCACAAATTCCGCTGACACAGAAATATTCCAGGCAATCGTGTCTCCAAATCTGTGACCTTCCACGCATCATTACATGTCCATAGGATGGTGGGCTGCATTTCATGCACGAAAATACGTAGAAACCAACTTTTATGTCTTTTTGTTACATAATTTGGAACGGTTCATCTTAAGAATTCTATTTTGTTCTAAAATATTATAAATTTAACCTGAAATATTGCTACTCAAGACAAAATTAAAATGATTTCTTTTTAAAATTAATAACTTTGGGGCTGTTATAAAACTATGTAAGCATGAGCCACTCCTCGAGTTTTCGCCGTTTTTATGAAATTGCACAATTTCTTTTGACATAAGAAATTATTAATTTATCGAAGAGGAAATTTGGACCAAATATATCTTTAGAGTTCACAAGACAAACCAGTTCAATTTTGAATTTTCCAAAACTCTTTAGACGTATAGTCTGTTTTCGCCATCTTTTCTTCCAATAATAATTTCAATATTTTTATAAATAATAAATATTTGTTTAAAATAGTTTTAGACAGTAATTAAAAAGAAAGGTGTAATAAATATAATTAAACGCTATCTGGTTTTCATAAACTGAAGATATAGGGTTTGAATACAACATATATGCTTCATAGCAATTTAATATAAAAATTGGTAATATCTGCCAGAGGATTTAAAGTCAAATTTTTGGCCCTGGAACCTCTGAAAGAAACTTCCAAATTCTTATTAAAATTTTTCCAAACTTTTTCCCCAGCCTTCAGTTTTTCTTTCCTATTTTTACATTTCAATTTGTCGGTATATAAGACAGCACCAAACTATGAAGATCTAGTCAATTTGTCGGTATACAAGACAGCACCAAACTATGAAGATCTAATCAATTATACAAGACAGCACCAAACTATGAAGATCTAATCAATTTGTCGGTTTACAAGACAGCACCAAACTATGAAGATCTAATCAATTTGTCGGTTTACAAGACAGCACCAAACTATGAAGATCTAAAGATTTGCCTTGATATATATATTCTTCTGGAATCTTAAAACAAAGAATAAAATTCACATGAAGAGATCTACGGGATTGTTTATAGGAATCAATTCCTGAAGGAGTTTAAAGTTAAGTATAGATTCTTCTTGGTGACATAGTGATCAAAAAGTCGTTTTCTTGAAACTAATTCGGGTATTGTCTTGACGCTATGTATAGATTTCATAGACTGCATTTAAGGTTAATCTATGAAAACAGGAAATAATGCCTTAATGTAGGAAATATGTCCGATAATTTTCCCAAATCAATATATTTTGTCTTTGTTCTAATCTATTTGGCCAAACTCTATTCAACCATAACAGATCTTTCGAAGTATGTCACAAAAAAGAAAAGTTGCGCCATGTTGTAACTAATTCTTTTCCCTTTCCTTTCTTTTTTTGATTTTATCAGGAGTACACTTGGTTTAACATTACAGCAGCATCAATGCGAAAGAAGAGAGATAAAGCAGTAAAAAATAATATGACGGCGAATTGAATTAAAACAAACCAGAAAGCTTATAAACGAAGAAAAAGGAGTTGAGAAAAGCCTCTGACAGCTGATACAGAAGATATTTTATTTCTTAACACAAAAATTTACTCTGAGAAAATAGAGTTTACTTTTCGCTCAAAAGAGTTCTTTTCTTTTGGAAGAAAGAAAAACGAATGGATTCTAAGTCAACGTACATGAAATATTAAAACGATAATAATTTAGTGGTTGGTAATGAATATTATAGAATAGTTTTAGTTGATATACTTTTTTCAGAGTTATTTAAAAGCTGACTATTCTAGAAAAGACTGTTTAATTTTTTAATATGAAATTTAATTATTTAAAAGGAAAGAAATAGAATTTTTGATTAAAATGGGTTCATCTTTTATGATTGCATTTATTTTATTTAGCAATTTTACTCTTTAAAGCACAAAAAAACAAAAATCTAATCTGAAAAAGTTTACTAGCTGATTTCCTGGAAGAGGGTCAGTGCATTTTCTCCGTGATCTGGGTTTCCTGGGCTCGAGTCCCAGTTCAGGCATGGTTGTTCGCCGTCGGTTCTGTCTGTTTTTTCTGTTTGTAAAGTGCTGTATGCTTACTTATGAAAGCTTTA
Source organism: Argiope argentata (assembly GCA_026289955.1). Taxonomy (NCBI): domain Eukaryota; kingdom Metazoa; phylum Arthropoda; class Arachnida; order Araneae; family Araneidae; genus Argiope; species Argiope argentata. Next base: position 8,255,023 of record JAOUZG010050968.1, on the reverse strand, counting down.
TGCAATACTTAAGGTGGTTTTCTAAATGGGGGCTAAAAGGGTTTTTCCTAAATGTTCAATAAAAAATAGTTCCCTATCTTTTATGTGGAATTAAGCCTATAATTTACTAATCGGCATTTTATTTACGTTATCAAATTGAAATTTCGATGAAATGATATTTTTAACATGATAGTTTCATTATTCTTCTAGGGCCGGGATGGCCTGGTTGGTAGAGCTTGACTCGTACTCCTTAGGTTATGGGTTCGAAGCTCACCGGCCAAAACATTCCCCGAGTGTGTGGCGCTTGGCGCTCGTTAAATCTGTTCGTGGTCGCAAACACTTCCATATCGAGAGTAATATCACTGGGGGTACTGAGTCAGAAGTGATAGTTCTCTGTTCCAGGTCTAAATTAAGATCTGAGATGTATGAATGAATTTGCATGAATTTAGTCCGCCCCTAAAAATGGGTTGTGACGTGTGTGTAGCTAAGTCGTACTCTTGGCCCTAGATGGCGCTACTTGTAAAATAAGAGACGTATGTCTCCGGCTTAAAATCTGCTGATGTATCAGTGGGGCTTGTCCACGGCAAGTGTCATTAGTCACAACAACAAATTATTCTTCTTTTAACTTATAGATAAAAAATTGCCGAAATTTATCAATACGATCCTTTTTCCTAAGATTTGTGGATAAGTTTTTCTACAAGAAAGTAAAAATGAATCTTATTTTCTTGAAAATAAATTCATGAAATAGAATGCTTGCAAGTTATTGAAAAAATTGACAGTTTACCTGCAACTGTAAAGTGTAAAAATTTATATTTTTTATTCATATAAAAAACAACAACTGCGAAAGGACTTATTGTTTTAAAATTATTATTTCCTTTACAATTGCTTGGTTAGAAAACTGTAAAAGAAAATTCTAAATTTATGAGATTTAAAAAATATGAAAAAACTCTAACTGGTTTGAAAATAAATTCATGAAATAGAATGCTTGCAAGTTATTAAATAAATTGACAGTTCACCTGCAACTTTAAGGCGTAATTTTTTTAAAATTTTTATTCATATCAAAAAACAACTGCGAAAAGGATTTATTGTTTCAAAATTATTATTTCCTTTACAATTGCTTGGTTAGAAAACAGTAAAAAAACTCTAAATGAGGAATTATATAACTTTTTATGAGATTTAAAAAATATAAAAAAATCATACCTGATTTTTAATTAATAATTGTTTAGGAATTAAAAATTTAGTTTTACCGTCGCATATTTTAGGAGCTCTTAAAAACTAGTTAATTTGCCTAAAACTGAAAATAAACTAAAATACCTAAAGATGACCACAATTAATAATTAGAGATAAGTACGTAAATTACGTAAAAATCTGGACAATTCACATAAAGAACAATATAAGCTTCACATGAAGAGCAATATAAAATTATATTAATCCTAAAAAATTCATATAAATCTAACAGATACTAATTATCAACTTATTTCTTAATTATATTATTTATCATAAGTTAAGTTTTTGATAATTTCTGATAAATTCAATTACTTTTAATAGAAATTTGTCTTAAATTAAATTGATAAAGACCGTTGTTGAGCAATTAAAATTCTCTTAAACTTTGAACTCTTAACTTGCTTCCATGTGTAGAGATTTATTAAGCAAGATATTGTTCATCCCGATCATCCCCCAAACCATCTGTTGAAGCTGTTGGTAACCTAAGCAATCTCCTCATCATAATGGAAAGGGAAGATTAGCAGCTACTCAACAGTTTGAAATTACTTATTGAGCCTGTTAGGCAGAGAGAGTGCTTAAGATTATCGATTTCTTGCGGTTCTTGTCTAGCATCAGTTGCAGCTGCGGAAAATTCGGACGAAACGTGAAAAATTCAAGCTCTTTTTAAAGATTCGTGTATGTGTTAACATGGTGTTACGTGCATTTTTAGTGACATCGCCTTAAAAAAATCTAGACATCTTTGGTGACGTACTCAATTAATTTTTTTGGGTGCGGTATCAATGAGAATTTTTAAAATTTTTGTAAAAAAGAATCGATGATATGATATTTAATTGGAATGAGGAAACCAGTTCAAAGAGTAACTATAAACAACATTCGTTTCCAAGTAAAGGAGTATGAACTCGTTTATAATTTCAATTTGAGATCAGTTATTTAGTATTGATTGTTAACATACGAATCAAGTTCGGAAGATTTGATAGTCTTGAAAGATGGGATATTCTTAATTTCTCGCGGTTCTTGTCTAGCATCAGTTGCAGCTGCGGAAAATTCGGACGAAACGTGAAAAATTCAAGTTCTTTTTAAATTGTGTATGTGTTAACATGGTGTTTCGTGCATTTTTAGTGACATCGCATTAAAAAAATCTAGACATCTTTGGTGACGAACTCAATTAATTTGTTTGGGTGCGGTATCATTTCAGAAGTTTTTAACTTTTTGTAAAAAAGAATCAATGATATTATGATATTCAACCGGGATAGGGAAACCAGTTAAAAGAATAACTATAAACAGCATTTGTTTCCAAGTAAAGGAATTTGAAATCGTGTATGATTTTAATTTGAGATCAGTTATTTAGTATTGATTGTTAATATACGAATCCAGTTCGAAAGATTTGATAGTCTTGACAGGTGGGATATTCTTAATTTCTTGCGGCTCTTGTGCATCAATTGCAGCTGCGGAAAATTCGGACCAAACGTGAAAAATTCAAGCTCTTTTTAAATATGTGTGTATGTGTTAACATGGTGTTTCGAACATTTTTAGTGACATCGCCTAAAAAAATCTAGATATCATTGATGATGAACTCACTTAACTTGTTTGGGTGAGATATGGCTTAGAATTTTTAAAATTTTTGTAAAAAAGAATCAATGAAGAGTATATGGTATTGAATCGAAATGGGGAAACCAGTTCAAAGAATAACTATAAAGAGCACTTTTTTCTAAGTAAGGGAGTTTCAAATCGTGTATGATTTCAGTTTGAGTTCAATTATTTAGTATTGATTGTTAACATACGAATCAAGTTTGAATAGTTTTGTACTCTTGAAAAGTCGGATACTCTTAATTTATTGTGATTCTTGTCTGGCATCAGTTGCAGCTGCGGAAAATTCAGACCAAACGTGAAAAATTCAAGCATTTTTTAAAGATTTGTGTATGTATTAACATGGTGTTACATGAATTTTAGTGAAATCGATTTAAAAATTAATACACATCTTTGACGATGAACTCAATTAGTTTATTTGAGTGCGGTGTCGTTTAGAATTTTAAAAATGTTTGTAAAAAAGAACCAATGAAGAGTATATGGCATTGAATCGGAATAGGGAAATCGGTTCAAAGAGTAATTGTATGTAAATAGTGATCGTTTCAAAGTAAAGGAGCTCGAAATCGAGCCTGATTTTAGTTTCAGATCAATTATATCAATTGATTGTTAACATACGAAACAAGTTCGAACAGGTTGATACAATAAGGCCAGATACTCTTAATACGCATAGTTATGAATATACATCTGTCAGATATACATCGCTTTTAATGAGAGAAATTATAGCATCCTTTAAAAACCTGTATATTCTTTAAAAAATTTTTCTCCCCATTTCACCATTATCTATGCATTTTAATTCATCAATCCAACAGATTATCATCTTTTTCGATGTGGATATGGTGTGTATTTCTATTCTACAATTTCCTTCCAGATATAGATGTGTTGATATTGACTTTCGTTAATTCTATGAAGTCTCTCCGATAAATGACTTTATTATGTTGTTGCTGTTGTTACTTATGGCACTTTACAATTTGGCTGTCAGACATTCAGCGATTTAAGCCGAATGAGCGCCTCTATTTTTCAGTAGAGCCAATTAAGGCCAAGAGTACGACTTAGCTACTTCATTCGTCACATTTGCTTGCAAAACCCCTGTTTAGAGGGGAGGTACATTTACATACTTCACAGATAGAATATAAAAGAGGAACAACAATGCCCGAATCGGGACTCAAACCTGGGACGCCTAGAACATTGGGAAGACATGCTACCCCTATGCCAGTAAGCCGGCAGACTTTATTATAGAGACAGTATGTATTGTATGTTAGGTACATAATCGCCTTGGTTAAAAGTATGGGTAGAAGAAAACCTATTAGTTTGCAAAGGGTTACTGAAATAGATAAAACTTGAACCTGAAATCCAACGGCTCACTAGTTAATAATGAATAAAAACAGAAAAGAAATTTCTTACTTAAAAAAATAGTTTGAGTTGTTTCGTTTCCAATTTCTTACATTAAAATTACTGATTCTTATCAGTACAGTTTGAAGTTAGGTGCCTAAATTATTCTATTAACATTCTACCATCTTAACGATTGAATTTAGATCGTAAAATAACTTCATAGGGAGTAGAAATAGCATAAATATTTATATGAGACTGAAAAGTAACATGTACAAATACTTAAAACAGATAACACTTTTTAGGTCCTGTCAGAAAATACTAATGCTGTTTTCAATAGATACTGATATTTATAGATATTACAGTTTACAGCAATGTTAATTTCCATATTTTTTTATTCATTTCTTTAAAGAATTATGCAGTGTAAAAGCCTCCCTTTGGAAAGTATCTATAATCAAATTAGTTAATCATAATGAGTTTAAAAGAAAAAGAATGAAGCGAAAAATACCGAGTACTCGATCTTATCTTCGCCCATTAAATAACTTCTAAACCATTAGAGATAAGCGTATGCGACCAACAGGAAAAATAATTTTTAGATAAGATGTTCTAGTTAAGATTTTTAAACAAGATATTGCTTATTTTTGTAGTTGATTAATTTTCATCGGTGAATTTATAAAATATTTCCAATTAAAATTGTTTTATTTTATTGATTTCTCAAAATAGTGGTTACTCTTTAAAAATTAATTTTTAGATAAAATATATTTTAGACAGTTATTTTAAAATATTTTTGTAGTTCATTGAACCTAAAAGAATGTAATAACTGTTTTGTTGCTGTTTTTTATGGAATTTACCATGGACAAGCTAGCTGATGTAGTCAGTGAATTAAGCATAAGCAGCGTCTCTTGATTTTATAGTAGTAGCAACTACGGCCACTTTTGATATTCAATCATCACATACGCTTGTACAGCCTCTTTTTACGGGGGGATATATATGGTTCTCTGATTAAAATAGAATATAAAAAATGTATTAATTATTTAATAATACTTAATATTAAAAATATACGTTCATTTTGGAAAACACCTTACAGATAAAACACAGAAGAATAACCATGCCTGAACCGGGACTCGAATCAGCGAAGCAGGGATAAAAAATTGTATTTTACTCAAGATATTAATATATTTTACGGAATTTATACCTTAATAATATAATGTAAATAATATTTATATAAATAATCCTGTAAGAAGAATGAAAAGTAAATACTAATACTTAATTCAAAAATTTAGATACTTTTTAATTATATCTTTTAGTTATTAAATAATTTTTATTAAATGCTGTTGATATTTTGCTTATCGATTAATGATTGTTAATTTAGACTTTTAAATAGAAGACTTAGTTCAAATATTTGCTTTAAAAGGAAATAAATAATTATTTATAATTATATATACTGCTAAAAATTACGATGCATAATTTTTTATACAATTTTTTAACCTACGAGTCAATTTTAGTAAAATTATCTTAGAAACTAATAATAAAAAGAAAAAATTTTTAGAAAAGGGTAATTTTAGACTATTTCAACGGCCATCTTGAGGACAATCAACCAATCAAATGTAGACGCTTTTTCAAGGAAACTATTCATTTGCTTAAAAAAGGAAATTAAGATCCTCTTAATGCAATCTGTCTTGGTTGCAAATTAGAGAAAAAAATTTTCAAAATATTTAGTATTAAAAATTATCTTCTAGAGAGAACAATCGGCATTCAGCATATTAAAAAATGGATTAAAAATATCAGCATGTTAAAACACTAAAATAATAAATAGCAACATGTTCTTTTCACCTAAATTAGTCAGAAAGTATAATTGTTATCTAATCAAAATATATAAATGGCTAATAATATCATGGCTAATAGGAATTCTTTTTGTATAGCTTTTATATTATTTGATTTATTTTCCAGGAAGTATTAATAGTAAATTCCAATATCACTAAGCACTTTGTTACTTTATGATACAGACATTTATCCGTTTCCCTTTATGTCACAAATAGATGAGGAGTTCAAAGTCACTTCATAAATAAACTTTACTTGACAGTTGCATATTACCCCTAGCTCTAAAAAGACCATTTTGCCATTTTAAAACTTTATTCTCAAGTTTTGTAACAAAAGTTAAAAGAGATGGCATGGCCTCCTATCCGATAGAAAATTCACATTCTTTTAAAATGTCAAACATCATGGAAGAAAATATATATTATGATGGAAAAAGGTTATTACTTCCTTTTTCGTATTTCATTTTACAGAAAAAATTATTTTTTAGTTCTTCCGAAAAAAAACTTTTGAATTTTTCTAAAGAAACCGTCATTGGAACAAAAATGATCATAAAGTTAGAGATCGATATTGAGACTAACTGTATGCATGTGCAAGATACGACTCGGAACTTTTTAAACATTTACCGATTTTTTTTTCTTGACTGGAAAATATTTACTTGTCCTACTTTTGTACAAAAAGATTTATTAGGCAAACGATATTAGAAAATATGTAAGGAAATACATCAATAATATTTTTTTTGGCTATATCATTTTTTGTTGGTAAGGAATCTAAAAAAATTTAGTTTCCCAAAAACGTGAGAGCTTGTATGTCAATATTTGACAAACAACTTTTTGAGTTAAGTGAGGCGCATTTTTGGCGTTTAAATAAGGGAATACATCAATAATATTTTACTTTTTTGTTGTTGGCTACATAATTTTTTGTTG
>JAOUZG010050968.1:8202274-8247766 GCA_026289955.1 Argiope argentata | reverse complement strand
GTGTGTGTGTGTGTGTGTGTGTGTGTGTGTGTGTGTGTGAAATGTGAAATCTTGTATGTCAATATTTGACATACAACTTTTTGCGTTTTGAGTGGCGATATGGTTATGCAATTTTTGTAACTCCCAATAATGTTCTAAGTTACACTAATCGAGGCCCCAATCTGAAAGAAACTCTAACATAGTGATATACTAAATATTGTGATTCTGAATAAAACTGATGAGAAAGTCGAATAATATTTTGCTATACATTTTTAATTATGAGCTTTTATACTTTTGATTCCATTGTTAAAAGGGTATGTTCGTGTGCTATACACTTTTAATAATGGAATTTCGTAGATTTATGTCAATATTATTATTAGTTCTATAGTAATACTCCTATTATAATGATAAAAAGAGATGGTTGAATATCTTTTTACATCTTAAGGGTCAGTAATTGCGTATCAACTCAAGTGCAAATCATGACACTGAATATTCCTCTATGTGAGTTAATAAAAAGCTTGTCAATTTTAAAACAGAAATTATCTTTTTAATGATTTCCAGCTGGTTTCCTAGGCTGTACAAAAATATAAACCTAATGGAAAAAATATTGATTTGATGATTTGATCAAACGTTGAAAAATAGTAATATTTAAGGAAGATTAATGCAAATGTGTGTTATCCTTCCCTAACTTAAACTCCTAACAATTTATTTCTTATATTCTTTAATTGAAACGACCACTTCTACTGTACGATCCTCTAACTGCGAGAACATGTAGGAATTATTATTATATTTTTCTTCAGGACAGATATTTGTTTCATTAGCCTCCCTATAAAGGAATTGTGTTGTGTTGTTACTTATGGCACTTACCTATGGACAAGGCCTACCATTGATACAGCAGCAGATTTAAGCCGAAATGAGCGTCTCTTGTTTTTTGAAGTAGCGCCAACTATGGCCGAGAGTACGACTTAGCTACAAACTCACAACAATTGCTTGCACATCCCCTTATTATAGGGGGGCACAGTCACACATCTCACAGATTGTACTCAGAAGAACAACCATGCCCAAACCGGGACTCCCAGAACACGAGGAAGACTCGATACCTTTGTGCCAGAAAGCTGGCATAAAGAAATTGTGTTTATCATTGCTGGTAGTATCTATTTATGTTTTTTTTATTCTTTTATACTTTCAATTAGAAAATATTTCCTACAACTAGAAGATAATTTTAACAACTAGAACGTAATTTCAAAATTAGAAATTTCAGCATAATACAGAAATACTCGCAAAAATACTTTTTAAAAACACCATTTTTTTAAAAAAAATATCTTTATTCTTAATATATAATTTAAAATTCTTGAAGATAAGAAATTCTAAAATAATTCTCTTCTCCAATACTTGTTTTTGCCTGATGGCAGACAAGAAACTTTATTCTATCTTATGCCATGACAGGAAGGGTTCATTGAACTTGACTTCGATAAAGAGTATTTAAAATAGTTCCTTTACTGAAAGGAAAAAGGTTATTTTTCTTTCCAGAAGACTGACTTTTCTTACCATTTACCGGTTGACAAAAGAATCTAAATGTCATAAAGATTCAAACTTCGAATTCAAACGTTGAAAGTGCCTTTCTAATGACTGAATGAACTCAAATGTGCCATTAGAACCCGCGACAAAGACTGAAGATATAAATGGTGGGATCATGGACCTCGAAGACAGTGCCATTAATATATATTTATAAAAGGCGACTAAGTAAACTCAGTTTCCTGAGTAAAGAAACTCTTTTGTGGGATTTCCTAAGAAGGCTTTTTTTATCTTTTACTCGCTGATCTGAGTAAATATTCTTTCTTCTCCGATACGTTACTCTTCATTATGTAATGCAGAATACCCACAAGGGAAAGTTGATCGCTTGGTTTACTGTGTATAACTACATTTCTTCCCAATCCAGTTTCTTTCCAGAGAGCGAATTCCTTAATGACTACATAAGTGGTTTATGCTAGTATACATAAAAAATGTAGCACTTACGGTATCTAAATATAGGCTGTTTTGTTTACTTTTCATGCGTTGGTGGGTTTTTGCATTTTGTTTTATTAGTTGCATTTAGATAGAAGAATATTTGAATGAATGTCGGAGTAAGATTCTTTCCCTCAATGAAAATTGTGCATCTTTAGGAATTCTTTTGTGGAACCACTTGTTTACATTGCATTCAATCAGTTTTATGAAAAGCTTTGATGGTCTTTATTTAATTCTTTATTATTATTAAATGTATTTATCTTTATTTATTTATTATAAGATACTGCTTATTTCTGTAGTTGATTAATATTCATCCATGAATTGATAAAATATTTTGAATTAAAATTGTTTTACTTTATCCATTTCTTAAAAAGGGGGGGGGGGTATTCTTTATAAATTAATCTTTAGGTGAAAGATACTTTAGATGGTTATTTAAAATATTTTTGAGATCAATGAACCGAAAAGAATTTAACGATTGTTTTTACTGAAGATATTGGTATATTTTACGGAATGTAGACAAAATTTAAAAATAATATTTGAATAAATAAGCTTGTAAGAAGAAAAAAAAACTAAATACTTACACTTAATTCAGAAATCTTTTACAGATCTGTAACTTTTAATTATATAGTTTAGTTACTAAATAACCTTTATTAAATGCCATTGATATTTTACTTATCGATGAATGATTGATAAACTATTTTCCTGAGAGATAATAGACTTAGTTTAAATATTTGTTTTAAGAAATATGCAACAAACACATATGTGGGAAACTGATTCTCTGGATTATAGTTTGAACCATAATAAATTATCCGAAGCATGACGACAAAAGCAATGAATGTAACTCTATATTATTTATTTCTTTTTAATAACACTTTATTGCATTGAAATGAAGGAGTATGACTCTAGAAAACTGTCTGCTATTCAGACAAATAAATAGTTCTTGTTATTATTATGTATAATATGAACTTTAACATCTAAAATTGCAATAATATTGTCAAAATGACGCATAGGAATGAGGAAATATAAATTAAATGTTTATTTAATGTCATCTATAAAAGAATCATACACATCCATATTTATTACTTAATTTAACAAGTCTGTTTTATTAAAAGAAATTTGCTTCCCATTTTTTATTCACTACAAGCCTAAAAACTAAATTTAATATAAGTAAAAAAAATCAGAATACTAAATGCTCAGTAAAAAATTATTGCTGTAAAATCAAAAATTAATAATTTTCGAATAATGTATATTTCATTACTTTTATTCGTATATTTAGCTCATTTCCATAATTTGTGTTAGCGTTTTTAATTAATTTATGCGATATTCAAATGAATGAAATACAAATTAATTGTTTAAAATTATGATCAGGGGGCGGAAATAAAATATGGGACGTAAAATCTATTTTGCGATTATAAACAATCTGTATTAATTTTAACGTAAACAACTCTCTAGTTCTCAAATGAAAACTCTTTTCAGAGAGTAAACATATATTTCATTATGTATAAAATCAATTCCTGAATTTTAAGTGCTTTTTATGATATCCCTGACTGGAATAGAATAGAGACCTAAACTTATTCAAATCAGTTTCATTTATTAAAGTAAACCACAAATTGTTTGCTATTTTATAACTGTTTTTACGACCCAAACTTGTTTCGAAAGAGAATAAACCATGCATTGGAAAAAAATTATAAAAGAATTTCTTAAAATGTAAAAGTTTCTCATGAATATAAAGGAGTCCTATCTTCAATAGATCTAATCCCAGATTTTCCGAGGCTTATATCAAATGCATGAACTATTTAAATCTTGGATTTGTTTTATTTTTTGTAGCCGTTTCCAATTGTGTGTTTAGCACTTACTTATATATCTATTTAGATCATTTAAAATTTAAATTTATTTCCAATCTATTGATGAAAAGATTTGAATGAAATAGGAAACGCAGTAAATATTTAACATTCATTATCGAAATCTTTTTTTCTATGCAAAGTCGTGAGTTTTAAACTTTTCAAAAATCCATATCTTATAGACTTCCATTTTTGTGCAGACTAACAAAAAAATACATGAATACAAATTGCTTTTTGGAAATTTGTTTAGAGATGCTTATAGGTAGTACCACAAAAGTTAAATTTAGTCATGAAATATATATTTTTTTAAATTCTTTATATATATGCCTCCGTTAAGTATCGTAAAAGAAAATAAGTAATTTAAAATTACAATTTTCCTTTAGAAAAATATAGAAAAAGCGTCAAGAAATACAAAACACATCGCATGCTCACACACACAAATTATTTACATGTTCAAAGGTAGATAATTTTCAATGTTTATGCTTATAGGTCGTACCACAAAAGTTAAATTTAGTCTTGAAAAATATATTTTTTTAAATCCTTTATATATATGCCTCCTTTAAGTATCGTAAAAGAAAATAATTAATTTAAAATTACAATTTTCCGTTAGAAAAATATAGAAAAAGCGCCAAGAAATACAAAACACATCGCACGCCCACACACACAAATTATTTACATGTTCAAAGGTAGATAATTTTCAATGTTTTTTTTTTAATTTTCTGTGTTGCAATGTTATTTTCCTTTTAAATAATCGAAATTTTACATTTAATTGATAATTAAAACCGTTTCATTATAAATGCTCATCAACTCTGGATTTGCTGGCGTCCTGGCTTAGAGGTAGCCCGTCTTTCTCGTGTTCTGACTTCCTGGGTTCGAGGCGTAGTCAGGGTATTGTTGTTCTGTCTGTGAGGGGTATGAAAGTCCCCCCTTGTAAATAGATACTGTGCAAGCGAATATGGTAAGTGTTGTCATTTTCATATGAGTTAGAAAGACTTCTACCCTCGGGTGCTTAGGGGTCCATACCCTCATAAGCTACTGCGCCCTTCCTCACATTGTAAAGCAAACACGTCATTATCATCAACTTTGGTTCTATTTGGTACAAGATCTAATTCCATTCAAATATCACCATATGTGAGAATTTGTCGTGAGTTGCGCTTTTTGTAGCAAATCAAACATCTTCATGCTTCTGTGTTTCAGTTGAAGAATAATTTTAGAAAGTAGAATGGCATCTTAAGTACCATCCTTTAATTTCAGATAACTACTCAAAGTCATAAACATAACAAATATCCTTGTTAACTATGAAAAACTTACATATATATATGAATGACATAAAAATGAAACAAATCAACTAAAATTTAAATCAAGATTTGATATTTTCTCTCTACATCTGGCTTCAAATGAAGGAAATAGTGAGAAATTTCTCATCATTGAATTGATACATTGGATATATTTCTATAAATATGCATTTTTTGAAGTTCGGAAATACTTTATTTCGTTGAATATTTAGTTTATTTACGCAGTTGCCATCGAAGAAACACTAGAAAGAAGTGAATGATTAATGAATTGACATGAAAACAAACTCTTGTTTTGAAATTTGAAAATAACTGAGAATTGACTTCATACTCCTGAAGAAGACCTGAATTTAAATTAACCTAATTTTTTTTTAAAAAAATAGAAATGCTTTGTCTAAAAAAATGAGTAGGTTTTGAAATCATAGATGTACAATACTTGAGACAAATGCAATGGAAAATGCATCAAATAGATTCTGTTAGTTATTTCAGCAAAGATCTACATTTATAATGCATTTTCGCTTGTAGAAATATATTCAGAATACAAATCAGCAAATGTGCCAGTTGTTTTTTTTATTGTTCCATTATCTCTTGCAATTAAAGAATCCTCTTTGTGAATCTCAAGTTATTTATTTATGGATGAAAAGATCGGTGGACACGGAATTCGGTAATTAATCGAGATTTTTTTTATTCTTGCATGATTCTTCTTTATCTTGCTACACGGTATTAAAAAAAGAATACGTAAACAACGAAAAGCTAAAATATATTCATTAAAGATGATTAACAGTTAGTTTTTCGTATCATGTGTTAGAGGAGAAAAAAATTGTTTCGTTCCGAAGGAGACTTAACGAGATATCTGTGATGACTATAAAATTAAACAATTGACTTTTTAATTGTGTTTTTTTCTCGTTAATGGGGATTTAATCTTTCTAAAAAAGCAAAACACTTATGTGTAGTTTTGTTGATAAACTTATGCGTTCTTAGTAGACCTTGAAACATGCTTCCGAGTTTTGCACCAAACACACAGTCCCAAATAACTCTAGAGTTGCTTTAGAAATTCTGCCTACAATTAAAACAATTATCACGTTGTTGTTTCTAATGTCACTTGCCATGGACAAACTAGCTGACGCTGTCAACGATGTTAAGCCGAGGCTTTGTCCCTTTTTTTATGTAGCGGTAACTCGCCCAAAAAGTACGGCATAGCTACTGAAGTATCCCATTAGCTTGCACATCCCCTTTTTATAGGGGGGGGGGCACATCCTCACATCTCATAGGTAGAAAAGATGAAGAACAAAAATACCAGAAACGGGACTAGAGCAGATCTTGGGGAAGAAGCGTTACCCCTGAGCCAGGAGGTAAGCAATAACTATCATAAAAACAATTAATAACATGAATATGTATTTTATAAATCAAGTTAATTAATTTACATTACAATGTAGTGGCTGTATTGGCAGAAAGTCAGGAATCATGGGGTTAGACAAAAGACTCTCCGATCTTAAACCAATGAATTAATTACAGGAATACCTGAAAAGCTACATGAAATTAGTTGAGAGAAATATGTATCCAAATACTAAAGATAATGAGATAAGATAATGTATCTAAATACTAAATAATATGCAAAACGAAGTTCGCAAATCCAACGGTTGCCATTTCCACAAAGTCTGAACAATAAATTCCTCAGAAAGCATTCATTTTCATGTTATGAAATTTTTAATTGATTTTATTGTAACTTTAAAAAATATATATATGCATTTTTGAAACATAGTGCATTTTATAAAAAATTAATGGTAGCATATTATGAATTTATGAAGACCCATATTATATTAAAATTCCTTTATAAAGGAATTAAAATGAATAATAAAATATATAAAACATTATTTAACTTTATAACATATGTATGGAAGAGTCGAAAATGAGCTTAAAACATATACATATTTCTTCAATACTAAGCAGTATATTTATTCGCTAGATAATTTTCATAAAAAGTTAAAATAAAATTTGATCAGAGGAAATGTACATTCTCAGAATAGCATTCATTAGATCAGTATAAAAAGACTTCTTTTCCGTTGAAGACCTTTATTCCTTATAAGATTTTTAATTGTTGAATATGATAGTCGATGAATATCTTCTTTTTCGTCACAACATTATCATAGTTCTTACTTGATTGAGAATAAAGAACTATTTATCGAATGTTTTTGATATAATTCCAAAATCTTTATTGTTAACAAAAAAAGAAAACAATTAATTGAAAAGTGTTCGTGATTATATATTTTTTATGATATTCTTGAGTATGAAATTTCATCTTTTAAATGATGCCATTTTCAGTTATGTGTCTCTAAGTCTCCCACAATGAATTCAAGCATAGAGACATGCATTACATACCTCAATACTCTAATCCTTTTCTCATTTTCTGCAGTTCATACCAAACTTGCCTTTCCATGCAGGTTTGTTTTCATAAATGAAACTCTTAAACTAAGATTAGTTATAAGTATGATTGCACCAAGCAAGAGAGAAATCATTTGTATAAATTTTGAATCTTCGATTAAATTTATACCAAAATGTGGCCATTCATTCACTTCCTCTTCATAAAATAACCATAATAAAATATAAATTCATCTCCGCGACTACACGATGCCATCTCAAATGTTATTAATGTAAAAAGTGTGGCAGAAATTCTAATTAGCGACAACACGATGACAGCTGAAAAGTTATTGATGTAAGCAGTGGGACAGAAATTCTAATTAGCATACAAATATCTCTATCAAAATGGAGCATGTGTTTTTTCAAAAACATCTGGATTTTTCGCTTATTTCTGTACAAATCATAGGAAAAGCAGATTAAAATTTTTTACTTTAATTGTAATCAAATAATGTCGCCAATCTCCTTTAAGAATATTTCAAAATGAAGTTAAAAATGCCTAGATTTTATAAAGTTTCATTTACACTCATATAATCTGCAACTTAATTGTCTGTCTAAACAGTTCTAGAAAACTTGCTTTGAACAATTTTGTCTGAATACTTTTAAGTACATGCAGGATGATGTACCTTTAAGAAATCACGAATAAACTTTATGACCTAGCCCAACGAATCTAAAACAGAAAAGTAAGCTTCCTACAGTAAAGCCATTTCACTGTCTACATCCTTTCAATATCCTCTTGGGGAATTATTTCCATCAGTGATGGCCTGCAACTCTACCACTTCAGCCAGGATAATCTCCAAGCCATGGTGATAACTTTTTTTGGTTTCTGAGTTGCAGACTATTGGCTTTGCTTAGTTTTATGTAAAAGGTTATTTTAGGATATTTAAAATGAGAAATCTTCTTGAAAACGATATAAGTGCACTTAACACTAATCACCTCATTTAAAGTAATTGCTGAAATAAGATTCAGAAGTTCTCCATAAAACAGAGTTTATTTCTTGGTCACCTCTTTGGATCAGTTTTATTTTATGGTCACTTTATCTAGTTTTTTTAGTTATACGATTCAGAGCGAGAAAAAAAGACGTCAGGCTGTATTTCAGATTTATATTTAGATTAACATCATTTATCTTTATAAAATTATGCAGTAGTTGTGGTAATCTGTATTCATTTCTCATGTCACATAAAATTCATATTTCTCAGCAGTCGATTATATTATTGAAAAAATTTATGTTTTTTTAATTTTACAACTACACATGATTGGATTCAGAAAACAGCCTTTCTCAGGTATCTAAGAAGGTAATTTTTAAAGTAAGAATATTCTTTTTCTTACTAAAAATACAAGTTTTTGATCACACTCGTTTTTAGATTCTCCCTCTAAAAAAGAAAATGGAATTCTTTAAAGTAAAATTTTAAATCATGCTTCTCAAAATATCGAGGGATCACATCCGAGAAATTTCACACTTCTATGCTATTTATTCATTGTTCTTAGGAAGTAATTCTGCATAATAATGCGCGAAGTGGAAGGATTTTGTCACGAAATACAATATATGGAAATTACGAAAACCTTTGTTTTATAAAGTAAATTTCGTCATCCATTTTATCCTTTATTCCTATTTTAAACAACGCTAATTTCTACAAAGGGTTTGGAGCTCTAAAGCATATCTGAAATCATTAAATATTAACTTGGGTTTCACCTCCAAAGAAGGATTCAAAGCATTTCATATTTGATGTTGCCTTGCTTAATATATGCCTTGCGTACAAAGAATACTCGTCAGCAATCTGCAGATGTATAGCATAACATGATTTCCGACTTTCTTTCCATCGTTTTCAGAGAAAAGATGAGCTTTATATCTTTTCTTGTGCTTATTTGAAGTGCTTTTTCATGCATTACTTCTACAGTCAAAACTGCGTAGGCGTACCTTTATTATTTTGATTTTTTAAAGCTATTTTTCCTTACTGTTTTGCGTTTTAGGATTTTATGTTTGTATTTATGTTAAATAGAGATTATTGTTTCTTGCAATTTTTTTGTATAATGTATTTGATTTATGCATATTTCTTTTTTTAATTAATTTTTTCCTAATGTATTATATAACAAATACTATTCATGTTACCAGTTAATGAAATTTATTTCATACAAAAGATCCATTGATCATATAACTTTTTGTCTTGAAGCTTTTTACCATCAGATTTTTCCCATCGATGTTAATTTGAAACCCGTATTCCACCTTAAATGCATCCAAGGAAGAAGGTTTGGCTGAACTTTATTTAGACTATAAGTCAGAATGGCTTTATTAGTAAGTACCGGAAATATATTCCGTAAATTGTTATATCAGATTCTTTCCTGATTATAGCAGCTATTGAAAAAAGCATTTCAAATAGCTATCATGTAGCTTTAGATACTGAGGTAATGTAACAAACAATCTTAGTCAAACCAATCGACGTACATATTAGTTTTTCACGCACTACCATTTGGATTATCTTGTTGTTGTTGTGTCAAATGGCACTTGCCATGGACAAGCCCCTGCTGACCCGAGCAGCAGATTTAAGCCGAATGAAGCGTCTCTTGTATTTGAGTAGCGCCAACTAGGGCCAAGAGTACGACTTTGCTACCCACTCACCACATTCGCTTGCACAACCCCTTTTTACAGGGGGGCACATTCACACATCTCACAGATAGCACACAGAAGAGCAACCATGCCCGAACTGAGACTCGAACCCGGACCTCCAGAACACGAGGCAGACGCGCTACCTCTGTGCCAGCAAGCCGGCTTGGATTATCTTTTTTCATATATGTTAAGATGGAATGGTGTAGTCTAATTTTCATTCCCAGCTTCATATATTATAGTTTTGAAACTTTATTTATTTGTGAATTATAGATAACGTCTATTTCAATGCCTTTAAAAAGTTATTATCTGTTAACTGATTTATTTAGTTAAAATTTGATCCCTTTTGAGTAGCGCCTTCTGATAATGAATTTGAAAATAATTGATTTAAAGTGCTTATAATTTCTATAACAATAAATAATAATTTGCAAATAAAAATATTACAATAACAAAATTATATTTATTGCTAAAAATGCTTCTATTATTTTCACGCGAGTAAATCATGTGAATACATATATACGTGTGCACACACACACGATAATTGGATCTGACATTTAGACATCTCGTTTGTTTATAAAATTATTTGAATAATATTTTGCATTCATGAAATTGCTATGGGTTACATACTGAGAAGGAATGTTAATTAGCTTAGCGCAAATAGTTTTGGCAGGAACTTTCGTTTTATAAATTTCATTCGCTTACATAAACAAAAAAAATCGATTTTTTAATACACATAAAAATAACAAAATAAATATCTCCTGCTCAAATGAGTTTTTGGCCCTTTTTACCTTCCAAGAGAATATTATTATTACTTGCTTGTTAATTAAGCGATTCTCTTTGAAATTTAAAGGCTTTTAAAAGTTTTTTTTTCCTCATCAAAATAATATTCATGTTTCTTTAAAACGGAAGTCGAATAATTGCCTCATTCTTAGTGGTCCCATGTGTGCAATCAAATGAATAATCAAATTATATCCGTTACGATGCAGTTCTTTTGAGAAAAAAAAAACATCCCAAAAAGTGCAAAATGCTCATTTCGTCTTCTGCATACCTAATCACATTTTAAGACAACTTAAATTTTACAGTATGCTTCTTAAAAAACAGCCTTATTTACTTTGATCCTATTAAGTTTAAGGCCAAGTATTATATAAATATAAATAAAAATAGTAAAATGAAACCAAAAAAATATAAAAAGCATGAAATGCATTGATCCTGTAAATGTGTCAGCAATAACAACAAAAAAATGAAAGAAAAGAACTTTGCATTTTTTCAAACTTTTTGCACTGCATCCAAATTTAATTAAAAACAGTTAAAAAAAATGTATTTGTGATCTGTATCGAGCGAATGCTTTCCTACAAACAAAACAAAGATACCTACTTTTACATCAAAATAAAAATAACTACTTTTACATCAAAGCAAACACTGCTACTTTTACAACAAAACAAAAAATTCTTATTTTTACAACAAACTAAAGATACCTACACTATGAAGGTAGATTCTCTTTCAAATAAAACGAAAGAATCGTTCCTGTATCAGTGAATTTTTTATACATCACATGCTTCATGAATTTTTGCGATGATGCATTGAAAAATCTCATGAATTATCGACGTAAAACAACAAAAAGTGGAAAAACAGAGTTGTATCTGTAGCATTAATGATTAAAAATTTTCATACAGTAGAATGATAAGTGGCATCACTCTTTGAAGAGAAAAAAATAATTTCAATTACATATTTCATAATCTTCTGATAAATTAGTATAGAATCGAACTTACAGTAACATTACAATTTTGACAAGACAGTATGACAAGTAGTACTATTCTATGAATTGCAGGAATTACAAAAAAGTCTTTTATGAATTGTGAAGGTCTTTATTGCAGGGCATGAAATAGTACTTAGTATGATTATAATACTATGAGATTATGTAAATCCTATTTGTCAGGAAAAGCAATGGGGATTCAAAAACTAAAGATTACTATCCTAACAAACTTAAGTCTATGCTTTCATTTCTCATCATTTTATAGAGTTGCCCAGTATTTGAAACATATGCATCATCATAAGCAATACGTGATGATAAATTTTAATACTTTTACATGTGTTGTTGTTTCTTACGGAACTTACAATGGACAAGCTGAGGTAGCGATTTAAGCCTAACCAGGGTCTCTTATTTTGTAGTAGCGCCAACTAGGACCAAGAGACGACTTTTACCACCCACTCATCACATTCACTCGTACAGCCCCCTTTCACTGAGAGGCACTTTCATACACCTTACAGTGAGAACACAGAAGAATATCTATGCCCGTACCGGGACTCGAACCCGCAATTCCCATATTCAGTGGAAGATGCAATACCCCTATACCAAGACGCTGCCCCCTTCTACACGTAACTTCTATAACATCAATAACCTTTAGAGAGATGTAACATGGCATGCTACTCTATCAAGATAGTAGTCTTTACAAGATCTTTAAAAGAATTTTGTGAATTTGTTGATTTTATCACTGAGGGTATCAGTGATACTCACGGAAGATTTGGCACATCTATTAATTAATAATATAGTTACAGTAGAAAAGTTAACAATATCATATTCATAGTTCTCTATAATAGTAGTATATTTGTTGCTGAACGCCCCCATTGACCAGCAGTACTAGATCACTTCCCTGACGTCATAGACCCTCAAAAAATCGAATACCCTTAAAGTATCGTCAGCTAATCCTGTTTGGAGAGTCCCAGGCAAACGCAGATGGGATCAGGCAAAGCCTGCTCAGTAGAACAGTTGGTACAAATTTCAAAGCTCTTGGATCCTTCGAAAAATTTCAAGTAGCAGTTGTTATAGAAGCACCAATTATATTTCTTATTGTGTGAAATTTTAATCCTTTGATTTTCTTATGGAAGCAAACATCCTGGTTATTATTCACTCTACGGCCGGCTTTCTGGCACATAGGTAGAGCGTCGTCCTCGTGTTCTGTGAGTCCCAGCTCGGACATGGTTGTTCTTCAGTGTTCTATCTGTGAGATGTGTGAATGCGTCTCTTTAAAAAGGGGCTGTGCAAGCTTGTGGGTGTATGTTTAATCCCCATATGAGCTAGAAGTCAGACTTCTGCCCTCGGGTGCTCAGGGGTCCATAACCTCAGAAGCTACGGCACCCATCTTTCCGTGATAAATAGCGCACACGACATCATCATCATTATTCACTCTACTGATTCTAATTTTACTAACCAGAAGAGGACGTATTTTCCATGACATTTAGAAGTTCAAAGTTCAACAATAATCGAATTTAGGGTAACTTCACAGTAATCATTCTGAAGCAGTATTTTTCCGCTAGCAAAAAACAATCTTCAATTACTCATTTCAATATCTTTTTTAACAGACACATTTCTAAAGAAAATGTATCAGTTTCTTATAAAGAAGCATTAGCAGTCCAATATTGAAATGATTAATAACAGTTTCAAAAATTGAAACTATTGAAAAACCATTAAAAAGAGAACTACAATAACTCTTGCAAAAACTCCAGAGCCCCATGGATGGAAACATTTTCTATATTTCTTGTTCTTAGAAAATAAAAGTTTAGATTGTAACAGTGATGTATCATGGTAGTAGCTGGCTAGAGCCTGAGTAATCCTTCTCTGTGAGCGCGACATTTTTCCATTTAATGGATCTGATATCCACAAAACCCAGCGGAGAAAAATCTATTGATCCTTGGAGGATAGTAGAATTCAAACTGCGGTTTCATCTAAAACAGCTGTGCTGTATTCTGAGCAACATTTTCAAAATAAATATTTATTATGCATACGAATTGAAAATGTTTGATGTTCGATAGCTTTTCCCCCTGTAGTTGCTTTTTTGTTGTTTATTTTGAAACTACTTCTAATATTTTATTTACAATAAAAACATTCGTATGGTAATTTCATTCCTGACAAAACCACTCACTGTAATTCAGTATTTTTTATTTTTTATTTTTCCGAATTTGTCAATTTTGTTGTTTAGTTATTTGTGATACTCCTTTTTCAAACAATGATGAATTTATGAAAACATTGGACTTTGAAAAAAACAAAAATGGACGAAAACATGAAATTTTATTTTTATCTTTTTCTCACCAAAATATATGTTTATATTTAACTAAAATAGCCTAATAAAAGTAACGTTCAAGTGAAATAAACATCTAAAAGACCTGGAGAAAAAAGTATATTTTAATAATTTCTCTCAAAATGATATTATAATGCCATTTAAATGTCTTTAAAATGTTTTGTCTGAAGAAATTAGATACAGTTAATAATAAAGATTTCAGTTAAACATTAAAAAAAGGATACTTATTTCATATTTTATGTTTTTTTAGATAGTTAAAAGTCTATTTTAGTTCAGTAAAAAATGAAATTCCATTGAAAATTCAGTAAATGTGAATAAATATATTTCTAAAAATTTTTATTATTTATATATTTCTAAAAATTAGCATTTAATTAGAATAGAAAATCATACACAATTTTTTCCAAATAAATTTATATTAAGGGATGTCGAAAAAATAATAAAAATTTTTTAAGGAAATCGATTGAAATACTTTAAAATTTTTAAAAGCTACGTATTTTTTAATTTTTTAAAAATAATATGTTTTGTATGAAAATGTTTTATAAAGAAATTTGACATATTTATATTCTAATAAATATGCATAAAAATTTCATATTCCTAAAGGAATAATTCGAAGAAGTACTTAATAGTGTCCGCAATCCCCTTAACTCTCTGACTAATTGCAGAAATGTTCAGCTGCAAAACAGAAAATTTTCAAAAAAAAAAAAAAAAAAAAAAAAATCAGAATTCAAATATAATGAAAACGTATTTAAATATGACTACACAAATAATTTGGGACTCATGAAAATGTACTCTATTCATCCTCATAATGATACAAATTCACGAGAACTGATTAATTTTAAAATTCCCTGTGCATTTTGTAAAAAGAAAGGGTAGCTCATTATAGAAATGCGTTATGGTTCTACATAATGTAAGACAACGTACAACTATGTTTGTTATGTGACTATTATGTCACATGAATTAATCCTTTTGTTAAATGTGTTTTTTCCTTTTTTATAGGTTTTTAATTTTTTTTTTTGAAATTTTACTACTAGTTCTCACTCACCATATCTTGATCAAATATTTCAATCGTAAATAAAATACTTTTTATTCATCGACTAAAATTCAAATACATTTTTTTAAATTGTAGTGAAGGGCACTTGATGTTAATTCAGTTTTTTCAAATATCAGTTAATTAATTAAATTAATTTTTAATACTTTAAATGCAGTTTTAGAAGTTTATAAAGAAATTTGAAGTCAACAGGCATTAGTGCAATCTGTAAAATGCGAAGTTTTCAGTTTTCAGTTTTTTTTTTTCTCATGAAGGGAGAGAATACAAGTTCGATCCCTGCAAAAATCAATAATTTTTTTGATAAATTTTGAAAATTTTTGCTTTAAGTATATGTTTTATCCAAATCATTTTCGAGTGTGTGTTAGCAGTTGTGGCTTAAATTTTAGAATGAAGAATTTTTCTCAGCAAATAAAATTGTAGAAATTTAAAGCTTTAGGTTCAATTCCGATTTCACTCCTCAAAACCTTTTCATCAATTAATGGTCACTTCTCCTACCTAACCTTAAGATTAAGTTACGTGTCGAGAAGGAGAAATGAAAATTGTGAGGAAATGCACTTTCTATTTTGCCACTTAATATTGTGATTCTATCGTATGTATATACATGTTTATATTAATTGTAATTATTTAATAAAAAGTAACTAAAATAAAGTTTTTTTTTACCTAAGTAGGAATTGACTTATTTTTTTATATAACTTTATTTCATTTCCCCAATGGATTACGGAGATCCTTTTTATCCTTTTTTATATTGTTAAGTATATGTTTGAGAACTTTTCATGCTTTAATTAAACTCATGCTTTTGCAAATTTCAAATATATTTCTCACTCTACCACATGCATTCGATTGTTATTATGCGTGCATTAATCTTACTAGAGAAAATCTTTTTAGAACCTTAGGGCAAATTTAGTTTTTCAAACTTAGAAAAAAATGATCAAACTCGTTAATGGTTCTAGATATTCAGAAACCAACAATATCATGATGAAAGCAATTTATAAAAACCTTTTAAGTATGCCCAATACAAGCATTAAATCCTTCTATGAATAATTCTAATTTTCAAACAACAAAGTTCTAATAGGTATCCCGAATTAAGAGGCCTTTTTAACAAATATTTCTGGTTCAGTTTTATCAAAATAGGGCCATAAGACTTGTTACTTGGGATTTTTTCATATTTATCAAGTATAAAGTTTCATATTCATATATTTATTGCCTTTATTAACCGACTTCGGTCGGTATTATTCTACCTCATTATTTAGTCATTAAAAAATTAAAATTTTTGTTACTTGTCCTCTTTTTGTTGTATAGATTGTTTCGCAAACGGTTTTTTTTACTCTACGTTGCAAGATATCAAGAACGAACACGTTTGGCTCCCTTTTAGGCGTACATAAAATGATAATTTTCAGGGTTTAAATAACTTTTTAAAATAGAAAATGCATCACTCATTGCATTTTATACCTATATAATATCCTTTTAATTTTTTTAATGTTTTATACGAATAGAATTCTTACCTTCTGAAATATGCCATCGGTGAATATGTTAGATACCAAGATAAGAAATTACTATGTACGTATGCTGGTTCTGTCTTCCATGGTTGATGCAACAATGGGACGGAGTCTAGCTACCACCATTCCAACAACGAGAATTGTATTTTAAGTGGTATAGTGAATGCTGCAATAAAAAAATAATGGCTATTTGTAGGCCCTCTCAGATCCCGATTAAGCATCGCAAAGACTTTTCAAATAGTTCATTTAGGATTGCCTATGGAAATTCTTTTAAATTCCAATTTCCATTCACATGGACCAAAATATTCTTTAAATGTACCTGTGCCGGATAGAATACACAATGGAAATAATCATATTTGCTACTTTAATTTCATTGAAGTATTGATGTTTATTTAAGAATTTCTCAGAATTATTTCCCTCATTCTGTTCAGTATCTCAAGAAAAAATTATTTTTGGAAATCAAAATTGGAAATAATTCGGCTGGAAATGATTTTCCGAATAACGTATGGAAATGTCTTATTGGCGCAGGTTAAATTTTAGAGTTCTTGTGACGGACAGACATATGAGAGTATTATTTCTTTTACTGCTTGGATTATATTTCATTTTCATTTAATAGTTTTGCTGCTTCTCTAAGAAATTGCTTGAATTGTAAAAAAAATGTATAACGTTTTGAATTCCAGTACCTATTTTTAAACATTTTTATTTCATTTGACTTGTTCCATTTTCGCACATATGAAATTTGTAATCGAGTATTAATTCACTTTCTCATTCGCTAGTTTTAAAATAATGTACGAATATATGTTCTCCATGAAGATGCTCAACTTTAATATTTTGGCAATTTAATTAACAATTGATTGGTAGTTAAACTAAATCTTAATTCTTTATCAATTTTTCCATCCTCTCGGAAGATTGAACAAGATTTGTTCATTGAGGTTATATGAATAAATAATTAAAATTTTGAAAAAAAGTCGACAAATTAGTACATGAAATAAAAATCTATTAAAAAACTACTTTGAATAAATAATTCCCCTACTGTACAAAAACACAAAAGTATGGATATTGATCTGAATATGCATCATCTTCAGAGTGGAAAAAATTGGATTTTCAAAACTTCAATCTGTTAAGTTCTTTATGCTCAAAAGTAAAACCAAGGGTAGTGAAATTACCGAGAGAATCAAAGTTGAATTATGATAATTATTTGTAAAATTTCTGAGTAAAATCTCGTTTGCGAGAAAAGTAGCGCAATCTATTTTTCGATTACCACAAATTCTAATACTTAGAATTTATGCGTAATTTTACTTTTATTTTATAAGCACCCCATGAGAAATCTCAGTCAACAAAGCTGAGTTTAATGCTGTTTAAATTACCTGTCTGCATTGGGGTAATGATCGAAAGTTGGCACGCAAAACCAGCTACCTTAAAATTTCATCAGCGATCTAATGACTCAAACAACTTACCATAAGTTCATCTCCGAATCCAGCATAACAGAGAAACTTATCTAAAACGTGCGATGCAATTACAATATATCATCAAGTTAGGTCATCAAAGAATAATTTATATCACTTCTTTGCTTTTAGGGCTTGACTTCCTAAGAATTTTGCCGAAACAGTTTTGTTTTTAACAAAGATTGAAAATACTGTGAAAAATGAGACGATTTTATTTCTTTGAAAATGTTTTTATGGTTATTACACGCTTTCGATCATAGCGAAAACGATGATTGATATGGCTTTCTACTTAGCTTTAAATCGTTACCAATGTGATTAACTTATTTTTTCTGCAATATATAAGAATAAAATAGACAGTAGACGACAGTTCATCTGATTAATATCTTTAATGTTAAAGAAGTCTTTTTTTATATATCTTATGTTATATGTCATTAGTGTCATAGACATTAACTTTCCATCGAATGTAACTTCGACCTTTACAAATTCCGATAATATTTCTTATAAATTTATCATTTTTCTTCTCCCTCTATCTTTTTTCAAACATTTTCAGTAAAGCTTTGAAACTCCGAATCAAGATTTATATTCCCCTCAGAAAGCAGAGGGAATCAAATTTTCGAAGGATTTCAAACATTTATACTATGTTCATATTTATACATGTATAAACTTGAAATATTGTTGATTCTGTTATCTTTTCTAGATATCTAAGAAAGCTACAATGCCAAAAGATTTTCGGTCTGATTTTCTTTATATTTTTCGTCTTTCATACACGATCAAAAGAATGAATTTTATTGAAAATACCAATTTTCGTTGACTTAATTAACTGCTTAGTTTAATTTCGTATCCACTTAGTTCAACCACTTTGTTAAATTTTCAAAGTAACAGTGGTCCATGCATTGTATCTGTGTATGCTGATAAACAAGCTATTGGCGCAATTCAAATTTAACTTTTTAAGTTAACATTTAAAAGTTTAAGTCTTAATGTAAATGATAATCATATAGGAAAACTTTAGGTTCAATACAATTGATTTACCAAGACCAATGAACCATTGATTTTTCACTTGCTTTAGGTTTTGCTAGGATTTTGGACACGATTACAGTATTTTTAGGAATTAATTATCAATTAATTGACTCATTTTATTAATTTTAATAACTTACGCGGGGCGCCATCTGGTTGTAAATTTGAGATTAACCAATGGGATGATTTAATAATATTTATATGAATTATTTATAAATCAAGAACTAAAACGTTGGAAATAATTAAAACTAAAAATGTTAAAATTTTACTATATTAACCCATTCAAGGGCCTAGGGAAATATGCTTCCCACCAAATTCATCAATCTTTGCATGAAGTAATGCAGATTGGCATAAATGCTGGTATATTTTTCAATATGTTAGAAATTTAGATGCTTCATTTCTTTGTTTCAACCAAATGATGGTCTTGATTTTCTATTTAATTATTAATTGACCAAATTAATTATTAAATTAAATTAAAATTATTTAATAAGCTAAATAAATTGTTTTTCTTGAGCCAGTTTTAATCGAAAAAATATGTTAATATACCATGATTAGAAAAAAATGCCCTTTTAGAGGGTTAATAAAAGCATATTTATGAAACTTGTCTTAATATGTTTAACTACGCAGCTTGAATTTTAAAAAAGTATTACATATCTTTGACTTAAATATATCCTTGGAAATTAATCCATTTTCTGATTTATGTGTTTGAAAAATGCTCAGATTATTTTTGAACTCCTATTATTTTTATTTGGCATCGAAATAATCAGAAAGACTTTGATTTCCCGTTAAATAAAATAATACATATGAGGTGTTTTTAACTGCAAGTAATAATAATAATAATACCGAAAAAGATCTGAAAGTTTTAGAGATAACGATCTGAAAAAGATCTAAAATTCTTCTATTCAATTCAAAATAATCTTTGCAATTTTATCTTGATTAAATAAATCTTTCACTAGTTTCTACAAGTGATACTGGGTTCTAAAATGTATTATTCATACAAGATTGAAAATTGCGGATAGTTTAGGATCAAATACTGTAAAAAATACCGAACAAAAATGAAAATTTTATTCCAAGTCTAACGCGGTCGTTACTTTTTTTTTACAGATTTTTTCATCTAAAAGGAGGAAAGAGGAGAGAGAGAGGGAAAAAAAGAGCAAAATAAACTAACTGTTAACTTGTATAGGAGCTATGAGCTCCAGACGCCAAACTTGATATAGAGAGCTGTACCCAGAATGAAAAAAAGAAAACGGTTTTACCGTTCTTAGAATGAAGAAGGGGATCTAAAGAAAGCCCTTCTGAATAAGAGGGGGAAATATATTTGATTAGATCTTTTTTCTTCTTTCTTTCTTTTTCTATCGAAAAAAACAAACAAACTCCCTGAATAAATGGGAGGTGCCTTTGGTGATTGCGAACATAAACTGGCGGTAAGTGATTCAAAGGGACAATCGATTTTACGAACCGGGGGTGGATATGGATGAATAACAAATGCAAAATTTAAATAAAAAATGAGGGTGAAAGTACTCGAAAGGAAACAATAAATATGTTCTTTATATGGAAAATTGATAAGAGTGACATCAATTACGAAGAAGAATGTGGAATGGATTTATTTATTTATATTTTGAGGGATAACTGTGGCGAAAAACGCCCAATGGGCGGTTTGTAAGAGAGGTGGGGAAAGAGGTTTATGAGAGGTTTGTTATTAGTTTTTGAGATAGAGCTCAGAAAGGAAGAGAATTGAAAGTATTTTTAAAGAATCGTAAATGTTACGCACAGAGCACCATTTAAAAGAAAAGGAACAGTTTTCAATTTTAGATGGGCGAAAGATAAGAAATGCTTTTCCATTTATTTATAAGTCATTCGAAAATGTAGTAACATAATTTGTAGTAGATATGCTTTTATCTGCATCCATTATTTTTCTTGAACATTTCACATTGCATTACCAGCACTTTTTACTTTTTCATATCCGAAGTATTAAATACTGTAATAGTAGAAAAAACGAATAGAATAAAAAGTAACAAGAAACAAGCAATATAAAAAACTTTTAAAAGTCAATTCTTACTTAGGTCAACAATTTTTTTTTATTACTTTTTATTAAATAATTGCAATTACTATAAATAATTTTTCAAAAAATTATTGATTTCAGCAAGAATTGAACTCGCATTCTCCCTCTTTAAAGGAAAAATATTGAAAACCTCTAATTTTAATGATTGAGTTACAGTTTGTAAATTTCAATTTTCATTACGAACTGCTAAAACTCTATTTAAAGAACTAAAACTTAATTAAATTTAATTAATGAATTACTATTTGAAAAAAAAACTGTATTAACATTGAGTGTTATCCACTTTAAATTTTGAAAAAATGTATTGGAATTTGAGTGGCTGAATAAAAAGTATTTTATTAAGGATTGAAAATTTAAACAAGACATATATATATATATATATATATATATATATATATATGGAGAGTGTGAAAGTAGGAATTGAAAAAAGAGCGGAAATTTCAAAAATAAACATCTCATGAAATTTCATTATTTAATTTTTAATTTTAATAATAATTATGAGGGCATGTTATTATTATTTTTTTTTCGTTTCTAAGAGATCATGGGTTTTTGTTGGAAGAAGGGTTTAGTACTTCATGACTACTGTTTATTTCCTTAGTAGTTTTCAGCAAAACGTTATTAAAAAAGAATGATAAAAGATACGATGAGAATTTTTTCTGTCATGGTGTGATGAAAATAAATACAATTCTTTGGTATATATAGAGATTGTTATATAAGATAATATAATATATAATAGCTGTTAAATATAAAGAGATAATTAATTTTAATATACAGGGATTGTTAATTCTATCATTAGCATAAAATGAGATTTTGGAATTTAAAAACCAGAACAACATTCTTATTTCTATCTCATATTAAAATCTACTATTATCTACTAATTAAAAATTTTGTACATGTTTTTGCAAAGTTTTTTTACTACTGGTATGCAAGTTCACATACGATTGCACAAATATTCTGGAAACAAACTGAATTATTATCATCGCATGCTTGGTGTTAAAGCAAATGATATTAAACTGAATCCATGTGTAGTTGAAGTGTAAGAGAATTAATAAAATAAACTATTCCATTATAAAATTATAAATTTTATTTTTGTAATGTGCTGAACTTTTGTTTTAAATCCCTAGAATTTTATGAATTTCTGTTAACCTAAAAATTTAAATTCTTTTTAAATATGAAATAAGATTATTTTATCGAAAGCTAATATCTGAATAAAATTGCCTGTATATGATAAGAAATTTAAACAGCTATTTTCAAAGAAAGAACTATTTTGCCGTGGACCCGTTCGTTATTTTTTCAGCTGCTTAATTAAAACCACGTGCCAAAAAGGCACGTGTTCGAGTTAAAAATATATACAAGGCAGCTGAAAAAGCAGAAAGGATATTCTAAAAAATCAATTCGAAAAAAATATGTCATTTTTTGTTAATAAACAAAGTTAGTGTTTTTCCCCCTTCCCTTAGAAAGCCTGTGATTGATTTAGTTCCGCCCATGTTGTGCGTCTCTGCTTTCTCAATTGAATAGGAGAAAGCTTTTGGCATTCTGTTTGAGATGCGTTTTCTGACAGTTAGTGGCTTTTAAGAAAGGAAGGGAATTGATTTCGATGACTTGCATAGTGCATTTGTGACTCTTTCGGCTGGAAAGCCTTAAGATGTGGAATACGATGATCTCATATCCAATGAAAAGTTTCAAAGACATATTTCGGTGATATTCAATAGCAAGACTACTAGATTGATAATCGTTCAAGAGAATTTTATCTGACAAGAAAGCTGTTTTTTCTTCAGAAAGATTACGGAAAAGGCAACCGATAAAGGGATAGCTGTCTAACTCAATATCAAAATAAGTAGAGTAAAGATCCATAAAGGAATCATAAGAAAAATATTCGTTTCGTTCCCTAATACAAAGAATTGTTCTAAGAAAAATACTCAACCGTTGTTCCACATTTACTATTTCTGCTTCTATTTGTCCATATGGAATTCCTATCTTTGATAAATCAATTAACTCAATTATTTTAAAGGATATATGTTATAATGAGAGATTTTACATTAAGTTTCAGTATGATCTCATTAAAATCATTCATTTTCTTAAATCAACGCAAACACATTTAAAGTTTACATTAAAATGTATTAGTCAATGTTATTAAATCATCAAAATTCTGAAAACACCAATGTTTTATTAAAATTTTTTGAATTTTGTTAACAATGTTTATTATTTAAACTTTTGTTTTACATATTAATCATTAGCACTTAACATAAAAATTATCTTAACTTATAAATATTCTTATGGTTTAAGTAGGAAAAATTTAATTTTTGATACAAAATGATGGATGCATATAACAATAATTCATGAAATTCTAGCATTTCATTGCAGAATAGGCTTTTTCAAAATTATCTAAGTAGTATCTTTGAAAATGTTCAATCAAAACAGTATAATTGAAAACCATTTCAAAAGGCCTATTGTAATAGCTGTCGTAAATGTTAATTATTAGTTTCTAAAAACACATTTCTATTCTAAAAATATGGATAATTCATTATCTTAGCTTAAAATAAATAACCAGGCTTCGTTTTTGTTCGATTTGAGTGACTGTTCATTATGGTTCATTCAAAGAAACAGTTGAAATTAGTTTTTAAAATAATGAACATTTTTTATGTCGAATTCACCTTGTATAGAAATAATAGAAATACAAATTGCTTTAGCTTATGACCTCAAAAACCATTGTGATCTTCACAATAATATTCATGTAATTTTAAAGAAATGTTCTGCAAGCAGAATAAATATTGAGTTTGAAACTTCAAAAAAATACTAGCCATAAGAAATAACCACTACAATCACCAAATAGTACTACAATCCATCTGCTGGTGTCGTTAACCAATCTAATAGCTCCACCTGCTAGACCAGCAGATGAACAAAGAGCTCATTTGTTTGTACAGTGACTCATCAACTCTGATAAATGCTTTTGCGTCCCCCTACTCCGCTCAAAATATTCATAAGTTGAATAAAAATTACATTCTATTTATTTTCTTCTTATTTTTAGAGATATATATTTTTTAGTACCAATATTTCGAAACATAAATATTTGTTATTGAAATTCCAGCAATAATAATAAGAATCTTAAGCGCTAGAAAAGTTAAATATAAAACTTAAAAACAATAGAATAAGTGTCAAGAAAATGAAAAAGGAGGTTTGCTAGTACTGTGAATGATCATGCGAGGTAGAAAAAAAGAATGGCAGTATGTTTCGAGTTTAGACTTTCCGACAAAAAATATTTGTAGATCATTTCTGCCAAAAACTATTCTTTTCGGCACTCAACATCATTTGTCTTAATGCTATCCTCATATTTTTTCTCTGCTAGGCCAAAAAAATATTTGCTTCTCTTTTTTTGAACCGCAAAGATGTGCGTTTTCTTGGCATTCAATATGAAATGCATCCATTTCTTTTACGTTTCATTTCGTGCAAAAAGGATCATTTTAGCAGAATACTGCGGATATAAGCATCATTATTCATGGATTTGCAGCGATATAATCGTGACAAAAAGAAGCATAAATTGAGTAAATATAAAATACCAGATGAAATGTGACATGACTTTGAATAAAATAAACTGAAGCATAAAGAAATTCTAAACATTCATCAAATTTCGGGTGGATGTATTTCTGTTATTTGAAAATAAAGTCTTTTTTTATTATAAATATTGCATAAAAATTCAATAGTAGAAGTTTTCAAAATGTGTTGTACTTTCAATTTTTAATGTTTGGCTTAAAATTGGATTCATATTATGTCGATTTGTCTAACATGTATGCTGAAAAAAATAGCCAATTTATAAAATATGCATGAGAATATTATAAAAACAGATGTAATAAAAATGCATGTAAGTATGTTTTTGTAATTCATTTTGTAGCATAATGTAGAATTGTGAATTTCTCAATGTACATAATGTGCTAAAAAATGTAAAATCTGGGATGTATTCTTCGCTGTAGTGATTTCTACTGATAATAGCATTACAACAAAATGTTTAATTATAATTTTTGAAGTTTTAATGCGGTTACATGATGAATTTATTTTGTAGACCTTTTATATATAACTACGTGTGAAAAATATATCTGCAATAATAATACCAGGTTATCAAATAAGCAAACTAGGCAATAGCCTAATTTGCTGTTTTCAGCTCTTTTCTTGATTTACATGTAAATTAGCAAACTAAACAAGTTTAACTTGAAAGTTAACAAACCATTCAAACCATGCATTAGAGTAATTAGATTATTCTACAAAATGTGCATTTTTTACCGTTTTGTTTGGTTTTAATTTTGCGTTTTAATTTAATCTTCTTTAAGCACGAAACTCTGAAACTGGTTTTCTTGAAGGTTAACTATACTTAATGTGTTCTTTAAATTTATATTTGTTACATAATAAGACACTATAACGTAATGAATAAATAGGTTTTCTCTTACATTAAAATATTTTTATTGTAATTATTAAAAGTAATATTTAAACGCTGCTTAGATTAAGATTAAACTAAAATCAATAATATAGATTTACTTTTGAAGATTGAGAAGGGAGATTGGTTTTCATAAATTTATTTTCTAAAGCATGTTTACATTTTAATCAGGCTATGCAAATGGATATTTTTAGGGCTTAATACAAAATTTGTATTTCTGACTTTAAAAGTAATATTTATTTGTGATAAAAAACATATATAAGAAAATCCATAGCATTTATTTTCAAAATTTCTTATTCATATGAAGACTTATATATAATGATATTGAGAATAGATTGACTTGCCAATTTTTAATCTTTAAATAGTAATTTTTCCATTATTCTCTATAATTTTTCTTTATCATTACATATTTAGAAAATTTATAATAAAAACTTATATGAAGTGAAAAAAAACCTGTAAATTTATTGTTTTCAGAATTTTTGTAACGATTTATACACATAATTTTTTTTAGTATTTTTATATTTTGTTCAACCTGAAAAAAAAAACTCACTTAAGAAATAATGTTATCTTGTTGAACTAACCCTAGCGTTTAAAAATTTAAATAAAAAGATTCTGGACATTTAACAGAACACACAGTCTCATTTTGTAAGGCAGAATTACAAAGAAGTTTTGGAAGTAGATTTACAAAGGGATTTTATCAACAAAAATAAAAACTTAAGAGATTAAAAGGTGACCTTTTTTCTTTAATCAGATTTTTACTCGACTTGGTTGCTATGAAACCCAGTAGAAGTGCTTCTAGAGCTAAAAGTGTAACTGCTGAGTTACTAAACATCTTTTGTACTCCAGGGTATGGAACCGTGAAAGAGAAACCCTGAAGTAGGATTGGAAGACTCCATAGAAAACTCTCTTTTGTATTCTAGTTTTCAAAACTTTTCAAAGAATGTTCCAGACTCTCAACTCCAGAATTTCGGAGTTTGTGAACAATTTTTAAATTTTCTCTTTATATATATTTTATTAAATTTTCGATACTATTATTTTCCATTCGTATTCTATATTAAAAATTCTTTTTAATTATTAGAATATATAGATATTTTAAAATTCTGAAAGTTGCATGTTGATCGTTTTAGTTTCACGATACCATGATTTTTTTAAATGTTGTAACAAGTATGCTTGTGAATGTCTCCTGCGGTTTTCATGCGTTGTACATTTTGGTTACCTAAGTGAAGTTGATGAAAATTAAATAAATAAAATTTGAACTTGGCAGTAAAATTAGACGATCAAAGATATAGGAATCAAAATATTTATGTTGTATATTCGGATAATAACATCATAAGAATATCAAGTATTTATCAAAATAAGATATTCAAGATAAATTAATCAAATACATAGCGGGACTTCAATTATCCGCATTAGAAAGAAATTCGAATGATTAGATTAAAACAAAAACTTAATAAATGGACGTCAAAGATAGAAAAGCATAACTTTGATTTGTGAAATTATTAACAAGCATGAAATAGAGTTAACTATAAATACTGGAAGATTTGTATAAAAAATAAATCCAAATAAACTAGTCCATTTTGACTTCATTCTAAAAAGTTTGATTTCCTGACCAATTCCCACATTTTTATTTCATTATTTCTAACACGCGTTTAACAAAATTGCCGAATCCATGATTAGCACACCCGTAACAAAGGGATACAAATCCTTAAAACCTGCACATCTTTATAAAAGATACCGAACATTCCCTTCTCTAAGTCGATACGTAGCAAATTACCGATATCAGAATCTCATAGAAAAATCACTGAAGAAACATTTCTCTGTCTTTCACTCTTGCGTCCCGATGCAGACTGACGTATCTGTTATCACTTTTTCTCTGCGCATAATATGACTCCGTATAATGTATAAAATAAATTCATGCCTAATTCCAATTTTTTTTTTCTTTACCACCACGCAGCTACAAAATAACACACACACACACACACACACACACACACACACACACACACACATACTTAAGCTATATTAAATATAGCTTAAAGCTTATTAATTCTCAAGAAAAAGCTTCTTATTGATTCTTAAAGAATTAGGAATTTCAAAGAATTACTGAATTTCAGAATTATTTAAAATAGCAGACATCGCCTTTAGCATTTATATATATTCAGAATCGATTTGGTGTTAAGTAAAGCAATCCCATTTCTAATCAAAATTTCTCAGAAATGTATTTAATTAATGTTATTTCTCCAATAAACTATCCTTAATTTATCTATTTCACGATTAATGAAATTTCACTACTTATCCATTGTTTTAAAAGGATTTCGGAAAATACATCTAAAGAGCTAATATTCGTATAGAGCTAACCACAGTCATCATTAAGAGCAGCATTCACAAAATGTAACGTTTTATATCTCGCATAATTAATTATTATTATGATAATTAATCAAAAAAGTCTGGAAAATTTCATCTGAAATTATCTCTATTGTTAAATTTCTAGATCTTGCATCATCATTTTCAATAAAAGGCGGTGATCAGACATTAAATAAACAACTTTAAACTAAATCCAAATATTTAGTTATTTATAAAATACTCTTTTTAATCTTTATAAAACCCATTTTACGTAATTTGTTTAGGTTGTATATCTCTGCTTCAAAAATAAAAAGTTTAACATCATAGAAAGATTCAAAGACATTTAATTTCTAGCTGAAAACAAACTGGTAGCACTTAGAAGTCATTAACTGGTATTATTTCACATAAGGGTTGATTTTCTTTTAATGAAGTGGATTTTGTTAACGCTACATTTAAATTTTCTTAATGCTTTTCGCAATTAGATGATGTTTCAAAAAAATTATTGCGATTTCTAGAATTTGCATGTCTCTTTATGAAAACTAAACTCCGACAACTTATTTTTGAAACTTATTTTGTAAAGTATTTTTATTTTATCTGGCTACCCTGTAAATTTTTCTAGTTCGTTAAATCTTTCGTTCTTTTTATTATTTCAGAATTTCTGATTAAACATTTCGAAGAGAAACCAATTAAAAACGCTCGAAAATATTTTAAATGATTTTTTAATCTACTTTTTAAGTATGAATACATACAATCTTAGTACGTGGTAAAATGAAATACTTTGCTTTCAACTAAGACACCTGTTTTTGTGGTGAAGTGATAAGAAATATTAAAGTACTTTTGCCAAAGTGTAAGTTATTATGTAACTTATTCAGGTTAAATACTGTTTTCATGCATAAATAAACCTTGTATAAAAATCTAAAAAAGGAAGTCAAATTAAAAAAGATTTCTATTTGATGATTAGGACTTTTTTACATTAAAAACTAATTGAAAAAAATCAAATGCTTTTTGAAAAAATAAAATCTGAGTTTTAGCCTATGGCAGAGTTTTCATTTTAGGTTGGTAATTATTAAATCATTCTAGAAGTTTCCTGCTGCGCAATGAATTTTATGAGCTTAAACGTAGATAATAAATATATCTCATTGCAAAACTGATTCGCCCATCCGTAAATTACCTTAATACATCTATACATATTGTATGAAATAATTATAGCATGTATTGAAAAACCTAAGAAAATAGCTAGCGTTTTAATTTCAAAATAAAAGTTACGAAGAAAATTAAGTAAAAATGTAAAATCAGGTAATAAAAAAGGCTAAACTCCAGAATTTCCCTAACTCTAAAGTTTGTAAAACGGAGAAATATTATTCACCAATTCTTGGTTTTAAAATCTAAAAGATAAAACATCTCCAAATAAAAACTAAGTAATATAAAATTAATTAGTTAAGTCAATTCTTACTTAAGTGTATGTCAACAAAGAAATTTTTTAATTTAGTTACTTTTTATTAAATAATTACAGTTAATATAAATAATTTATCAAAAATATTGATTTTCGCAAATATTGAACTTGCATTTTTCACATTCACATGAAAAAATACTGAAATCCTTGCATTTTACCGATTGAGCTACTACCTGTAATCTTCGGTTTTCTCTACACATTTCTATAACTCTAGTTAAAGTATTAAGAATTAAATAAATTTAATTATTCAATTTATCAATTAATGTTTGATGTCAATTTATCAATTAATGTAAAATTATATTAACAGCGAGTGTTATCAACTAGTTTTAAAAAATGCATTTGAACTTGACTGGGTGAATAAAAAGTATTTTATTAACGATTGAAAATTTGAAGAAGATATATAAATATATATAAGAGTGTGAATTGAGAGTAAGAATTGAAAAAAAGAGTGAAGTTAAAAAAAAGTATGTTTAGAATCTAAATTAAAGGCAGAACTCCGTGGTACTGTTTTAAAAAGTTTAAATTTATATGTAGTGCTGAAATATATTTTGCCACTTTATTAAAACTAAATAAACTGCTTATTAAAAGAAATAACTGCATTGTTTTCAGCATAAAAAGAAGTGTTGAAATTACTAAACTTAAAAAAATTAAGACATGAAATAAGTAAAAAAAATGGAGCATTGAAAAGGAATAACCATGAAAATTATATTTTGTGCTAAATTATATTACGAAATAAACCGTAAGTGGGAATTTATTTCGTGGTCAATGAGTGAATAAGTTCAACCTTATTTTTCACCATTGTTTTCACTTTAAAAAAAAAGTGACTGAACCATCTATGAAACAAAAAAAGCAAATTTTAATTTCACAAATAATAAAAAGTGCTTTTACGAATTTAATTTTAAATATATTGAAAAATTCTTTAAACTTAGAAACAAACTATTATTGAACTGTTATGCTTGATAAAAATCCTTGTCAGCAATTTAAAATTCTTTATGAGTGACAACTCAATCATTTGAAAACATTAAAATTTTTGACGACTTAATTAATTAAAAATGTAAAGATAATTAATATAAAATTAGGGGAAAATCGCTCTTAGCTGTATACGATAATTTTCCATTAAAAATCAGCAACATATTAATTAATTTTATGTTTGAAGAGTAAAACTAAATTCAAAGGAAGCAAAAATTGTCTCCTTTATCTCAAATATAAAGAAAATTGAAGGAAAGTTTCTAGAACAAACAGGTGCTTTTAGCCTACAATTTAAATATTATAAAATAAAGATAGCACAAAAGAATTTGAAGCGAAATTTCTCTTGTTGCTCTTAACACCGCATTGTACTTTTGGTTTATGTCCCAGTTTACTTAAATAATCTTTTTCTATGAAAATAACTTGTTTGAAGTATCGTTGTAAATATAGTCGTCAAGTCAATAATCACATCATAGTTTTATAGCAGTATACATGCAAATAGTCTTTTCATAATTATTGTAGCAACACTAGCTTTTTGTTGAATTTGTATTTTAAGACATATAAGAACATATGTGTAGAAAGAAATATAAAGAAAACTTCATCCCTACTTGAAGATGAAACTTTCTACCATTTTTCAAAATAGCGTTAAAAAGTAATTTTGCTCCATCTCCGTGTAAATATCTAGCAAAAGAAAGAAGTACGAACAATAATAGCCTCAGAAGCCGTAAAAAAGAAAGCCACTTAGCTTTTTGTTGTAAAAGCATTGTAATTGCAGCGAGGAAGGGAAACGATTCATCCTTTCTTTCAACCACATCTTGCTTATTACTTCTTCGGATTCACTGGCCATCATCATTAACACATACGTTCAGGGGTCTCCACTCTCCTGTTCCTTATATAACCTTTCATTCTTCTTGGCCTATATGCTGAAATAAGTTGGTGATGAAAAGGGCTTCCTCAGAAAAATTTTGGACATTCATTTCTTTTAGCTGTTCCCCGGAATACAATGGCCCTTTTCATTAATTCTTGAAGGGGTTTGAAATATTAAGGAGTTGCAGAGTTGATGAAAAGTATTTCATGAAAAAACGGGGATTCCTTATTTTCAAAAACAATTTATACGACAAATCTTTCAGGTATAACTAAGAAAACCTTGGACGTATGATATAGTTTCTCTTTCTGTCTATGGTGGCTGTCACATAATAACAGATTGCAGACATGTGATAGTTGCTCATACTGTCATAGGCCATTGTCACGTAGTAATAGGTTATAGATTCGCGACAGTAATTCATATTGTCTCTTGTCACTGGCACATAGATGAATGTTCATAGCTATTACGTTTACATGGAGTAAAGGGAGTCCTTTTTTTTCTGTACGAACCTTGGTTAATTGTATAGTTACAATAGTCTTATATTAATTTTTCAGTCAATTTTCTGACTATAATAGGCATTTCCAATAAGAAAATCCTTCAATAAATTTACAATTATTTTATGCAATTTTAATGTATATTTACACTGTGTTTACAGATCTAAAACCATATTCAACTTTCTTATAAATTAACTTTTCTTTTTAATGAGAAATTCAATGAAAAATGGAACAGAAAGTTATTTTACACAAACATAAAAGCGGCTTAGAAGAAAATATTAGAAGAAAAACGGAATATAAAATAAAAAGGCGGACCAGGAAAATTATTAGAGGATGAATACATCAGATATACATCTCATAAGAAAATACATTCTCTCTTGCTTCTTTTAGTTTCTTCTAAAATTTCAGTCCTCAATTAGTTTGTTAAAAAAAATGTACGGGAAAAAGAGAAAAAAATCTCGCTTTCAAAAGGATGAATTATTAAAAATATTACTCTATTGAAATTTTCACATTATTTGTGAGAAATGTGGAGAAGGTAATTAACGTCCAAATTGGGTATGATTGGGTTGACAGCAGCACTGATTCACTACTGGAGAATATTTAACGTATGATTCGTGAAGACAGCATTGGTCAGAGCTAAGGTTTAATCCTAAGGACATCATTGGCTTCGGTGCAACTTTTCCTGTGGGAGTTCCGTCATTGGTAGAGGAAATTCTATCACACATCATTTTTGTACCCATACAAGTGACTAGAACCAACTATCAATTTGGAAGTTTCTCTGTTCTAAAAAAGAGATGCTCCAATGCGGGACAGGTACTGAAACATGGGGCTTAACAAAATCTCCAAGTAAAAGGATATACAGTCAGGTGTCAGGTCAGAGACTTTTCAGGGTGTCTTTTTCTTTGATTCCGAATGCAGTCTTTCTAAACTAATGCTTTATCGTACCTCTAAATCCATTCATGCAAAGGCAAATTGGCTTCAATCTTTAATTTAAATATACGCTGAAATCTTTACAGCACTTGTTTTTACAACAACCTATCATGTGCCACTCCTTGATATGGAAAGAACACCATTACTGTCATTCAGTTACAAAGTCAGAATAGCGATTTAGGAAACACATATATTGAAATATTATCAATAAAATTAAATATGGATTTTTAATTTTATGAAAAATATTCACTACTAACGCTAGAACATTATGGAAATAGCGACGGCCTTTGCACCATGTATTATAAAAATTCGACTTAATCAGCTCAAACTTTAATTACAAATTTTGGGATACATTTTTGTCTTACATACACTATGACGAGGGCAATTTTATTATTATTACTATACAAATGCATATTGTAATTAAGGTATATTGTTTTTAGCCTAGTTCCTGCACAATCAAGTTCCTAAATTCAAAACGCATGGGTAGAAAACTTTTACTGAAAGTTTGGTTTTGGAAACAGCACTATATTCTTACCTGTTTTAAACCTAAATAACTATTATAGAAGGAAAATACTGCGAGTGAGCATAACCATGTACTATTTAAAGCTGTAAAAAGTTGCAATTCTTAAATGTCTGATTTTATAGGATTCAAGAATCTTAAAAATTTTCCCACTATGTGGAGGAATTTTCCTCATTTAAGAAAAACGTTGTAAAATTTCATATGTAAATTTTTAAAATAAAACATTATGAGCAACTAGAAGTTTGTTAATGATATAAATTAAAAATCATTAATAATTATGGATTATATATTTAAAAAAAGATTATTTAACTAGTTATGCTCATGTCATAATCTATATAAAAAACATGTCGACATTTCCCTAACTTCACGTGATATTCATCTCGAATGGAAAGTGATTTTTGCAAATGCTTTTTATTTACGACATCGATGACGTCCTGGCATAGAGGTAGTGCGTCTTTCTCGTGATCTAGGAGTCCTGGATTCGAGTCCGAATTCGAGGATGGCCGTTCTTCATCTGTTCTCTCTGTGAGATGTGTGAATGTGCCCTTCTGTAAAAAGCGACTCTGCAAGCGAATGTGATGCTTGAGAAGCTAAGGCGTACTCCTGGCCCTAGTGGTCGGTACTTAAAACGATAGATGCACCCACTGCTTCTAATTGCTGACTGCGTCAGTGAACTTGCCCATGGCAAATGCCATTAGAAACAGCAACAACCAATGATGACCTATCATTTGATTAAACGAATTAATTAATGAATTCGTATTAAATATATATTTTGCATAGCTAATGCACATAATAAAAAAGGAATGGTAAAACTTTCATAGCAATTTAGTGATATTTGAGGTGAAATACCTGTTTCAAGGTTAAAATCTCAAAGCAACAAAAGAGTCTGCTTCAGTTTTTTAAACGGTTTGATATTCAAAGTGGTATGGATTTTAAAAGTTTTCAATAACTTTCCGATAAAAGTCTTGCCTTCTACCGGGTGTCCAAAAAGTTCCCGTACTCCAAATTTAAAAAATCATTTTCCATGATTTTTTTTCAAGTATATTAAATTTTGCCATACGAGTAATGAAACCATGGACATGCTTGAAGCTTTTTCGGCGATCGACTTATCTCAAAAAATCTTTGGCCACCTCGATCCCCTGATCTGAACAACCCGGACTTTTTTCTGTGGGCATATTTAAAGGACAAAATTTATGAAGGTGATCCTCAAACAATAGATTATTTGAAAATCTCAATTACCCAAAGGATACACGAAATCACTCCTAACATGTTAAAACGCTTTTCGAAAAACATGCGCAAACGAGTTCAGCTTTGTCTCCAAGAAAGGGATGGATATTTTGAACATTTACTATAAATGTAAGTTCAGTATTTTTTCCTTAGTTATGTTAAAAGTGCTTTTTATCATTGGCATAAAAATAATTCTTTTTAAACCTATTGTTTTTGTAAAATAAATTCACAAATCATCAATACGGGTACTTTTTGGACACCCTGTATTTATGATGATTCAAATCTTTCAAAAATGTGCGTAGAAAAAGAGTTTTTTGACTTTTGTTTAACACTAATTCAATAATGTTTTTGGATTGCATATACTACCTAAATTTGCAACTTGATCATTCCAATAATAAAGATTAGTCAGCATTCTTTATATTAATTTCAGCCAATACATCGGTTTTGGGAAATGAATATGATCAAAAAATCTTCTCGCTAAAAGTTTTTATATTTTACTTAAGAATCCAGCAACACTTGTCATCAAAAGTGTGATGTCTTTTCATTAAATTTAATTAGTGTTCTTAGAAACTTTTGCAGATTCAAGCTTTTCTCATGGGACAGAAATAAAATTTAGCTTCATGGCTTTTACGCACGATAAGACTTGGTGACTCCATAAACGAGTTTTTTAAGAAGACTGTATAATAGTTAGGAGGGATCATAATTGGTGCATGTTTACGAGTGTCAAAATGCTTTTTACAATGAAATGCACAATGAAAAAAAGCAAATAGCGTGAATAAATTTGGATGCAATTTAGAACAAAAGGCCTTTCGGAAGTTAAATTCTCTCAGTAATAAAGAAAAATAAGATATCTGAAGAAATTTGAGAGTATTATTATCATTTAAGAATATAAAACCCTATTTCCGTGTCTTTCAACTGTTTCAATGATACTAACCAAAAAATACTGATATTCATTTAAATACAAATTATTTTAGATTCAATGAGACAAATGTTATGAACGCCTATTGGACATTTTCCTAGGTAACATGCAATTCAATGCCATTTATTTGTCTTCCTATTTTTAAATATACCTTTTTTGTACATTAAATTTTTATCACTTGCTTAATTTCTAAAAATTACTATGAAATGTCTCACAATTTCCCTACATTTAAAAGAAAAATCTATGTAAAAGCTGTATTAATATTCAAAATTAGCGATAATACAAAGCTAAACTTCCTTTTCCTCTTTTCAATGTGACTTATATGAAAATATATTAACCAGTTAACTGTTTTGACCTATATTGTTATAAATTTTATGTAAGTTAGATTTAAATATTGTTAATATTTATGAATTTTTGTGCAAATATTTGTAAATAGTTCAATTGTATGAAATGAACTGTAATGGAATCGCACGTCAGCGAGAACAGACCGTTCAAAGGGGATTTACAACAGAAGATCGGCGTATTTTATTAATTTGGTGATGTAATCAGATCGCTAACGGTTTTACTACACGCTTAAAAGTGTAGTAGAAGCTTATAAATAAGAGAGAATGTCGGAGAAAGTTCCACAGTTGTTTGGAACAAGCAGGCCGTTGCCGAGGTTGCCTGCCCACTTTTGTGGGACGTTATTTAAGGCGAGGCTTAAAGGGGGAGAATCCTATCAGTTCGGAGAACGAGATACGTTAGTTGGCTTAGCTTGAGAGAGCCTCTTTTCTTTTTCCCTCGTGTTCTATATTTTTGCTGTTAACCGAAATTTGCGGATTAAAATAAGTTAATTCGTGGTGAAATTGTTACGTATATTTAATACGCGTTTCCACAGAAAACAAAGTCTTCATCTTCGCATCGTTCTTGTTTGAGAACACTCGTAACAATACATACATATATATAATATGATATATACATATATAATAAATAATTATTTATAAATATAATAACTAAGCAATTATTATATAAACATATCAATTGTCAATGATTAAAATCGTTATAACGCAAAATGATGTACCTTTTCCGTACCGAGTATCCATTTCGAGTGTATCAAAAACCAAAAACAGTTAACTGGTTAAAAGATATTTGTTAAATTATATATTTTCCCCTTCGTCCAATTTTATCATTGTTATGACGCCATTATATTCAATATAATTTAAACCATAAGTAAATTAAAATAAAATAAATATTTTTATAAATATGCAGAAAATGCACTGGAACAATCGATATTTACAGATTTAAAGTGTTTCGGCCATCATTTTTTCCCAGCGCATTAAGCGAGTGCTTTCTTTTTAAACTTCCT
Source organism: Argiope argentata (assembly GCA_026289955.1). Classification (NCBI taxonomy): domain Eukaryota; kingdom Metazoa; phylum Arthropoda; class Arachnida; order Araneae; family Araneidae; genus Argiope; species Argiope argentata. Next base: position 8,211,007 of record JAOUZG010050968.1, on the reverse strand, counting down.
TTTTTTAAAAAAATATTCGAAAATGGAGCACTTGATAAGGCTTACGGAGCATACTTCATTTTGTCGGAGAAATATTGTTCTGCCAACATTGCGAAAGCAATACTGTAAACGGCGACTGAAAAGAGAAAAGTTCCATTACCGTCAGTCTTTTTTCCTTTCTTTTTCTTCCTCATCGTCAGGTGTTCGGTTTCACAGAAGCTCAACGGCTGCCTATGTCTGCAAGATGTTATTTCGGAGAGATGTTTTAGGGTCAATAAAATGTAAACCTTATTTATTCAAATTTCTAGACTCTAGGAGAAATTGGAGAAGTCCAATTAGATTGTTTAAAATGAGTCTTTTTTTTTCTTTATTTCTTTCACTTTTCCTTTGATGACCGTCGTTTGTTTTTTATTTGTAAAATGACTTAAGTTTGCATTCCTAATGTTACTTTTATGACCTAAAAATCCTTCTCGGCTATAAATGTTTGAGCGATAAAGTTTAAAGTTTTTAATGCTATTGGGATTCATAGCCAGAATGGAAATCAGGCCGTTAGATATTTATTACTTTTTGCAAATGTACCTTTAAATGCTGGAAAGCCTTATGGGCTTCCAATAATGATCCAAATATCCTCATATTACAAAAGCATTAAGTTTTATGTTTTAAACTTAACTAATAAGTGAACATAGTTAAACTATAGTTTTTTTTAGATAAACTCAATTATAAATGATAATAAAATAGATTTTTCTACAATTGTAAAACAATATTTATTTTATTGAAATCTAAAACAAAATTCTGTGTCCTTTTGTATGAATTAAATCTACCTAAGTAAAGCGGAACAAGACATTTTTAAGAGAGTTTATGAATTTAACATTCAAAATTTTGAAAATTCATATTCCCTAATAATAGGCTCATCGTCTACAGAAACAAAATTTAAACTTATCTTTCTTATAGTGTAAGTGATGCTATATAATAATCCATAAAAAGATTATAAAATATTTTTATAATAATATTGTTCTTAGGTTTCAATGATATTTGAGTTTTTTGAAGAAACTTGAACCCTGTCATTACTGAACCGGCCGAACCGGTCTGGCAGATTCTGTGATGGTGAGCCAATTTTTATTTCAATCAACGGGTGTAGGATATTAAGAGAGGAAATCCTCGGTGATAATTCTTTTTTCATCATATACTTCTTGTTTAAAACATGAAAATATTTTTAAAAGGTTTCAATTTATTATTATTTCTTATATATTTGTATATTTTGTTCATTGTTACTTTGATTTTTTCTACTGTAAATATTTTGGTACTTAATAAAATTCACACAACTTGTCCATCAAGCCGTCCAGTGACTAAGAATGTTATGTATATGGGGATATGAGACGGCGTTCTGTTCTGTTTGAAACATAAATCAACCTACCAAGAAAGAATTTAGCCATTTAGAGCGGATCACTTATGAAAGTGATAAATTTATCTCCATGATTTACTTCTTCATAACACTTAAGAAATTTTAAATTCTTTTTTTAATTAGCTTACAGGTAAATGAGAGTTGAATAAGCTCAATTTAACTCAAAACAAAACAAGTTATATATTTCCTGATGTGATATTAAATACAGGGTACCATATATGCAAGAAATCCTTACAAAATTACGAAATAAATCATGGAATTCAAAAATAGAGCCTTTGATAAACTTCTTTATTGATATGCTGATAATGTGGCTGTACTTCATAGTCATGATTCTGTGTGATTCATGACTATATTGCAGTGGCCTGACAAGTGCTTATGAGAGAGTAACTTTTATCTACTGAGATAGTGCCACACATAAAGCAAAAAATATGTGTTGCAGAATGAATTCATGCTGGTTTCGTGACATAGTAAAAAAACTCGTGAAAGGCAATGAGCAAATCGACATTCTGTGTAGAATAAATTGATGGTGATAAAAATACAACAGAAACAAGAATAATATATGACTGCAAGAAAGAAAGGTAAAGGAAAATAGATGATGCTCTATAGCCGGTGGAGCGTAAAATATTCCTATAACTAAACATAAAAAAGTATAACATGTTGTATTATCCGTAAATATCTTAAAGCGTGTATTATATCAAGGATGTAATATATAATACAATGATTTGGGAAAACCATAAAAATCCCTCTTTTACGAATAATGCGTCTTAAGGAAGGAATTTCCATTTTCCAAAGAAATTTCAATTATTCAACGAACAAATCAATTCTGAAAGAATCTTTAACTATTCTACTAAAGCTGTTAACAGCATCTTACTTCCATCACTCGTTTATGGAATATAATTTTCTTCACAAAGATAGGTATACTGGATGTAACATCTTGCTTTCTAATAATGATTTTGATTGTTATATTTTTGAGGCAAATTTGATTGCACCTAATCGGTGTCTAATTAATAAAAGGTGTTTTATTGGTCAAATATTGTACTTAGGAATAGAGAAAAAAATGCAAAGGTAGGTATTTGGAAATCTTACTTTAGCATCACTTATTTAAGGATTAAAAGCTTCTTTAAAACGATAGGTAATGAAAACTGTTCTGTGAAAAACTGTGAAAAATGTTCAGTTTGTTTGCCCCTTATAGGTGACTGATTAATAAAATAAGCTTTATTGATGAAATTGTACTGTGGAATAACGTAAAAAATGCAATGGTAGGTATTTGGAAATCTTACTTCAGCGTCACTTACTTATGGAATAAAAGCTTCTTCATAAAAAGAGGCATCGTATGCACAGGATGTAGCATCTTGCTATCTGATGATTATTTTGATTGTTATATTTTGAGGCAAATCTTGAAAGAGTTCGATTTGATCGCACTGATATGTGTGTGATTAATAAAATTAGTTTTATATATCAAATATTGTACTGTGGAATAGAGAAAAAATACAAAGGTAGGCATTTGTAAACATTACTTTTTGTATCACTTGTTTATGGAATAAAAGCTTCTTCATAAAAAGATGCATTTTTTTATACATAATGTAACATTTTGCTATCTATTGATGATTTTTATAGTTATATTTTGAAGCTAATCTTGGAAAAAAGATATGTTTGAGTGTTCCTGATAAGAGTCTGATTAATAAAATTATCTTTATTGATGAAATTGTACTGTGAAATAGCGAAAAACGGCGGAAGAAAAGCTTTTCTTTGAAACAATAGACATATTTTATAATGAATGAATTCTCTTGCTGTTTAGTTATGATTTTGATTGTTATAGTTTAAGGTTAATCTTGGAAAACAATTCTGTTTGATTATCCCTGATAGATGTCTGAATATTAAAATTAGCTTTGTTGATGAAATTGTGCTGTGGAATAGAGTAAAAAATGCAAAGGTAGGTATTTGAAAATCTTACTCTCAGCCTCACTTACTTATGGAATAAAAGTTCCTTCATAAAGAGAGGCATCTTTTTACACAAAATGTAACATATTGCTGTATAATAATGATTTTAATTGTTATATTTTGAGGCAAATCTTGAAAAAATAATTTCAGTTTCTTTAAACCTGATTAATAAAATTGGTTTTATTTATGAAATGTTGTGGAATAACTCCAAAAAGGCAAAAACAAGTATTTGAAAATTTCACTTCTTAACCAAAGAACTAAAAACTTAAAAAAACACGATTTCGAGCAGCTTTTGAGAATTTATATGTAAGAAACCCTTTATTCACCCGTTTAAAACAAATATGGTGCCAAGTTAGAGCTTCGGGGCTTACCACTGAATAGAAAATTATATCAAAACAATTCCTTTTGCTTTTCATAGCAAACATATTCAAATACTTTTGAATTTGAAACAGGAATAAAGTATATATTTATATATAGTACTTAAAGTATTAAAGTATATTTGAGATAAAGTATTTATATATTTCACCCTTTTTGAAAAAATTGCTTATTCATTCGAATAAACAGTGTTTATTTAACACCTGAACTCCGTAAATTTGCATGTTTCTTGTAAAAAATTTTAATAAGTGATCTGTATTAAATGAAGATTCATCATACTAAAATGTATTTTTAAGACACTGGTTACATTTATTAGAAGGTGAAGTTAACTGCGTAGATTGTTATAGAAATGCTTTAGAGATCATTTGACATGCAATAGTTTTGTACACACAATAAAAAAATTCAAATGAGAAATTTTAAGTTGATCATAGTTTAAAAAATGCATTTTGGATGCAACTATATTTAAGATTGATTATGGACAATAAATGGAAAAATTTATAAAGGCAAAGGCGGGTATGGCTTAAAATCAGAGGGAAAAAAGAAACTGCTCACATTATAATCCATTAATTTGAGTCAAGAAATGGAGGTTCTTTCAGAGAAAATTTAAGTCAATTTTTTTGGGGGGGGAGGGATCTTATTTATGTAATTTTAAATGATGTTTCGGAAGTCATTGATCTTTTGATGAAGCTTCCCCATGTAATATAAGGGAGATGTCTTATTAGTCTCAGTATAGGCTTATGGCAGAGAGGATTATAAGTAGGAAAAGAAAACTAGGGCTTAACTTTCATAGTTTTAATCCCTTTAGTAAGGGATTTGTATAAATTTTATAGATTTCTCTGTTTAGAGGTAATTTTTAGCTATTACTTTGAAAAAAGTGAAGTAATATGAGGCTTTTTTCGCCTTTTTCTAAATTTTTCGAAAGCGAACACATTCAAACCTATTCAAATAGCCGATTAAACAAAATAGTTATAGAGTGTAGATATTTGCTTAAGATGAATGGCAACACTAAGTATTTTTCTTAAAGTTTTTGATTTGTAAAATCTTCTCTAAAATTTTTATTTTCTTAGATAAGTCTCATTATGAGAAGTTACTAATAAAATGGAAATTACTAAAACTTAAAATGTCAGTTCTAAAGATAAAAACAAAATAATTTGTAATTTCCATCTATGGTTTCTTTATTATATATTAGAACAACACAGATACATTTATGGAAATCAAAAATATTCTGGGTTATTTTATATATTGGGAAATAGAAAGTTATGAATCATTACAGAATAATCCAACAGCAAACTTTATTCCACAATTTTTCATTCTGCAACAAAATATTTTAGTTTAAAAAAAAAAGATTTATCTCTCACAAGTCTTACTAATTTAGCACGCACTTAAATTTATAGTATTGCGATTATGTTTAAAGCAATATTACAGCTGGTTTATTTCACTAGGATGAAAAATTGCAGCAGAAATTTTACAGATTTTTTACTTACAGAAATTCTTTTTACGAATACAGAACTAAGAACGCATTTGAAATATGTGCATGACTCTCAAATTTCACTGAGAAGAGAAAAAATACATGATGCTGCGAGCTTAAATCTTACGTAGTGCTCTGTAAAGAAAAATTGCTCCCACAAATTCAATAATTCTTTTTTATTCTACAGAAGTTTAAATTTTCTTGAAATGATTTACATGAATAACCATAAAAGCGACATTTTAAAAGAATGGAATTATTTTCTTTCACCTTTTTTGTCCTTGGTTTCTTTGTTGCATATTTAAAATTCCTCTCTTTGTTTCTTTTTTCCCCGGATCGTTTTCCTTCCAATGTGCTTTCCTTTTATGGCGAAATAAAAGTATTTTTCTCTTTTTCCGTGATCACGTCCTACCGTAATTTTGTTTTCGGTGAGTGGGGTTCATATTCAAATCAGTGCATGAAGCACCTTTACCTGTGAATTTTTTAGCCCTTACAAGGGTACATACCTACTATTTTACCTATTTTATATCAACTATTTTGGAAATTCTTAAAATTTATAAAAATCCATAAGAGAAAATTAAGTCTGTCATCCTTAGCCAAAGAGAACAGTTGCCAAAATTAGAGAACATAATTTTTATTAAAAAATCATCAAAAGACTGCCGCACAGATTTGAAGAAAAGTCATTTAATTATTTATTATTTCGAAATCAGAGTGTATCATAAAGTACACCTGAAATATTTTAAAAGGAACACTTTTTTCTTTTAAATTATTTATTACTTTGATTTAATTGCAAATATAAGTATCAAAGATTATTCATATCTATGAATCAATAAAATATATTATTGCATATGAAAATATTAATTACAAGAGCTCTACAGTGACTGTCTATTTAATTTTAAAAAATTTAACGTCACTTTCGCTTTTAAAATACTGTAGAAAAAGTCATACATAAATTTATTAAAAACAAATTGTGTTTATTCAACAATTTAGTTCTGTTCAATTTCATTATTAATAATTTAATTCTGTTCAATAAAATTCTAAACAGTTCAATTCTCAACAATTTAGTTCGATTCAATTAAATTCTCAATCATTTAATTAAAGTTGCAACAGAAGCAATTTATTTCTTTATTCGACTTAGTTAAAACGTACACCTATAAATTATGATTTAAGTAAAGAATTTTACTTCATTATTAAGTTAATGAAAGATATAACCAATTATAAAAAAGGAATAAATATGTTTTCTGCTTTCTCAAATATACACAATCAATTTCAAAAAGACAATTACCTACAAAAAAATTTCAAATTGGGGCAGAAATATATATCTTAAGATGTGGAAGAGTAATTATATAAATTATTTCTTTCATTTAAATAATTTTTCAAAAAAGAAAAGTCGAAACATGGAAAATTTTTCTGTAGTAGTAATTTCTACTTCAAATGTGAGCATGAAAATTTAGAATACAATTTTGTGTTTCTGCATAAAAATTCAATATAAAAGATATAAATAGATCAATTGTTTCATAAATTTAGATTACAATATCATTTTCCTTCAAGTAATTTTATGTTAACAATTTTCCTTAGAAAAACATCACATAATGTATTAAAAACTAATGGTAGCTCATGTTACAAAAGAAAAATTTAAAAATTCTACAGAGCTTTTTTCTAGTGAATGTTGTTTATACTACGGTTCTAAAGTTTTCATTGTCAAACACTTTCTTACCAGACTTCATTCTTTGAACTTATGTTAAACAAGTTTTAGAACGTGGCTTTTGTCTTAATAGTGTATGGCAACTTTCCAAATTTAGTTAAAAGCACCATCGGTCTAGCTCCATTTTAATTTACAATGCTTCATTGAGATTTACTAGCATTTGAAAGCAAATTACTTTGCAATTAAAATACCTTTATTAAGCTCTTTATTTTATTCAGAAAGAAAACATTTACTTTCATTTAGCATAATTGAAGAATTTAGGCTGTGGTTAGGTTTATTTATTATATGCATCGTAATTTTTTTTTACATTGAACCTACACAAGAGCAAGGGACAATAAACGTATACTTATACATATATTAAAATTATTGCTTTTAGTTCATATATTGAGAAATAACAGTAAAATTCTATGAAATAAATTAGGGTTATATTCATTTCTTAGGTTTGGCATTATTTCATCGGTAGAATTCTTTGCAGATATAGTACTTATGGATTAAATGTCATTTGTTGGTGCTTTGTATCAGTAGTCGGTTTTTTTACTAACGCTACACCAAGTGAAATCTACATCACTAAATTATAGCTCCTGTAGATAAAACTTTTTTTGAAGTTTCAAAATAAATAATCAGTTGTCTTGATTTTTTTCTTAATTCTAATAATCTAAGATATTTAAGTATAATAGTATTTTTTGTAAACTTATTAATATTTTTAGTTGTATCGGTTATCTTGGGTCCTTTTTCAATATTTATACACATATTTAATTGTTTAATTTAATCCGTTGTTAAAATGTTCAATATATCATATTGTCGATAAAAACATGATATTATTCTAAGAAATACAGGATTGATTGTGTTAATTAGGTTTTACATTATTTTCTAGATAGAGTTATTTGTACTTACGGCGTTACCCCCGGAGGGAACTTTGAAATAAAGATGAGATGCTTTCGGCATGGTGGTTGGATATCACCACCTTGGAGGGTACACTAATAGGTGAGGGTAGGCTCCTTCCATCGATATCGGGACCTACTTCCTATGGGAAGGGTTGTACCGTGGTCAGTGATGGCCATTTGAACTCAACCATAGTTCCCTCCAGTATTGCTATTGCGGCGGTCCAGTCATTCAGGCCTAGTGGTTTAAATTTGTGTGCCACCGGGTGGGTAGGAGAGTTTGATATGAATATTTACTGATTAAACATTATTTGGAGGTACAAAAAATCGACAACAGTTTATTTTATCCTGATCTTTGTTTTAAAAAGCTCTTAAAACAATAACTTATTGTCTTTTAAATTTGTATCATACTCTAGTATTGAGAATATAGCATTCCCGTAAGTAACTTTCTATTTGTATCTACCATACATGAAATAATCACTTTTATATACTATAACCTTTGTTTATTTTAATGAATGAATTATAGCATGTTTATACTTCATGTAATATGTTTATTTGATTTATTTTTTATGTTGCTTACACAATGCAAAAATAATTTAAAAAATTTCTAAAATCTATTTAATTTGAAATAAGAAGAATTTCAAGTTAAAACTCTAAATTTTTGGGCGAAATGTAGAAGAAAAATGCTATAGAACTGATCGAAATCCTTTATAATAAAAAGTTTTAAATGTAGATTCTTTTAAAAAACATCACGTACAATTTCAGGTATCAAAAGATGTTTACCTATTCTGTGTGATCTATTGTAGATTTCAGACTGCTAAATATCAAACTTTATAAATTGAACTCTAAAATTACAGGACGAACATAAAGGATAAATCAGGAATGCATAAAAAAGTCATTTCTACAATACAAAGGAGAGCAGTAAATGAAAATATACATCTCTACAGGAACTCATTCAAAGAGTTAATAAAAAAAAGGTACATTG